>BSBK01007013.1:0-537500 GCA_027943335.1 Chamaecyparis obtusa | reverse complement strand
ATTCAAATATTCTCATATTTGATTTTTAATTAATTAATAATTATTCAAAGACATAAGAAATACTTCAATCATTATTTTCCCACTATATAATTAATTAAATTAATCATAGCAAAATAATTAAATCAAAGCAATATTTCAGGAACATTCATGCATCAAACAATCTCACAAGATGGGATCCACGAATTAGGTCAACCTGACCAAACTTAGGCAAGGTAGTCAAATGATACTTTATCCAACAATTAGGATAAATAGGCTAAGGATTGGGTTTTGGGTCTGAATACTATCTCCCCTCTTTACCATGAGATGAATGTATGTGGGCACGCTCACTTCTGCCAATTCAGGGAAGACGATGCCTTGTACCTACAAACCTGTCATCACCAAACAAAGCATGTACATACAATATATAACAAGCAATGATAGGGTATGGTCAGTCATGTGGATCTTGACAAAGTGAGTAACTACGCCTCCGCTCTCTACCATAAAGACACATAATACAGATACATACATATGAACTCCATAAAGATGCTAGTATGGGGTTAGTATATCATAAACCAACTGAAATATGAAACATCACATCATAATAACATAATCATCTAAATATGAAATCACATAACATCATAGCATAAACATAATCCAGATAAATCCACAATCACTGAAACAATATTCATAAATGCACACATGCAATGTGGCCTAAAAGAGTACGACACTGATAAAATTGAAAGCAAAAATATGGAGGTACTACAGAGGTAGATATGACGAAGACATAGTGAATGAGAGATAGAGGGCTGGAGTGAGAGGTAGTAGTTGAGATAATGAATAGTGGAGAGAAACAATAAGAGAGGGAGAGAGGCAGGGATATAGATAGAGGTAAGGAGGGAAGGCAAGGGAGAGAGGAAGAGAGGGTGGTAGAGGTCTAGAGAGGGGGAAAGAGGTAAAAGAGAGAAGAGATGGAGAGAGATATGTCTAGAATTTGGTGAAAATAAAGAGTGTGAGAGTATACTAATATGAACATCCTAATTACTGAAATTTCACAAGTTGAATTTTTTTGTGATATTCAAAAAGCTATAATCTAACTTACAACTTATAGAGATTTGTAGCCACTCTCAAACATCATAACAATAAATAGACAAAATATAACTTATAGTATAAGAAAGGAAAAAACATATATTAAAATGTAACTTATACTCAAATATATTGTTTCTTCTATATATTATTTTTCAAAGATTGCATTTGACTTGAGTTTGAAAAATTTGATCAAAATGAGAGATATAGTGAGTAACAGAAAGACAATTTTCCAAAGATAATTCAACATCTTTTTGTCCCCCATCTTTGTGCACATGAGCATATTATAGGTTGTTTAAGAAGAATCTATAGTCAAAATAGGAGGGCGATGGGAGGTTTCATTCAAATCCATAGTAGCTCCAAAGGTAGATTTAATTTGAAATGCTGAGAGGAAAACATAGGGCACATAGAGAACCCCACAACTCTAGAGGAGAGCATGTCCAAGTCTTTGCATGTTAAATCATATGGAGGACTACTTATATGATTATCATCCATGAAAGGATCAAAATGTGATGGTAGTGTGCTAGTGTCCCTTGTGGGATTTGTGAAATGGCTTAACTACCTCCTATGGATTCCAATAAGTCTACTAATTGTATCGGGTATTGACAAGTCAATATTTTGGTGCAACAACAACCACATTTATAAAAAGTGTTATCAGAGCTTGGTCACAAGTTTGAATCTCTTATGTGAGTGACACAAGCCTTAGTGAGTAATGATAGGGGGGATTGTTGGCATTGTGCCAACATCCCTTGCAAGATTCATGACACAACTTAACCACCTCTTATGGATTCTATAAGACTAGTGGTTGTATCAGGCATTGAAGGTTGATCTTTTGGTGCCATGACAACCACACTTATAAAAGAATGTTGGCTTGGATATTTATCAGAAGAAATATAAAGGGAAGTAATGATTGACATTGCAAGAAATTATTAATTTATAAATATTAAAATAAATAAATAATATAGTAATATTATATTATTTATGATAATAATATAATAAATATAACACACTATCCAATATAAATATAAATATAATAAATAAATAAATATTTAAAACAATGATTTATAAATAAATATATTATTTATATTAGATTATTATATTCATTTATTTAATATCTAAAATAGACTGTACTATAGATTTATTTATTTATAGATTGAAAAATAATATATAATATCTTATAATCCAAAGTAGAGTATATGTTATATGTTATATTTATTTTATATTTTATAATATATAATATATAATATATTGTTGTAGACAATTAAATTTGACTAATTTGATAGAATTAAACTAACTCATCCAATCATGTTAACAATTCACATTATTAGAGATGATGAGCGGGAAAGTGAGCAGAGTAGGATTTTCAAAATAGGATGATGCATGAGATGAGGAGGAAACATATGAGGATGATCCAGGAGGTTTTGTCAAAGTTTGGAAGGTGGGTCTAGTCCATTTTTTCCATGATGCCTCTCTACATGAGGGATTGAGTTGTGGGTTTATGATTTGGGGTTCTCTCTAGCCCTTTGTCTTGTCTTCTGTGTTCTCTCTTCAACTAGTTGCTAAGGCTACTCTGGTGGTGTGGTGGTTTTGCTAACTTGAGTTCTGTGTTGGGGGTGTTTTTTTTATCTGAGGATGGCATTTTTTCCCTCTCTTTCTTTTTCGATGCCAATGATTACTCACCTTATATAGTTTTATACTGTGGTCCCACTTGAATTTCAGGGTTACGATTAGAAGCCTAGTTGTTGTTGGTTGTTGTTGCAATAGGTGCTCTTTAAAAGGGTGGACTATTTTGAGTTTCATGTACTTAGTTTTGAGTTTCCATTTCCTATCCTCAAAGTAGTCAACTCCCCTGTTCCTTGAGTTTTCGTTATGGTTGATGTTGCTAAGTTTTTTTATGTCCTATAGTTTGGTGGTGTGGCAGTGGTCTGGGGCAAATCTTAAATTTTAAGGGAGCTTGGGTTCTTCCTCATGGATGTGGTTTTAGAGGTCTCTCTTGTTCCAGTGGTTCCCTATGTTCGGTCTTAGTGACTCCTCTTCTTGGTGGGGTATCTTTCTTCCCCTTTGTTTTCATGTGGTTGGCTAGCCCATTTTGGGTGTAAGTTTTTTGGTCCTATTTTTTGGGTTGTCTTATTTAGCATGTGTTCTTATCTTGTTAAATATTTTGAGGTGCTTCTTGTGGGTGTTGGGTTTTTTCATGCCATCTTTGAAGCCTGAGCTCTCTTAGTTGTATTCTCTATGGTTTTTGTTGGTCTTCCCACTTTCTTTCCTCTTTTGGCTCCTTTAGAGGTGGAGCCCTCTCCAATTGAGGTGGGGAGGTTTCTGATGGTATCAGTTGGGGTTTTTCACTCATTTCCCTTTTCTCCCTCTTCATATTTTCCTATTGAGGTGGAGGCTTGTCCTATGGAGGTGGTGAGTTTTCTAATTGGAGAGGTTGGAAGTTATTATTTGAGAGTGTTTCCCTTCTCTTGTTGTTGGATCACATGTTTAAATTGAGTTTAGCTTCTCTTGAATAGTTTTCTACTTTTTTTTTCTATCCTTATGGAGGTGGGTTCCTCTATTTTTGAGGAGGAGAGGGGCTCTATGGGAGAGTTATATACTTGTTAGGGGAGTGCCTTGGCTATTATTTGCAGTATGGTTTTGTGTGCCATGTCAAAACCTACTTTGAAGGTTTAGGGAGCCTTTCAAAACCCTACTATTCTCCTCTTAGATGGGGAGTCTCTCTTCTCTCTAGTATATATTTATTGTTCTATCATGTTGTTGTTTAGGAGGAAGGTTATGAAAACCATAATAAAACTCATTTCTATTGTTGGTAAGGTTAAGGGAGCTTGGGTAAAACCCTTTATTTCTATCTCTTAGATACAGATCACTTACTATATTATTTGATTGGTGCTAAAAATGAAGATTATGAGATCTCTATTAAAACCCATGTAGTGTTAGGTTTTGGGTACCTCATAAAACTCAATGATTCTCTTTCTTAAGGTTTAGAGAGCCTTGTAAAACCTTATGGCGTATTTTGTAAGGCTTTGGCCTATTGATGAATTTCAACTTTTTGTTTATATCCTTCTAATAGCTTGTTGTTTCCCTATTGAGTGTTAGTTGTTGTTATGTATATCTGATTCTTTTGCAGCTATTTCTTTTTGGGTTCCAAGTGCCCCTCAAAATCTATTTGTATAGGGTGTAGACACCTAAATTCATCCTTTTAACATTAATTTAATTTAATTTTATTAATGATCCCAAATAACATTACAATTAATTTTTTAATTAATTATATTTGTTAAATTCATCTATTTATTTAATTAAATAAATTCACTAATTATAGTATTTGAATTAAATTCAAATACTACATTTCATAATGTATTAAATTAAATTTAATACATGTTCCTCCATAGTCCCCTTTTAAATAAATTTTTAATTTATTTAATTCCCTCACATTCTTTATTTTCTACTAAGCCATGATTAAATTAATTTTCATTTAATTTAATCCTAAATCCAACCTAGATGCTATCCTATACACATCACTTTCTATCTAATAAGCCTATTCACTAATTAACTAAGGTTAATTAGGCTAATTTTTGGATTCCTACATCCATTAGTCCTAATTATTTTCTCACACATGTGAGCAAATTTTCAAAAATGGCCTTTTCAAAAATTGCCAAAATTTGCACAAACAAGGCTTCTTACATTTTATGACATTTCTTACACATTCTAAAATGGTGAAAATGAACTTTTTCACTTACACATCTCTTACACACACTTACACATGTACTTGAAGTACACATCCCAAGTTGCTCACACATGTGTGAGCAACTCTTGGACTTTGCATGGCTTATGTGTCTCCTTGGTGGCACCTATGTGGAATCTACATAGATGCCACCTCACCCCACCCCTACAAAATGCTATAAATAGGACCCTTGTTTCAAGAAAATTCATATTCATTCTTGCATTAGACTTATTATGCTACTTTTAACTTAGAATTTCTTTCTTAGGATTGTGTTAACAATTTGGTAGTTGTTAGATTTCTTTCAAGTTTTAGAACTTAGTGATTTAGCTCCATCTTTCATTTACATACTTGCATGTCATAGAGCTTGAGGATTGCTTTCATAGCTCCTCCTTGAGCTTCTTTGGCCTCTTTCATTTGAGTGCTTGAGAGTTGCTTTTATAGCTTCTTCTTGAGTATCTCAAATCTTCATTATACTTGCATTTATAGTGGAATTTATACTTGTGTTGGGAGAGCACACCTACAACCTCTCTAAGAGCTTAAATCAAGAAATTCTTGGGTGCACTTACTTCGTGCTCATCCGAGGTTATGGTGAAAGTTAATGTGTTTTACAAGTTTATGAACATGTTAGAGTAGATCGATTATGCTCTTTATTGTTAATGTTTGCATGTTTGAACTTATTCTTAACAAGTGGATTTTCATCATATACATTTTGGCACACCCGGTGGGACCCACAATCCTATTTATTAACTATTTCTCTTGATTTTGTGTATGTTTCTCATGAATTTTCTAGACGAGCGTCTTTGCAGGATGAGAGACATCTCCACCTAGACACAAACATCTCTGCACCTAGGTGTCTCCACCTATCAACAAGTGCCTCTGCACATAGGTTTCTGTACCTATCAACAAGCATCTCTACCTCCAGACATGCATCTCCACCAGAAAGATCTTTTCTTTCATTTTACTTTGTGTTAATCAGCAAAACTTCTATTAGGAAATCACATGAAATCTAATGATCATTAGTAAAACACCTAACTTTATCTACAAATGAAGAAAAATACATGAAGCTAATGAAATCTTTATTTTTGTGTAGATAGATGTCTCTGCATACACATGAGTGTCTCTGCCAGAATAGGGATTTTTCTTTTATGTTGTATTTTAAGCTGATTAAGTCAAAAAAATTAACATATTAAGGTTTAAAATCATTGTATTTTTACTATAACAAACCTTTTTATGCATTTAAAGCTTAATGAGAGGATAAAACTTTCAAACATTGGTGTTTAACTTTTGGTTTTGTGTAGACAGGTGTCTCTACTTGTACACAGGCGTCTCTGCCTATACACGGGCATCTCTGCCTAGACATAGGCATCTCTACCTAGAAACAGACATCTCTAATAGATAGGTGTCTCTACCTGATTTCTGTATGTTTTCATAATATCTTGCACTTTGAGTTTTCTGATCTGAGCTTTTTGGAAGATACTGACATTTTGTGACTTCTAATAGTAATTTTGCAAAACATTGACCAAGATTTGACCACTCTAAGACTACTAACTTGTTTGTTTTGTAGGATGTTGTTAGAAAACCAAACACAATAAACTACTTATCAAAGTTGTTTTGTAGGTTGCGAAGGAGATTCAATCAAATATTATGTTTTCTTAATGATTTCTTAGGCACCTAGAATTTAAATAGGAAGTCTTTTTCTATAGATAATGATTCATTAGATAGGGGACTATGCTCTTTTCTCCAAGTGATGAAATTAGAAATCCATAACCTTTTGAATTATTGTCTTGAAGAAAAGACTTGGAATTAATCATTTGTTTGGTGTGTTTGGGAGAAAACCTCATTGGATAGGAGATTGTTGTCTTTTACCCTTGAGGGAAAATCATAAATCCAAACTCTTTCTTGGGGCTAATCCATGCATTTACTTTCAATCCTTTAGATGGGCCTATTGGTGAGGTAAAAAGCTCCGAGAATGACCCACGTGAGAACAAGGTGTAAGCCCACCACTCCAACTCACGTTAATGAATTTTTCTTTTTGGGGTTAAATCCTCAGAAGCTAGATGACATTTGATCTTATACAAAGCTCTCGCCTAACATTTAGTAGGGCCCCATAGTTTGAATCATGTTTACATGACTACTTGTGTCAAGGTACTTTGTGGGGCTATATGTCCTAGTCGCGCTTGTATAGACACAAAGAGTGTGTTCGAATGGAGATCCTTACTAAAAGCCATTAGTTAGAAGCCACCTAGTTCACCTCTAAAAGGTTGATAATCTTCATACAAGGAGATTAGTAATCTCCCCAAGACACTCACCATATCGAGCCCCCTTCAATGTTAATACTATGATTATACGACATCAGGGAGCCATTACGTGCTTGGTGATGGCCATATTCTAAGGAGTTGTTGTGTGTGTTCCTAAGTCAGTGAGAAAAGATTTTCAATCTCAGCCAAATTCCTTCTTGGGATAAAGAGTGTGCTTGTTACTTTCATTGCAAAAAAATAAATCCACACACTTGAATCCTACAAGGTTTCTTTGTCCCTTGCAGGATTATTTTCAACAAATGTGCCTGTAACCCAAACATTTGATGTATGTATGAAATCATTTTTTGTCAAGAACATCCTTACATCTATCAAGATATTGTCCTCAAGTCATGAAAAAAAGTGTTAAATATAAGAAAGAAAAAATCCCAGTTACACGAGCCCATAGAGAGAAGAAAATTGTTGATCAAAGGATTAAAGCCAACCATTCTTATTTGAAACCCATTCAAGAATTTCTAGAGGTTGTCAAGAAAGTAGATAAAATCATTTACAATAATTGGGTTGCTAATTTTTTTCCAAGAACAAAGTGAACATGGGCTTTGTCACTTTGGAATCCTACAACTAAGTACCTTTGACCTTCATTCCTCATCTTCTTTAAGTCATTCATCCCTTTCCCATCTTTTAACATCCCTTTCATCATCCACATCCCAAAACATTAGGAGCATTAATCAGAATGTTAGAATTTAAATTAGAATTAGATCAATCCATCTTTCACATCTTCATCAAGCCATAGGGTGAAAGAATCATTCCAATAGTGTCTCATAGACCTTAATTCTAAAGCAAACACTAATCTCTTACTACTTTGAGAACTGAGTCTTTCTCTATTAGTCCTAATCTAGTCCTATTTTGTCTGGGGATCATCAGTCTATCACCCAAACACAAGAAGAGTTTAAATCAAAACCAATTCTATGTTTGCATAATCACAAGGTCTTGTTTCACCTAGGTTTTTTCCAAACCTTTAAATCCGATCAATACTTGAGGCATAGTTCTTCTTTAATCCAATCAAATCAATCAGTCCAATTCAATTAATCAATCCAATTCAATCAATCCAATCAATCATCAAGACCTAATCATTAGTGCAAGTTGCTCCTAGTTCACCAAATCCTTTTCTTTCCATACCTCATCAACTATTCACCCTTTTTTAATTTAATCATCCTAAGGTTACTTATGCATGGTACTTACTCGATCATAAGAAAAGCTAAGACAAGAATCTCTCATCATGGATAATGATCAAGAAACTATCTATCAAGAAAATTTTAATGAAGAAGAATAACCTCACACGGAATACGACATAGTAATACCTAAAAGTGTCAATGCCAATCCACAAGATAAACAATTCTTTGAAGATCCTAACAACTTAAGGTTAGTGGAGGATCTAATCCAAGCCAACAATGCCAATATCTTCATGAATCTTGTCCAAAGAGGTGTTACCCTCCTTGATAATTTTGATGAAACTTTTCTTGAGAACAACTTGATTCAAACCAAAAAAAAAGCGAAGTAACACTGTCAACATATGATAACATAGCTCAACCTCCCCCTCATATGATTGAGTTAATATGACAACTCTTAAACAATCCTAACTCAAACAATGGGGTGAGTAACAATGGTTCAAATGTGGGCTATGTACTTGAACCACAACCAGGGTCCTTTGGACGACGCTCCACTTCTATTTTCTCGAAGCCTAGTAGAGTCCTAAACAATCAAAATTCTACACAAATAAACAACACCAATCTTCCCCATCTAGGGGTCGACATAATGCATCATTAGGAGGAGAAACACTTCAAGCCCATACAATCAACACTAATCCTCCTGAATTAGTCCAACAAATTGATGAGCTCAAAGGCATGATGTTGGCTATGTAGAAAGGTGGGAAGAAGGAATTTTCTTTTGCAAAAACATGTCCTTATCCTTTTGACAAATCAATCACTCTCCAACCATTCCCCGATAATTTTGAAATGCCAAAGTTTGATAAATACAAGGGAGAATCATGCCCTGCACAACATATCAAGGAATTTTATGTAGTGGCACAAGAATTTTCCCACAATGATAATCTTCTCCTAAGACTCTTCACTAGGAGTCTTGGAGGACTAGCCTTAGAGTGGTTATTGAACCTCCCTCTGGGTTCCATTTCCACCTTCAATGATCTTGCTAAAAAATTTGTTACACAATATTCTTATAACATGGAACATCAAGCATCCCTTAGTGATTTGTGTAACATTAAACAAAGAAATGGAGAAACCTTTGCCAGTTTTCTCCACAGATGGTGACATCTCACCAATTGCATGCTTTGGAAAATCCTAGATTCACATCTAGTTGATATCTTTACTAAAAATCTGGTTACAGAAATGTCATTTTAGATGAAGATGGCTTCCCTAGATTCCTTCAAGGTGCTCATTAAAAAGGGGAAGTCTATTGAAGATGGACTTTTGATGAAAGGAGTAGTTAAACACTATACCCCTAGTTCATCTAACAATACTAGTGATAAATCCAAGTTCTAGTCTAAGAACAAAGGTGTTTGTAATGATGGAGTGACAAATGCTAAACATGTCCAAAATGCTCAGGTATCCAATAATAGTAACCAAGGAAATTGCAACAACAATGATCAGAACAATCACAACAATAATCAAACCAATTTTAATAACCAAAATAGTTCAAATAACCATAATCAAAATCAAGGATCTAGTTATCGGGGCTCTCTATTCTCATGATATAATGGCAATAACAACAACAATCAACAACAACCATGATGAAAATTTACATAGTTGGCAGATTCCCTTGATGTGATCTTCCGATGTCTAGTTGATCAAGGGATGATGGTTTATCCTAACACTAGACCTTTCAATGAAAATCAACCTAAACCCAATTGGTATAAGGATAATGAATACTATGATTATCATCGCATAAAAGAGCATGAGATTAAAAAATGCATGAAGTTTCATCATTTTGTGCAAGATTTGATCAATGATGGTAAAATTGAAGTAGAAGGAAAAAATGTCTCTACCTCTAATGCCCAATTAAAATTGTATTCTAAACCCTTTCCAGAACATAATAAAAAAAATGCATCCACATCTAAGGGCTTTTCTTACGATTATTGAATGAAAAAAATCTTAGGAGATGAATGCACTTGTGGAAAATTAGCTGAAAATGATGTCTGTGATTTTGACTCATTGTGTGGCCATATTGAACAATCTAAAACTCATGTAAACACATTGACCTTAAAGAGTGTAGATTGCAATGTTACTACTCATCATCCTCACGTAACTATACAAGCTATTGTCAATCCACCTACTACACCATCTACCTCAAAATGAACTACCTCATGTTATGACTTTCTTTCCCAGTTGAAGAAGACCCTTGTGCAGATATCCATACTAGAGATTTTACATACATCCCCCATTCATAAAGAGGCCCTTGATAATTCTCTAACTAAGTCTTGCATCCCAGAAAATATCAATGCCTCACAATTCCAAGCAATGATAAAAAATTTAGTTGCCCAACAACACCTGGTTTTCATTGATAAAGATTTCTGAGGTCTTGACCCCCATCATAATAAACCCCTACATATCCAAGTCACCATCCATAACACTTGAATCAAAAGAGTCCTTATAGATAATGGATCCAGTCTGAATCTTTGTACTTTAAGCATGATCTGCAATACGGGTCTTTCTGAGGATCTCATTGATGTAAATAAGATAATAAAAATAGAAACATATGATGATAGAGAAAGGGTGAGTAAAGGTCTCATTGCACTCCCCTTACAAGTGGGCCCATCCCTTATTGAAACAACTTGTCAAGTGCTTGATCTAGATGTACCCTACAATATCCTTTTGGGTAGACCATGGACATGTGCTATCTCAGGTGTCCCATCCACTTTTCACCAGTGTTTGAAATTCCCACATCATGGAGCTGAAATAACCATCCCAGGAGATCATGAACCCTTCAAGTATTGCAAGAGATTGGAAGGAAAGTACTCAAACTATTGTCCACTAAATGAATATGTTCATCCTATTCCACAAGAAACTCCCACCCAGCACACTTCTTTTGAAGAAAATATGTCTCATCAAGCTAATGGAAAAGAACCTCGTGGGAAGGGAATTCTAGTCTGGCATGGGAAAGGCTAAAGTTACCTTGGAACTAGAAAAGGAAGAGAATTTTGTGTTACATAAAGAGGCTAAACAAATGAAACCTACTGATATCTTGGCTGACAAATATGGTATGGGTTACCAACTTATGCACAACATGGGATATGATAGACAGAGTCCACTTGGAAAAGGAAAATCTTTCCTATAACCTCTTCATGCTAAATTCAGAGCTACCAAAGACCAAACTAGTCTAGTCTATCATACACATGAAGCTGACCAACCTAGCAGTAACACTCCCACATGTGAGGATTCATCCAAGGAGGAAGAAGTAGAGATTCAACCGATGACCTATGAAGTACTTTTGCAAATTCAAACTGCTAATCCATGTTATCAAGGGGAACCCTATGTGCCATCACAACTATCTCAAGAGGATGATCCTGGTCCTAATCAAAGAGACCCTATCCCATCTACTAAGAAAGCTCCTACTGTTACAAATAGTGCCTCTATTATTACTCATGTGGATGAACACATTGTTGAATCTAATCACATACATTTGAATTAGGGGAAAATTGTTGGTATCCCCTGCATCTCAAATATGTTTCTACCCATTATAGACTATGCTCCTGCTAATATAGATGGTACTACTCCTACTACTACATAAGATTCTACTCCTACATAGTCACAAGGCCCTATTGAGGACTTGCTTCCTAAGACAGATAGTGATGATGATGTAGATCTCCCTCCTATAATCACTCTTGCTGATTACATTAGACAATATCAGAGTAGTGACACAAAATTAAATGAATATGAATGGGACTCACAGTCAAATACTACAATGAAGATTCAAGTTGATATTGTGCACAAGTATGCTACTATCAAAAATTTTGAAAGGGGAGAAAGATTTAGTTCTCAAGCACAATTAGATGATGAGGATCACTCTCATCCTTATGTAGAGATCCTCCCTATGCTTTCTAGGTTATCTACTTCTACTCTAGCTGATCAAATGAATCATGGATATATCAGACCTCATCCTATGAAAACAACATGGAATTTAGGAAGGTCTCGAATTGAGATGGTTCTTGTTTGTTTGTACAAGTTTGGAACAAATGGCTACTCGAGCACCAAAAGAAGGACATATTTCTATGGTTAAGTCATCTCGGTTAGATTCACAAAATACTTCTCTATACTCCTCTAACTCTTCTAGGATGACTTGTGATTGAAAACTCTTTATGGAGGATAAATTTCTAAATCTATCTAAGACATTCATGACTGATGAGGATGATACTGGTGTATTTGCACTTGAACCTATTAAAAAGTTATCTCTCATTCTTCCTGAGTTAAGTGGCTCAATCATTTCTCTTCCATCCATCCATTTAAACCCATCACATCAGCCTCATTCATCCATAATTCATGAGTCTTCCAGAAGCAACTTGAATGTGCAACATAAAAATCAGAAATATAAGAATCCATTCACGTATAAAGGTCACCATGTTTTATCTAATCAACATGTGATAACAAAAACAAAAGCAATATTCAAGAGAACACAAGGGTACTTCAAGAAAAGAAGAAAAACAAATAAAAAATGGATTCGTAAATCCATCCTAGAAGAAGTCCAATCAAATGCATGTCAAAGAAAAGAAATATCAAAGGCTATGTGGATTCCTATGTCTCTCTTAAAAGACTTGGATATAAAAGAAAACTCAATGTTGACAGTCAAGATCACCTCTCCCTCCTATGACTCACCTTCCTCCCAAATTATTTGCACCATCATTACCTCCACTAATGCCCACTACCATTACCACTCTCTCCAAAACCAAATTACCCCGACAAGCTCCTCTACAATCCAAAGTGCACCCCTGTATCTCCTCATCACCAATGACTTGATCAAGAGAAATCTAGATAGGACTTTCCTTAGGTGTGTAGAATGGAAGGAATCTAAAAAGGCATTACAAGTGGTTCAAGAGAGTATTTTTGGATCTCTCTGGAATGGTATTTCCTTAGATATGACACATTTACTAAGGGTGTCTCTACAAATGTTCCTTACTAATGATGACTACAAAATCTTCCAATTTCAAGCACTACCACTACTTGGTGAACAAAAGAATAGTGGAATTGGCCTATCTGGGGCATATCAGATTGCAACACCTGAGGGAGATCCACTCCTTGATCCTATAAATATCCTCCATTTGAAGCACTTTTATGTGTAGCTCAGCATTTAGTTCCTGTACAGTGTTATTTAGCAAAAATCCTAAAAAGAAGAAAAAGTCCTGAAGAAATCCTAAATGTCAAAAAAATAGAAAATCCTAAAATGAAGAAAATGTTCCTAAAAATAAAATCATTTTTGGGTATACACCTGGTAAAGAGGCACCTTACAAAAAAATACAAAAAAACAAAAAACATTCGTCCAATAGTGAAAACTTGGCAAACAAGCACTCTGGCCAAGTATTATAGTGAAAACCTATCTTAGGCACCATGATAGCAGATTTGGATCCATTGTCTTCCCATCCACTGTACATATCCATCTTCCTCCTAGTCCTAGTTTTGAGTCATTGCTTCTTGCATTATCACAAAGATCCAATCACATTTCCCAGCAAGCTAAGCTTAACCCCATCACATTGAGCTTTTCCTAGACATAGTGATCACAAAAGTGCTTATCAAATCAAGATTGAAATCAAATCTCTAAGTTATTTTTCCTTTCACATCTATTGCCAGTGAATATCCATTTCGGTCAATCAATCCTTTCCCTGTAGGATGCATCCTTCCCTAGTCAACTCAAATCAATCTCATCAATCCTATCTCGTTCATGGAAAGAACTGTGGACCAAATGACCACTTGGTTAGGAGACCTTCCTTGTTGATTTTATCTTTTTGTATCAGTAGATCCTACTCATGATCACCTTGATCTTCCATATCTTTGTATATTGTGACTGGTGAAATCTGATGCAAGTGTTGATTGCAGTATGATCTATTTGTGGATACTTTAGGAACATTTTGTTGGTTTTCCAGTTATAATTATGAGTATCTTAATGGGGGAAATGGGTTAGCATACTTATGTCCCTTAAAAGACCTAAGTGTTCCCAGACCTCTCCAATAAGTATATGTTATAGGTTCTATCACAGTCTGAAAATCTACATCTCTATTTCTATAGCTATCTGAGAGTCTACTCCACACAATGGAACAATGTCATCTGTGCTTTTATAACACATGATGCATACCTCCTATTGCAATATCAAACTAGGGTGTGCTCTCCAACATGAACACAAGTGATCCCACTAAATCATGTAGTTAGGATGCATCATAGCTCAAATTCACATCAGTTAGTTCATGTTTTTGCATTTTTCTTTGAGACAAGGGTTCTTTTTATTCACCCTTCCCTCCCCCTTTCTTTCATCCAATGCAAATGTTCCATTTTCCCTCCTTGACCTTCATCCCTGCAACTCCTATTCCTAGGAAACTCCCCCTTGGAAAGAGAATCACTTCTCCTCGCCCGCATTCTTATGGCAGGCAAAGATGCCTGTTTGGAAATCCAAGGCTCCACTAGGAGCTTCCTCTTTCTCACTCTCCCCCTCCCTCCCTCTCCCTAGGTGGAGACACCTATCTACGGATGGGTAGCTCCACCTTGGAGGAGATGCCCATGTGGGGATGGGCGGCTCTACTTTGGTGGAGATGCCCATGTGGGGATGGGTGGCTTCGCCAGGGCAGAGATGCTCATCGGTGGAAAATGATGTCTAGTGCTTCATATTTTCCTGAATATGGTCATGTAATATGTTTTCAAAAATGCCATAACACCATGATTACAACGATGATGATTAGAATCGTATTTGACAAGTTGGGTGAGTGTAGTATTGAATTTTGTATCTGAGACACCTATCCATAAGTGGAGATGCCTATCGATAGATGGATGGCTTCACCCCAAGTGGAGACACCTATTTGGTGACTCCGCCTTGCATGAGGACCCTATCTCTAAATGGGTGACTCTCCCCTTCTTCATTGTGCATCCATTCTTGTCTATAGTCAATGGCTCCATTGCCATTGGATGCTTCACTTTTCCAAGTGGTGATGCATGTTCCACTATCCATCCTATCTATTGGCTACCGGTTAACTTTCCCCTTTTTTCTCTATAGGTCATGCAAAGTCTTCTTCCTTCCTTTAGTGAAAATTGACCAAACATTTTATTTATGACCTATTTTACTAAGGGGGCACATCCTCCTACTGACTTTTCCTTTGTGCACCTTTTAGGTCCCTTTTTCTCTCTGGGGCATCTATATATTCTTTTCTTTGATGTGATGTCATTTCTGACACCGCCTCAAAGAGGGGAAAAATGCAGACACCTAAATTCATCATTTTAACATTAATTTAATTTAATTTAATTAATGATATCAAATAACATTATAGTTAATTTTTTAATTAATTATATTTGTTAAGTGTATCTATTTATTTAATTAAATAAATTCACTAATTATAGTATTTGAATTAAATTTAAATACTACGTTTCATAATGTATTAAATTTAATTTAATACATGTTCCTCCATAGTACCCTTTTAAATAAATTTTTAATTTATTTAATTCCCTCACATTCTTTATTTTCTACTAAGCCATCATTAAATTATTTTTCATTTAATTTGGTCCTAAATCCAACCTAGATGTTATCCTACACACATCACTTTCTATCTAATAAGCCTATTCACTAATTAACTAAGGTTAATTAGGCTAATTTTTGGATTCCTACATCCATTAGTCCTAATTATTTACTCACACATGTGTGAGCAAATTTCCAAAAAATGGCATTTTCAAAAATTGCTAAAATTTGCACAAACAAGGCTTCTTCAATTTTATGACATTTCTTACACATTCTAAAATTGTGAAAATGGACTTTTTCACTTACACATCTCTTATACACACTTACACATGTACTTGAAGTAAACATTGACCTCTCACATCCCATGTTGCTCACACATGTGTGAGTAACTCTTGGACTTTGCATGACTTATGTGTCTCCTTGGTGGCACTTATGTGGATTCCACATAGATACCACCTAACCCCAGCCCTCCAAAATCCTATAAATAAGGCCCTTGTCTCAAGAAAATTCATATTCATTCTTGCACTAGACTTATTATGCTAGTTTAAACTTAGAATTTCTTTGTTAGGATTGTGCTAACAATTTGGTAGTTGTTAGATTTGTTTCAAGTTTTAGAACTTAGTGATTTAGCTCCATCTTTCATTTGCATACTTGGATGCCATAGAGCTTGAGGATTTCTTTCATAGCTCCTCCTTGATCTTCTTTGGCCTCTTGCATTTGAGTGCTCGAGAGTTTCTTTTATTGCTTCTTCTTGAGTTTCTCAAATCTTCATTATACTTGCATTTATAGTGGGATTTATACTTGTGTTGGGAGAGCACACCCACAACCTCTCTAAGAGCTTAAATCAAGCAAGTCTTGGGTGCACTTACTTCATGCTTATCCGAGGTTATGGTGAAAGTTAATGTTTTTTACAAGTTTATGAACATGTTAGAGTATATCGATTATGCTCTTTATTGTTAGCATTTGCATGTTTGAACTTGTTCTTAAGAGGTGGATTTTCATCATATACATAGGGTATTTGTTCCCTTCAAAACCTATTTTCTCCTTTAATCAAAATAATGTTGTCTTATTAATTAAATATTTATTCATTATTTAGTTAATTGATGTTTTTGATCATAGTAGTAGCAAAAAAGGGTGTCATCCCGTTAGAACAAAAGGCTAACTCGGTAATTAATATAAAGTTAACCACTAAGAAAGCAACATAAAGTAGTACCATCTACCATGATAAAAAATAAAGAAACAACATAATAAGCACCACCACATAAGCAGAGTTTCAAAAATATTTAGCTTAGCCATAGAACGGTGCCATGCAAGGCTTAAGACCAAAATCAAAGAGTAGAGCATATGAAAGTAAATAGAAAATAGCCAAAAAGGAGGCAAGGGACCAACAACAATCACCATTCACCTGAACACAAGCTCCCCCACCACTAATTTCCATTCCATAAGCACTTTGATAGCATAATGTCAGCCCACTCCTCATTGAGGAAATTGAAAATCTCCTGATTACTTTTTACAGCTTTTGAGTCCTCTGAGGCCTTCTCATTGAGGAGGCATAGGGTAGTGGCAGAGGCATGCATAACCTTCAGCGTGAATTTACTGACATTAGCAAATCACTTGTTTGTATCTTCCAAATCCTTGGTCAGATTGGACACCATGCTCTCCATGGTATTGACCTGGAACTTAATTTTTCCCATCAGGCCGCTTCTAGCATGACCTTTGTTCTCGCTGGGGTCTTTATTCTTCACCTCGTCCTCAGCCATCATGATTTGGATATCTCCAACTAGCTGAATTTCCACCTGTTTAGTGTCAGTGGCAGGGGCATCTTTTCTAGGAGAGCCAACATAAGCCTCTTCCTGAGCAAAAACCTCATTCTTGGACATGAGCTCTCTTATCATTCTCTTCCGTAGTTCTTTTACAAGGTGAGTAGAGCAGCGGGTAGAAGTAAGAGGGGGCTTAGAAGTCTGGGCACAATCTAGATTAATTACAATATTTTTCTGCTTCTTGGGCAGGGGTAGAGAGTCACTTCCCAAGTTAAGAGAATGCTTCTTGGCACTGGGGGTGGGTTGGGTTTCAACAGACAAAGGACTAGACATAGGTGTTGCATTGCACTTAGACTAAGTGGGAGTGGGGATGCCCTAGTTAAGGGAAACCAACGACGATGCACGAAGTTGAGAGGTGTGAGAAACCTATAGAGGAGGAGATGGACAAAGTCACAAAGGGCACGGTGAAAGTTTTATAAGTAGAGGATGAGGCCTTGATGAAGATAAATAGGTTTTTTACTAAGGGAAATGGCTTCATTCACAGTCTTAACATTAGCTTCCAAAGAATGCAGCAGGTAAAAATGAAAGGAAATTAGCAGCTTGTGATGAAAATGGTTAAGAAAGGGGAGGTGATAGTTGTAAAACATACCAAACCTTCCCTCTAGCATGAATTATTTCATTATGACCTTACACATCTTCGGCCAGAACTCTGGGAGTTCAATAGCCACATAGCCACCATTAATCGGAGAGGGGGTGGAATCATCTTTGAAGAATTGAACAAATTATGTCTTCACTTGGGTCTTAGGCATCTTTTTTCACTTCCTATGAGTCATCAACATTCTTGTCACCTACTCAATAACCTCTTCATTGACTTGGAAGGAGATTCTATTGATGGTGACATGTTTGTCATTCCGGGTTTTGGCCACCTATTTGGAGATCATTTCATCATGGCCTTGGAGGCGTTCCATGAAAGGTAGAATACGTCCCTCCTTAAAAAAGTACATAACCATAAGATCTAAGGAGAACGCCTCCTCAATCTTGTCTGGCTTGATTCTTTTCCTATCACCACCCATTTTCTCTCCCCCACGCTGCTTGTAAAGAGACCCAAAAGCCAAAGGAAAACCAGAGAGAAGGTTTCTCGCACTAGTCTCGGCTCTCTAAAAAATTACTCAATAAAGGTTGTGAATGTTGATAAGAATTCCAAATAGGGGTTTAGATTTTATGTCAAATTGTAGAGCGTGATTAAGGCCTTGAATGCCTTGGGTTTCACAAAGCCTTTCCTTCAAAGCCTCCTTGGTTAAAATGTGTGAAGTACACATTAACCCATAATTAAAATAATAATTAACATGAGAAAAATCTACATCGTATCTTTCACCAACCTCCAAAGATTTATTGCCCAGAGCCCATTTGAAATAATGATGGATTTTGAGAACACAATTCATGACCACAAGCCACATTAGCCACATCATATCCAAATCATACTTGGAATTATGCCCATAGTGGTCCATGTGGCAGGTATTAGGCATTGTGAAAGGGGTTGTAAGAATGCACTGGCACCCAGCACCATCACAAGGTGACCCACTCAAAGTTTCCTTTTTAAACTTCATGGGATTGAATCCATTTCTCTCATTTCCCACCTAAGTAGGTCTTGAGTGTTCTGGGGTAGTTGACAAACAACTCTCCAACACCTAAGCCCAACTAGATGCAGATTGACAGTAGCCATGGCATCAACAACTGCATTTCCTTCCTTGTAGATGTGCCTAATGTCAACCCTATGCATGCAATCCATAAAGACATGAATATCTCTTAGAATGCTATCCACCTTCTAGCCAACATTACAAACACCTTTGGAGGCATCAATGATAATTTTTTAATCTCCTTCTATTACAATGTTGGTGTAGCCTATGGAAACAACAAATCTCAACCCCCAATAGGAGAGCCATGCCCTCCACCTAGTTGATAGTATGGTTTTGAAAGGGTCCAACATAGGATGCAATTAAGCAACCATTGTGATCATAGATGACTCCTCCACTAGCCTGGAACTAATTGTGAGCTGACCCATTAAAATTCAACTTATGCCAAGTAGCCCGAGGAGGAGTCCAAACAGTAGCATTTCGAGCAGCAATTTTGGTGTTGTCAAATTTGTCAAAATCCTTATCCAACCCCTAGCATATGAAAATTTTATGGTCCCAGGTTGAGGGAGGAAGGCTAGGAGTCTTTCAGTGGGTGACAAGTAAGCTATCCTGAAGCAATTTTAGCCCAATTTAAAACATCGATGTGCTATTCATCTCAGTATCTCTGAAGATTATGTTATTGCTTTCCTTCTAGATGGACTAGCAGAAGATTGGTAGAGCTTGATTCCACATGAGCTTTATCAAGGGGTGGTGGGAAGGAGAGAGCCAGTTATGGAAAAAATGACATATATCCTTATTAGGGACCCACTGGATGCAAAGGCAAGTAAAAATTTGTTGCCACACCTCTGACACAAAATCATAGTGAATAAATAAGTGATTTATGTTCTCCTCTTCTCTCTTACATAAGCAACATTTGTTGGAAATGCTAAACCCCCTTTTAGTGAGGTTGTCCGGAGTAAGAATTTTCCCATGTAGCACCGTCTACTAGAAGAAATTGACCTTAGGGATAAGTTGTGGTTGCCAAAAAAATTTCCAGCAAGTAGTGTCAGCAAAAACCGTTGTAAGCTGATTATAAGCAAATTTGACCATGAAGCCACCATGTTGGGTGTGATGCCAAATGAGTCTATCAAGCCTGTCAAACATGGAAATGAGGAAAGAATGGATTAAAATATTGAGTTTAGCTTCCAAATTAAGGAGGTCTAGTTGATCCCTCAAGAAAGGAATAATATCAATCCATCTAGCATTATTTATGAAATTGGAAACCAGACTGCCCACTCCCTGGATAAGATTATTTCTTAATTGGGAGAAATGAGTAGTAGCAAGAATGCCATCAAGAAGCTAAGGGTCCTCCTAGAACCTAATGTCCTTGCCATTACCTAATTTCCATAGAGTCCCTTTCTCTAGAATACATTTACTCTTGACGATATTGTTCCAGATTTTGGAACCTCTCAGGTATCCCTGTTCTATAAAGAGCTTACAGAAGCAACCCCCATTAAGGTATTTGACCTCCATAATTTTGCACCAGTCAGCAAAGTTCAAGAGCATGTGCTAGGCCAACTTGGAAAACTGGGCTCTATTGAGATTATTAATTCTTCTTAGCCCTAAGCCTCCCAAATGTTTAGGAAGGCAAACTTTTTCCCAGCTAACCAAAGGAGGCCTTCTCTTTTCTTTAGACCCCGACCAGAGGAAGGTTCGCTGAATATTTTCCAACTTGTCAACCATGACACCGGAAATTTTGACAATGGAAAGGAAATAGACAATAATTCCTTGAAGAGAAGTGACAAGGAGTTGGAGCTTACCATCGCTGCTAAGAAGTTTACGTTTCCATCTAGCTAGCTTCCTTTGAGTTCACTCTAGGATGGAGTTCCAAAACTCATTCTTCACATCTTTGACAGTAAGAGGGAGGCCAAGGTAAGTCGCAAGGAGTGTATCATCCTAGCAGCCAAGAATTCTTAAAATCTTTGTTTGAACCATCAACTCAGTGTTGAAGAAGAATATTATGATTTATGCCCTGATGCAATAGCATATCTTTCAAGCATAATTTTCCACTCCCTTGATTCCAGAACTGAGGAGGTACTGAAGAAGAACGTATCATCCACAAACTACTACAAGACTTCAGGTGGAAGGCTAGAAGAAGGTTTGATCCCTTCAATTTTTCTCATCTGTGCTAGGTGCATCTTGTTATGACCCATCACCTCAGCCAGAAGGATAAAAAGATAGGGGGATAGAGGATCCCCTTGGTGAAGACCCTTAGTAGGAGAAAATTTAGAACCTAGTTTTCTGTTGAACAGTATAGAGAATCTGATAGTTTTAGTGTAGGCTTTTAACAAAGTTATGAAATCCTGAGAAAAGCCAAAGGAGGTGAGGACCTTATAGAGGAAGTTCCATTTAACTTTATCATAGGCTTTAGGAATGTCAAGCTTAAGCACCATACTGACAGCCTTGCTATGAGAGATAGAGTGCATAATTTAATGGGTGATGATGGAAGCATCCAGGATTTGTCTCCTAGGGAAAAAACCATTTTGATTAGGTTAATAACTTTACTAAGAAGGGGTTTAATTCTATTAACCATAATCTTGGATAATATTTTGTACAAGGTATTACATAGACTAATGGGTCTGAATTCATCCATAGTCTTAGGCTTGACACACTTTGACACTAGAATAATAAAAGTGTCATTGAGTTGTTTGAGCATTTTCTTAGTTCTAAGAAAATCCTTGGTAGCATGTGTCACATCATAGCCCACAATATCCCATAAATCTTGAAAAAAAGATGCAGGAAAGCCATCAGGGCTAAGGGCTTTGAAGGGTCACATGGAGAACACAACATTCCAAACTTCTTCATCAGTGACTTTGGAAAGTAGGGAGTTGTTGTCATTGTCAGTAATCACCTTCGTCAAAATAGAGATAAGTTGATTTTGGAGGGTTTTAGGATTCCTAGTACTCACTTCCAAAAAGGAGTTAATGAAGTAGTCCGTAGCTAAATTCCCCAGTAAAGTGGGGTCAGAGATCTCATTCCCTCTATTATCATCCAGAATGCTGACAGTATTCCATCTCTTGTGTTTGTAGGCAGAAAGATGGAAGAAAGAAGAGTTCCTATCTCCCTCCTTGAGCCACAACACTCTGGACCTCTATTTCCATAAAACTTCCTCGTTGGCCAAAATAGCCTTCTATTTATTCCTAGCCTCTTCCTCCTCAGTGAGTAAGTCGGGCGATAAGTTTCCAGTAGCCATCTCCCATTGAAGGTTTTCAAGTTTCTTAGCCAGGGATTTCTTTTTATAAAATATGTCTCCAAAGGTAGTTTTACTCCACCATTTAACAACACCCCTAATGATTTCTAGTTTAGAGGCCACTCTATACATGGCAATACCCTTGATTGGTGTAGCCCACCATTGCTGAATCTTGTCCCAGAAATTGGGGTGCAAAGTCGACATAATTTCATATCTAAAGGGGGTTGGGTAGGAGTGCTTCCCATCCATCCACTTGAGTAGCAGAGGGTTGTGGTCAGATATGGTCCTAGGGAGGCCCGTGAGAGAGCAAGAGGGTCCCAAATCCCAAGTAGAAGATATTAGGACCCTATCCATCCATACTTGAATCATGTGTTTTCCATTCCTGTTGTTGGTCCAAGTGAAGGGATTACCTTTAAGATCAACATCATGAAGCCCATTCAAGCTGACAAAGTTGGACAGATCCCCCATGTTGTTAGTGAAGTCCATAATACCCCAACATTTTTTTGAGGGGTATAGAGGGGAGTTGAAATCCCTTGCCACCAAAAAATTAGAGCCTTGTAGGAGGAGAAAAGAGGACAAAAGCTCCTTCCAAACATTCTTTCTACCCTAATGGCAATAGGAGCATAAATATTAAAACATTGCCAAGTAGCCACCACAAAGTGAACGAGACAACAAGATGGTGGTGGGAGAAACTGAGGGCATCCCCTTTAACTTTAGACAGGTTCCGGAGAGTAGCAATCCCTCCAGAAGCCCCACTAGCCTCAGAATAAAGGATCATGGCACTAGGTGATAGCTATCCCACAAGAGAATCAAAGTTACTATAAGACATGTTGACCTCCTGAATAAGGAGAATATCAACTCTATAATCAACAATGTATTTCGTAACAACAAGCTATTTATCGGGGTTGTTTAAGCCTCGAATGTTCCAAGAGAAAATAATAATTTCTTAGCTTTGGGTGTGAGGTCAAGGGTTTTCTGTCTGCCAGCAGAAATCTCCTTTTTTGTGCTCCTATGTCTTCTTTTCCTATCTGATGGATGTCCTGGTTTTCTATCCACACCAACATCAACTTTTTTGTTCCTTATTTTCTTGTATTGGATTTTCCATTCTCCATCTTTAGCTTTCAAAATCTCAGCTGGCTTCATTTGGGTACTGCATCCAATCTATTGTGGGTTAGTAACATAGGGATTTAGAACCACTTCCATCACTGGGATTTCCATTAGTTCTAACGAAGTTGTTTCAAGCATCAGTCTTGTGTTACACATGAGTGTCAGGTCATCTTGGTCCTATTTATTCACCTTATCAATATGAGGGGCATTGATTCCCTTCTTAATGGAGACTCCATCCATGGTTATTTCTCCCTCTTCCAACTAACTACCTGAGGGAACCACCACCAACAAGGGGGGGTTAACCTTAGTAAGTTGGGCCGGTAGCACGACAACATCTTGGGTCGTCAGATCAGCAACATCCATGGTCTTCAAAGAAGTAGCATCTATGGTCTTTTGGGAGGAAGGATCAGGAAGGCCTTAAGTTTTGGCTCTGGGAGCTTAGGTGCTTTGCAATCCTTCCTTGTGTGCCATTTAGAATTACAATCTTGACAGAACAGGGTAGCATTCTCATACATAATGGCCTGAGACCATTTCCCCAGTTTGGACTTGAGGATAGCAAAATTAGGGAGAGTCTTGTTAATGAGGACATTAACACAGAAATGAGAAAAGAAAAGATGAGACTTTGAAACGGTGATCAAGTCAGTAGCTATAAAATGACCAAATGAGTTCCCAATTGACTTAAAGACCTGTAAATCCCAAAACTCAAGTGTGAGACCTGGTAGTTGGATCCAGACAAGGGCAATCTTATTAAGGTTAGTAGAAGGGTTGAAGCTAGGCTTCCACTTAGCTAAAGTGAGGAGGTGCTTACCATACAGCCAAGAACTAGCAAGGATGAGAGAGAGGTCCTCTGCCACCATGAATCTGAACAAGAAAAGACCACCCGATATCGCCGAGGTCACCACAAAACCTTTCAGTTTCTAGTTGATACTCACCCATTTTCTCACCATATCGATGGTGGGTCTGAAGTCAAAAAAGCATCCAACCAAGGCTAATTCCACCATAGTTCTGTCAACAATGGAATCTGGGAGAAGGTTTTTCGTGCCTTCATCAGTAATGTTAGTCACACAATAGAGAGAATCCACCTCAACATTTTGTGTCCCCACAAGCATGCCTATCTAGTCTGGCTTGGGCCCAAAGGAAAGTAGATAATCTAAGGACTCTGACCCAGGAATAGTGGTAGAGTCAAACAAGGGTTCGACCAAGGGTTGAATAGGTGACAACGGAGGGTCACCAGGGAGAGGAGGGGGTTCCTGCCCTGAAGCCTCCGCCATGCAAGGAAGAAATTTGAATTTCAAAATCACACCCAAGTTGTAGAGCGACGATGGTGTTTTAGCTCTTAGAGTTCGATTTGCTCTTTCTTAAAATTTCCTTTGACCCTTGGCTGTAAGCACTACAAACAAGAAGTCCCACTATTTCACTAAGGGTCAAAGTCAGCAACTCTCAATTAAGAACCACAGTAGAGAGCGACCTTGTGGGGATTTGAACCTTGGTTGTAGGTCCTACAGGCAAGAAGCCCCACCATTTCACCAAAGGCACAAGCCCTTAATTGATGTTATTCTCCTATGCCAAGTTAAATTTGTTTTATTAATTTACCTAGGTCTTCTATTGTTTGATTAATTAAATGGGCCCCCATACACATTCAATTAATTCCTCCCATTTCTCCCCCTTCTAATATTAAATTAGGTAAATAAATATGTTTGTGTAAATTAATTCCTTTTATTTTATTCTCTCCAATCATGGAATTAAATAATAAATTAATTTAACTCATCATATGTCTTCTAGTTTTAACTCCTCTTTAACTTGACACATCCATCTAATCTCCTTCCTCTAACTGAGCTTCTCATGCTAATCTCAAGTCCCAACCTATTTTATCTCATTCTCCTAAATATGTGGACATCCCCATCTATTTAATTTATAGAAAATAACTATATCAATGGTTGTCATCCTTCTTTGAAGGAAATGTGAGTTGAATATCACTTGACCCTCGTGTTGCCTTCCACTCAAGGAATTACACGACACTTCAACTTCTTCATTCTAGCTTTTCCTCCATCATGACACTTTTTATTCAACTTTTTTCTAAAGTTGGCAATTGTCATATTCTCATTCTTTGTGAGAATTAACCATCCTTTGTAGTCCTTCAAACAAAACCTCCAATAGTGCCTTCATTCTTTCATTATGAAACGTTCATTATGCAACCTTATTATAAACAATCCTCATGATACCCACACCATGTGCATTTCATTATTCCACCTTGCATAGTCAATAATCTTCAATTCATTTTACATCCTAGTTGAGCGCTTTGAGTACCCTTTACAAGTTGAAATCATGAACACACTATTATAACTAGCAATTGTCATTGCACCAAAGATTGGCCTATTAATGCATGATATGACCACTACAATTATAGAAGACATGGGAGGTTGTTAAACCATGTCACGAACCACTGCTACACTGGAATCACCAATGAGACCAAGACTGCAACTAGTATTTCTCACCATTGTAACAATCCCCGCCTCTAGTGCAAGCACAAAGTTTGAACCTATGACCTAGCTCTAATACCACTTGTTACAACTAGTGGTTACCATTGCACCAAAAGATTGACTTTTTAATGTCTGATACAACCATTAGACTTATAGAAGACACACGAGACTGTTAAACCGTGTCATGAACCGCCACTATGCTAGCGATCCCAAGGAGACTAAGGGCACAATCAGTCTTGCATGCCATTACAACACACGCATCATATTCATAATTGAATGAAAAATAATTGCAATAAACAAGCTATTGGTTTACTTTTATTTTCTTTCATTTCATACTTTTAGGCTTCTTTAATCATACAATCTTAAGTGTTGTCATCTATTGTGTTGGTTTTGGTTGACTTCATTTGTATTTTGATTAGTATACCAACACATAATACACAACACACATTCAACCACACCCAATGGGACCCACATATTTATTTATGTAAAAAATTTTAGGCTATATATTCTTGCAAAGAAAAGAGCGACTCAATAGTTTAATTTCTACTTTAGTGAAAACTCCATATTCCTAAGTTCAACTTTTAAGAAATGATAGGATTACTCTATAAAACAATGGGAACACTTGAAGAAATGACATGATTTCTCTATAGAATGGAAAGATCGCTTTGTCATTCATTAGATAGAGCAACTTAAAATTTTATGTTATTACATGGAAAATTGGGATTAAACTATCTTTTGGTGGGAATATTGTTTTTTTGTTTCTTTTATGATTTAGCAAGTTTTGGTTGAGACAAATTTTTTTATAACTATTTTCATAGAATAGTGGGATCGGGTTGTGTTTTGGTCAGACTATAGTCTATTAGATATATTGGAAAAATTGAACTTATAGCATTGTAAATTTTACACCCTTGCTAAGGTGTCCAATTCCACACTTAATTAGGACTTATTTTAGTGTGTCTCATTCTTGTATGAATTTTAGGACGCCGTTATGTGTTTAAATTAATTAAAATTTAATGAATAATTCCTATCTTAATTTAAATATCTTCAAAATCCTATTTGGGCCCTTAATTATATGTGTGCCCTTTAATTTTTCATCCCCTTTATCAATTTGGTGATCACCTAGGCCTTATTTTAACATAAGTGGTCATTTGCACATGTATTCACTAGACCTAAATTAACCTACTCACCTAGTGGTGGTCTCCCAAGCTGATTTCCAGTAGTTTTCTAGAGCATGAAGTATATGGGTTTTAGAAAGGTTCATACATGTCCAATTGCAAAAATAATAAAATAGAAAACTTTTGGCATTAATATTTAGTAACTCTAAGGGTCTCATGTGATGCCACTTGGTAATCTTATTCATCTTTAAAAAAAGCCTACAAATATGGCATTTTCATGGTTCAAAATGAATGTTAGGTCAGTTTTCAAGGTCCATTCTAGAGGCCACCCAATACATTTTGGTCACAAAACAAACATTTTAGAAGTCTAATTTAGATGACAATCCAAATCATTTTTGTGTTCCACAAGAATTCAAGATCATTATCACCTTGAGTTGAGATAAAAATTGTTTCAGAATGAAAAAATTAACTAGGCCCAACAAAAAGTCAATATTTAATCAGAAATCTGAGGGCCAAATAAGAAAATTTGAAATTATTTATTATTTAAATCAACAAAGATTTAAATATTTATGCTCATTAATGGTCTCTTATGCTAAAGCTAAGGAATGGCCTACTAAGAAAAGTATTTAAGTCATTTAATTTTAAATTATTTAAATGTGCAGAGCCTCAAAGATGGATAAGAGTCCACGTAGAACACTTCTGCATCATCGCAAAACAAAGTAAAAACAACGTGGCTAAGCTTCCATTGATCAAATTTCAAAAAATAGAAAACATAAGATTTTCATAAAAATTTCACTATCTGTTCTTCATGATCTGCATATTTTGTCGTCGAAAACCACAAAAAATTACCAAAAAATTGCTATATTTTGGCAAAATTGGAAAAAAAAAATGACCTTTTTTGAAAATACTCCCCAAAAAAGTCGTCGAGGTGTGATGGGGTAATTTTAAATATTTAAAAACAATGCTTAGGTTTGCAATTAAAATAAATCAAATGGTGGGGCATGGTCATTTCCTCCAAGTGAAGAACCAAAGACATACAATTTAAAAAGAAAACTTTGCCATGTGTCCAATATTTGTTCGATCGTAGGCCAAAATGAAATTGCTCAAAATACATGGGAAATTTGAAAATGCTAAAAAATTATGATGAGCACGAGGACGAGATTAAAAGGGTTTCTGGAGATGAAAAACATTTGCACTATTTTATAAAATTATTGCCACGCGTTGACCAATCACACAACTGGAAGCCCAAGAACTAACTCTCAACATAGCCTACGATCTTTAGATGAAAATATTAGTGATTTTATTACTATTTCCCCAACCACGTGATGTGCAGTTGCTCCATCGCAAGTTCAAAGGGAACCTGCGATGGTGCGATTAAGTATTAAATGTAACCATAAACATTAAAAAAATTTCATCACTATTAGGGTTTGTTGTTCATGTTTTACCCCCGCTTGTGCATGATATTCATGGCGGTCGTATTTACTTTGGCTTCCCATGATTGATTGGTTTCTGGACTTGAACAACAATTTCAACCTCTAATGATCAGCTAGTTCCAGTGGCGTGTTTACATGGTGATAATGGCAGGACGGTTTTCATGACATTCCAAAAGGATTAATGTTGATGCACTGTATACATTTCTACTGTATCTTTAGGGTTCTGCTATGAGATTCTTCTATGATGGAGGTGTTGAAATAAACATTAACTTATCCCTACATTTATTAAACTGAATTTACCTTCATTAGAAAACAACTGTACCTTCCACAAATGCTTGAAGGCTGGTTTCTCCAATGTCAGTTGAAGACTGACTCTAAGAAGATCTAATTCATGTTTATCCTGACTATGCAGAAAATCTAATTTATCCTAAGTTATTGTCTAGGAATTCTGATTTTTTTCTTGTTGTGTACTGCAAGTCTTTAAACTACCGATGTCATCGGCTATGCAAATTGACATCTTTATCTAATCTATCTTTGTCTCATTTAGTTACGTATTCATTCAAACTATGTAATACAAACCACCTCTCTATGACTATAAATACAGAGGCTCATATGTAATATGGATATGGTGTGGGCAGTCCATTTTCGTATGTAATCTGGGAACTCTGCAGAGTCCCCTAAATAATTGTATTTGCATACGATGAGTTAATATAATTCCCTTGTAGAAGATTTGATGATTGTCTCTATTATTTCAGTGTGCTCTGTTTTAGTCATTTCACTGTACTCTTTTTTATTTTAACACTTAGTTTAAATTACTGTGATTCCCTTGCATCCTACAATTTGGTATCAGAGCTTAAGGAGTCGGGAAGAGTTACTACTAAGTGAGGAGCTATTTTTTCTGCGTGAAGTATTATTGTTATGTGAAGAGCTAGCTAAAGACTACAACTTTCCAAAATCTGAACTAAGATGGCTTCAAATAGTTCAGTCTAGTCTCAGGTTCGTATTTTGACTGACAAAAACAATGATCTCTCGTCTATTAGAATTGGAACATTTCTTCGTGCTGATGGTCTTTGGGGATTTGTGATTGTTAAGCAGCAGAGTTGGCCCTATGAAATGATGATCGAAATCTATTGAAGGAGAATAGAAAGAAGGATATTAAATCTCTTGACCTTATTCAACAAGGCTTAAGTAACATCGTATTTCTGAACGTTTTTAGTGTAGAGTCTTCGAAGAAGGCTTGGGACACTCTTAAAACTTCCTACCAAGGTATATCCAAGGTGATGAATGTCAAGTTGCAAAACATGAGGAGAGATTTTAAGAACCTAAAAAATGAAAGACAGCGAGACTGTGGATAGTTTTATGACTTAGGTTATAAATATTGTCAATCAATTAAGACAATATGGAGATGGCCTCTCATATACGAGTGTGATTGAGAAAGTTTTCAAAAGATTTCCAAAAAAAATTGAACTTGTAGTTGTGCCTATAGAAGAGTTTAAAGACATAAGTAAAATGCAAATAGATTAATTGATTGGTTCTTTTATTGCACATGAATCAAAGATGACTAGGTATGATGATAATCCATTGGAGAATACTTTCAAAACTCAACTAGAAGTTACTAGAGGTAGAGGCAAAGGTAGATGAAGGTCTAGTAATAATACAAGAGGTGGAAAAACTATTACTCAAAGAGACAATAGAATTGATTTAGAATCTAAAGAGAAATTTCAAAGGAGCCATTCTAACTTGAGGAGGAGTAATAGTAGAAACTAGCAACAAGGAAACCAAATGTATGATAAGTCAAAGGTACAATAATTAAATATTGTAAAACATATGATCATTTTGCTAAAAGGTGTAGGAAGAAAGCACGTGCAACTAAGTAGTTTGAATATATGACAAAGGAATCAGAAATTAATCAGAAACCTATGTTTTGACCTGTAATGTGACCCCGGAAAGTTCAAATGATGTTTGGTTTTTGGATAGTGGTTGAAAAAATTATATGACTTGAAATAGAGAGTCATTTTCTAGTTTAGACACTAGCAATCATTTAGAGGTAAAATTGGGCAATGATAACAATGTGAGTGTTAATCTTAAAGGAGTGATTACAATGTATACCAAGAGTGGTGAATGAAGAATAATAGATGTTGTGTATTATGTGCCCATTTTAATTTGTTAAGCTTAGAACAAATAATAGAGAAAAGGTACATAGTATTCTTAAATAATGAGGTATGTACAGTCATTGATAAGAATTTGAGAAAGTAGCTCAAAGAAAGAGTAGAGATTACTAAGAATAGAATGTTTCCACTCACCATAAGAAATGAAGTATCTAACACTTTGAATTCTTATAATGTTAAGTGTTTAGATGAATCATGGTTATGGCATTTAGATATGTTCATTTACATTTCGGTAGTCTAGATTTGTTACAGAAGAAGTAGATGGTGAAAGAGTTGCCCAGTATTTTTCAACCAACAAGCTCATGCGAAAGTTTCATACTAGCAAAGCATCACAAAGATAAATTTATTTCTAGAGCTTTGTATAGAGAAAAATATCCATTAGATATTGTACACATAGATTTGTGTGGACTGATGAAAATACTATCATTGATTGGTAATATTTATTTTTAACTTTTATAGATGATTATAGTCACAATACTTGGGTTTATCTTTTGATTAAAAAGTTTGAAAGTTTTGGTGTATTCATAACATTTAAGGATATGGTTGAAAAGGAAATTGAAAAATATATTAAAGTTATAAGATCGATAGAAAAGATGAATATATGTTAAAAAATTTCATTGAGATTTTTCATGATCGTAGAATCAAGAGAAAATTCACTACTTGTTTTACTCAACAATAGAATTGACTCGCTAAAAGGAAGAATCAAACCATTATGAACATGGCTCAAAGTATGTTGAAGGAGAAACAACTATCAAATGAATACTAGGGAGCATCAGTTATTAGTTCAATTTATATTCTAGATAAGAGTCCCGGTAGGAGTCTAGAGGACCATGTTTTCAAGGAAGCTTGGAGTGGTAAGAGTTGTAGAATATCTCATTTGAGAATTTATCGATGTGTCACTTATGTACTGTACCTGAAGAGATGTGAAGGAAGATGGATGAGATAAGTGAGAAGTATATTTTTATTAGAGATAGTGAGGAGACTAAGGCATAGTCCATCTAATCCCATCACTAAGAAGTATATTATCAGTTCACAAATGTTGAGTTCAAGGAAAAGGATTCTCGGGATGAAAGGATAAATAAATCTCTTATACATGGAGCTATATTAACCCACGGAGATGATGATGGTAATGAGTAAGCCATACTAGATGGATAGTAATTACACTAGAAGATACACCTCCAATAAATAGTCTAGAAAGATAATCTCCAAGAGCTAGCTCATCACAATTCAGAAGTCCTAGAACTCAAGAGTGTGGTGAACCATCACATCATAGTGGACAATAAACAACAAAATTATATGTTAATAATGAATCAAGTGCCACATGAGAAAAACAAAGAAATGGATCAATTTTCAAATTTTTTATTGATTGATATGATTCTGTCAATTTCAAAGAATTTGTTAACAAAGATATTTGGGTAAAAGCCATGAGTGAACAAATTGATTCCATAAAGAGAAATAAAACATGGAATCTTGTAGATTTACCTAAAGGTAAAACTAGTATAGGTGTTAAATGGATTTATAAAACTAAGTTAAATGTTGGAGGGAAGGTTGAGAAGCACAAAGAAAGACTTGTTTCTTAGTGGTTCACTTAGCATCTCGGTATTGATTATAATGGAGGTTTCACATCTATTACTAGAATTGACACAATGAGAAAGGTGTTGTCTAATGCAGTACAAAATAAATGGAAAATGCATCAAATGGATGAACACGTGTATTATTAAATACAATTTTGGAAGAAGAGGTTTATGTTAAAGAGCCTCGAGGATATGAAGTTGAAGGACACAAAGATAAGGTCTACAATTTAAATAAGGCATTATGGATTGAAACAAGCTCCAAGAGTATGGCATGCCAGAATCGATGAATACTTGAATAGTAGAGGATTCAATAGGAGTCCAAGTGAGCCAAATTTGTATACAAGGCTAAATCAAGAAGGAAATTTTTTTATAGTTTTCTTGTATCTTGATTATTTAAATTTTGTTTGAGATCTCTCTATAGATGACTTTAAGACTACCATGAAAATTGATTTTGATGTGATTGATTAAGGATTGATGAAATATTTTCTTGGTATTGAATTTACTTAATTTAAAGATGGTATTTTTTAAATGTCAAAATAAGTATGCAAAAGATCTTTTGAAAAGTTTTAAGATGGTAAATTGTAAGCCAACGAAAACATTAATTAACACTTGTACAAAACTCAGTAAGAAAGATCAGGGATCTAATGTTGATCTAAATTTGTATAAGAGATTGGTTGGAAACCTCATATTTTTGACAACATCAAGGCATGATATAATATTTTTTGTAAGTTTAATTTCTATATTTATGGAGTCTCACAAGAGTACCCACTGGTAAGATAGAAAAAGAATATTAAGATATATTCTTGGGACAATTTTTTTTGGTATTTTGTATACATCACTTTCATATTTAAATTGAGTTGATATTCTGACAATGATTATGGAAGTAGCTAGGAAAAGAACATCCAGTTATGTGTTCAGTTGTTGATTGGGTGTAGTAGCACGGGCATCCAAAATGAAGCCCATTATGACTTTATTATTAGTTGAGACAAATTATGTTGTGAGTGACAGTAGAAACTTGTGAAACTATTTCGATGAGAATGATTTTGACCGAGTTGCTACATGAATAAGAAGAACAAACTCAGATTTATTGTGATAATTAACCTACCATTGCATTAGCAAAGAATCACATTTTCCATAAGAAAAGTAAGAATATTGATACAAGGTTTCATTTAATTTAAGAATTGATAAATGGAAACTAAATGTATGGAGTTTTGTGGATAAGAAGATCAATTTATAGATATATTTGAAAAAACCTTAGCAAAGGATTTATTTGAAATTTAGAGAGAAAATATAGTATTTTTTATGTTGTAACAATAGCTTTTCTAAGCATATAAGGAACAAGTTAAGGGGGAGTGTAAAAATAAACATTAATTTCTCCCTCCATTTATTAAAATAACTTCACCTTCACTAGAAAACAACCATATCTACCATAGCTTCGAGAAGACCTATTTATCCACCATTAGTTGAAGATCAACTCTAAGAAGATATGATTCATGTTTATCCTAACTCTGTTGAAAAATCTAATTTATGCTTATCCTTAGTTGTTGTCTAGGGAATTTGATTTTTGTCTTGATGTGTACTGCAAGTCTCTCAATTACCTCCACCATCGTTTATGTCACCAACTATAAAAATTGACATCTTTATATAATCTATCCCTATCGAGAATTTAGTTACATATTCATTCAAACTATGTAATACAAAATGCCTTTCTATGACTATAAATATAAAGGATAGTATGCAATATGAATATGGTGTGGGAAGTCCAATTTCATATGTAATCTAGGATAATACAAGAACTCTTTAGAGTTTCCTAAATGATTGTATGTACATGTCATGATTTATTATTATTTGGTTGTAAGATATTTGATCAGTGTATCTATTAATTTAGTGTACCATATTTAAGTTATTTTGGTGTGCTCTATTTTACTTTAACACTCTATTTTTAGAGTGAAACCCCTACATTATATAGAAGGGATCTCATAGATTCCAATGCTCCAAACTAAATGTAGTGTTGAACTAATTCATGTGATTCCTTTGTATAGTGACCACATGATGACTCTATAAAAGTATACGCTCAGCAATTTGTAGGATCCATATTTCTTTGAAAGCGATTAATGTTGTTGTGCATATAAGACAAAGAGGCCAAGTTTCAATATGAAACACAAAAAAAAGAGTAGGTTGTGATGGAGCCTTATTTTTTTGGTAAAAATTTCAGCATCCATTCATGATGTTGGAGATTTTAAGAGGTGATAATAGAGTGTTGGAAATCAAGTTGTAGTATTGACTTAAGTTTATGTGCAGCAATAAGGAATTAGCATGTTATTGCTTAATATGTTCAAGTATGGCACACAATATCAAACTTAAGTAAGAGAGTTTGAATGGATACACATATGTGATTGGCTACCATTGCAAACATAGCTTCTGTATCTGATAAGTCCCTGATCAAAGACTTTTTTATCACTGCTATGCAAAAGCTTCTCAAAGTAACACAAGAAGTAGCTAGATCTGTGCAGGAAAGAGCATCATCTTCCATGGTGATAGATGGTTCAAATGGTGTTGATACTGCCACCTCAACAAGGGCTCAACTTTTGGATCTTGTAGTATCTCTTCTGGAAGGTTTAGATGCTGAATGTGTTAGTATGCTATTTAGTGCTACAAAGCCCACATTGCAGGATACTGAGGGAATCATCCAGAAGAAAGCCTATAAGGTTCTCGAAAACATCCTGAGGGAACACAAAGATTTTTCTTACAAATAAATTCATTGAGATATATGATCTTCTGGTCACAACAATGACATCTTTCCATTTTTCAGCCAGGCGGCATCGGCTTGATTATTTGTACTACTTAATCATTCATATTTCAATGACTGTTGATTCTACATTCAAGCATACAAGCTGCAACAAGTTATTATTGTCTTCGAACAGCTAACCAGGTTCTGTATCTCTCTTATGCTTGGTTGAGAATGTACAATAATGAAGATTATGTCGTGTAAGAGTTCTAATTATTGTTTAAAGATTCAGTTTTCAGGTTGTTCGATTGAACTGACAGAGAATTGCATGATCTCCCAAAAAGTGTATTGTCCTCTTCTTAGTGAATCTCTTCAAACATTAGTAATGAATTCCATTATCCCTGTTATTGTGAAGTGTTTGTAAATGCAAACTATCTGACAAATCCACATAGCAATTTATTAAAAAGAACATAAATTCAGACATCTATAAAGGGTGGCTCTCTACAATTCCTAACAGGCATCTGACGTGGTTCCATATGAAACGCGTTTCACAGAATAACTCACTGGTTAAAAGATGCAGGATTTTGGAGGGTTTGGTGGTACCAAATATTATTTTCCAGACTTTGCACAGAAGGGAAACGAGTAGCAGAGACTCCGATGTTTGATTACCATAGGCAGCCTGGCCTAGAAATGCGCATTTTCTTGAATGTTTAATGCTTATGGCCCAGAGATGAACATTGACAATGGTCATGTTGTGAGCAATTTTATTTCCCAAGCACTCAGAGGTGAATAAATATATATTAACTTGAAGGATAAGAAACATAAACACAGGAAGAAGCAACAAAGGCCGTGGAGTGTACACACATGAGCAAAGTGTTTAACAGTGTTATATTGGTTGAGTATGCTATATGTGATGATGGCGATGATGACAGATTTAATCAATGTGAAAGCCTAGGAGCAGCGGGGAAAATCGAGGGAGCTATTTGTTGTGCACTTTGCTGTCTTCGAGAAGTAAATCTTTTGGGGAAAAGAAGTCGAAGCTGTGCTGTAAGGCTTCATCTTACTAAAGTATATCTATCGGTGTTGAGTCCAGAAGAAAGATTCTGCTCTCAGAAGGAACGAAAGGTTCATGGTTCAAAACTCTAAAAACCTTGCGAAAATATAACATAACAACATAAGAGAAAAACGGTGTTAATAAAAATAACTAGTCGTGATTAGTTTTGTTGTCTTAATTGAAAGGGTGCGATTTATTTTTAAAAGGAAATGACTTTCGAGTTTGAAAAGTCACATTTCCTTAGTATTAAAATATAAATAGTGAAAAAAGGAAGAGGAACAAGAGGGATTTAATAAATAGAAACATTTATATATTTTGTATGGAGGGATAAGGGCTATAGTATGATTTTGTAATTATAAATTTATTTTATTTTAATAATAAAATAAAACATTCTTTGTTTATTATTAAAAGCATGGAGAATTAAACTGTAGATGAACTATCCTTTGTAATTATTATTTTTGAATATTGTATACAATTTAAATATCGGATAAGTGGATACGGTCAAATAGCATCTTAAATTTGATCTGGAATAATTTAGGATTGCATAAATATTTGATTTGTCACGTCTTAATTATTGAATTGATTAGCAATATGAATGTGCTGAACATTATAAAGTTGTACGTAAACCTTCATTGAAGTTGACTCTATCGCCTAAGTAAGCAGAGGCACTGGTCTTATTATTGAAATATTGGGTTTATATATGAAGTCAGAAAATCTATCAATTCCTTCCTACAAAACTTACTAAATCATTACACAATATTTTAATTCAATTATTCAGCATTCAACTTTATTTTGATCGAGTTCAAGGATTTTGTCAACCGAGGAACTCACCAGCTTAAATTCGCTATAGAAGAGCTTTGAACCAGGTGATCAAGTTTGAAGTAAAGGTTTACCTACCTAGGTGTAGCGAAGCCTAAAGTACAGGGGAGTTTGAAATATTCCTATTCATTGGCCAGGATTGATTTGGAATTCTATTGGAGACTTGGCAGTCTCTAGGATTTCCAATCTGCGGTTTTGGGAACCAACAGGTTGTACAATTATAGAAAGGTGAACATTTGAATGTCAAGCTAGGGCATTTTTATTCATTTCTGGTTTTAGCATAATAAGAAGGAAATTTTATTGAGCACTATTATTATTTCCCATGATTACAAAGTAAATAGAGGTGACTCGAACATATGATACAACATCTAAAGAAAGTTTAAGGGGGCGATTTTTGTAGGATGTGTTCGGCAAGATATTTTTATGCATCTCAAATCTATAAGGAAGAAAAGGTGTGCAAAAATGCTTCCTACACTAATCTTGAGAGGATAATTATACCAATTTCAACTTAGCTAGTATAGAGATTTCAAGAAACACATAGGACTATAAAAAAAATAACAATAAATATATAATACATTGATTTCCATGGGGAAAAACCATCTATGAGAAAAATTCCACACTCCAAAACCTATGTAATGTATTTGTTGGAGATTTGCCAGTAGACCAGTACTGACTATATGTTTGTCATTGATGACAACATATGGAAAGTAGCATGCATGGAAGTCTTATGTAGTAAGATTTTAGTATATGAAGGATGAACATGATATCAACATGATATCATGGGTGCAGAGGTTAGCTATTAGTACAAATAGTTATATAGCAGTTGGTGTCAGCAGTGTTCCTGATAGAGCAACATGCAGTGTTTTGTGTATGGTTGTCCATATAGTTATCATGGAGCCTTGTGCGCTTAGATATATTTTGAAGACATGTTAGTGATGTTTTAGTTATGAACGCATAGTTTGATATTAAGTAGAAGTAAAGTTATGCAGTCGCTATTCACCAGCAATAGTTTCCTATGTTTGTTCAGGAGAGCCGATAGAGATTTTATTGGTTCTTGAGTTGCGCCTATTTTTAGGGTATGCACCCTTGGAGTTAAGTTTAGAGGAGTGTCATTGATGTTTGATTAAGAGTGCATGAGTTAATTCATCTTGAGGAGAAAGATCTAGTTGTTTGGTAGAGCTGACAGTGTGTAGCGTGCATCTACATTTATCTTATTGGATAAGTCCCATAATGAGTTGCGTGCATAGTAGAGATGACATAATGTTTATTGGATTTTGTTATGGTTTCTCTAATATGATTTCAAGGTGGTTCTAACAAGCCGACTTGATTATATAATTTAGAAGAAAGATATTTATAGGCAATCATTTGTGATTGCTCGAGTGTGCTTCATGGTTGATTAAGCAGAGCAGAATAGAGTGTGCAAAGTGTTGAGCCATCAGAAGAAGGTCTATGTGACCAAGTAAAGTACTTGTGCTATTCATTGGAACTGATCCAGATAGCAGGTCAAAGCGCAGTTCACCAAGATCCATATATAGTGTGTATTTGTTAAATAGAAGGTTGTAGCCTTCACCCCTTTGAGAAGTGTGCTCTCAGACAATGCATCCTCTCCCCTAACAAGGAAAATTGTAAAAGACTCGTAACAAGGCCTGACCCTTGACCAGGTCTACTATACTTAATATATTGTAAAGAAACTCCTAACAGGGTTAAGGATCTTCTAACAAGGATCATTATACACTAGTACAAAATATTAGTGGGTATCAAGTCCCACCGGGGTTTTTACCTATTTGGGTTTCCCCATAACCAAAATATTGGTGTTGTGTTCATGTGTTCTTTCATTGTTTTTATGCTTTATGTTTAAGTATACTCAATTGGATAAAGAATTGAATCTTGTAGATAACTGATTCACCCCCCCCCCCCCACCCCCCCCCCCCTCTTCTCTCAGTTATCTCTTGGGACTATTCCTAACAATTGGTATTAGAGCCAAGTGCCTCAGAGATAAATTTTAATAGCTTGAGGTTGATCAAATGGCATACTTTAGGAAAGAAATTCCTAAGTTGGATGGAGAGAATTATCTTGATTGGAAGAACAAGATGGTGACCCATTTGTAGTGCATTGCTTCTAAAGTTTTTGATGTAACTATCAAAGCAGCCAAGGTTCCCACCTTAGAAGACCTTGCAAAGGATGATGCTACTGATAGGCAAAAGGAATTGTTTCATCAGAATGCTATTACTAAAGAATCCCTTATTAGTGCCCTATATGATGGTGAGTTTTCATAAATAGAAAAGGTAGATATAACCCATAAAATATGGAAGCACCTAGAAGACATATTTGAAGGAGACAAACAAGAAAAGCATGTGCATAGAAAGACATGGAAGAAAAGATACAATGCATTAGAGATTCTTCCCGAGGAAAATATCAGAGCTTACAATCAAAGGATAAATGAAGTAGTTGCTAGAATTAGAAACAATGGTGGAGAGATTTCAGAGGAAGACATTATGGATAAGTTAATGACTACTCTCACTCCTAAATATGAAAGCAAGACCAACATCCTTGATGAGACCATGTAGCTTACATATAATTTCAAGAGAGAGACTTTGATCAGCAAAATCTCAGCTTTTGAGATTTCAAGATTGAAGACTGAACCAAAAAGTGAGACAACCTTCAAAGCAATAGTTCATGGTAAGAAATCTGCAAACACTTCTGGTAATTTTGATGATGATGATGATGATGATGATGATGAGAAAACTCTAGATGATTTCATTGCTATGATTTCCAAAAGAGAAAAGAAAAGAAAAGGAAAATAGGAAGGTCAAATACCATTTAAGTGCTTTTCATGTAATAAGATTGGTCACTTTGCATCTAAGTGTCCTACTAGAGCTAGAAAGTTCAAAAAGGATTACAAGCCTAAGTATTCTAAGGAATGCTACTAGTTATGCTGGAGATGGAGTTTCAGATGAAGAATCTGGTGAAGAAAAAATTGGATTCATTTATATTATAGAAAAAATGAATAATAAGACAGTTCATGAAGATAAGAAAGAGAATCAAGAGCTAGCATTGATTTCACAAGCTGATATAAGGATAGACTGGATTACAGATAGTGGTTGTTCACATCACATGACAGGTGACAAAGGTAGGTTTGTTCATTTGGACAAATACAATGGCAGTATGGTCAGATTTGGAGACAACACTCCTAAACCTATAGTTGGTAGAGGAGCCATCACCTTGGATGGAAAGAATAGTACTGATGATGTTCTCTATGTTGATGGTTTGAAACATAACCTTCTCAATATTGGACAATTACTTGGAAAAGGCTATCAGTTGGAGTTTAAAGATGACAAATGCATCCTTAACAACAAAGATGGTGTTATGATTGCATTAGGCTCAAAGATAAGAGCTAATATTTTTCAACTCAATTCAGAAGCAAGTTGTTTTGTTGCTAAAGTTGATGACAGTTGGGTGTGGCATAAAAGACTATGTCATACCAATTTTGATAACATAGTAAAGATAAGAAATGTAAGGGAAGTAAGAGATCTACCTTGCATAGAGAAGCCAGTTGATACTATATGCAGGGAATGTGTAATGGGAAAGCATGTGAGAAATTCATTTAGGAGCAAGAAACATTTAGTGGAGAACAAGTTGGATCAGATTCATACAGACCTATGTGGTCCAATTCAAACAAGATCATACTATGGTGAAAGGCATTTGATTTTGTTTGTTGATAATTATACTAGGATGATGTGGGTTGCATTCTTGAAAGATAAACTGTTAGAAGCATTTGAGAAATTCAAAATATTCAAAACTAAGGTTGAGAATGAATCTGGACTAAAGATAAAATGTTTGAGATTGGATATAGGAGGAGAATTCACCTCTGCTAGATTCTACGAGTACTAAGAAGAACATGGCATAAAGAGACAATTAAGTGCACCTAGAACCCCTCAGCAGAATGGAATTGTAGAGAAAAAAAATAGGATCATTCTTGATACAGCATGCACCATTATGATAGAAGGAAAAGTTGCACACACCTATTAGAGAGATGCGGTCAATACAATAGTCTATACCATCAATAGAATTCAATTGAGGCCAGGCACTGAAAAAACACCATATGAGCTATGGTTTGGTAATGTTCCCATAGTAAAATACTTCAGACTCTTTGGAAGTAAGTGCTACATCAAGAGGGATGAAGTAGTAGGCACATTTGATGCAAGAAGTGATGAAGGTATTTTTCTTGGTTACTCTACTAAAAGTAAAGCTTATAGATGTTTCAATTTAAGATTGAAAAAGATCATTGAAAGTGCTCATGTAAAGATTGATGAAAATTTTATGGTTCAGGAAAGATATCATGATTACTCACCCATGATTGAAGAAGAACCTAGACCCTCCACTAGTGAGACAGTCATTGAAGAAATGTTTGATAGTATTGATGTATTATTCAATGACCTTGAGATAAGTGAAGAAGAAACTCCTAAGGCTGATGAGTCAGCATCACCTAAAGTTCCAAAGTTTACATCTAGAAATCATTCCAAGAAAGACATCATTGGAGATCAGAGCGACAAAGTCTTAACAAGATCACAAGCAAAGAACTTAGCTAGCAGTGAAGCAGTATGTTTACTATCTTAGATTGAACCTTTAAGTGTTGAAGATGTTTGTAATGATTCAGATTGGCATGATGCTATGAAAGAAGAACTTGATCAAATTATTAAGAATGACACTTGGGAACTGGTCCCAAGACCTAGTGATAAGAATGTGATTGGAAGAAAGTAGATATGCATAAACAAGATGAATAAAGATGGTACAGTAGTAAGAAATAAAGAAATATTAGTACGTAAGGGATATGCAAAAAGAGAAGGCATTGATTATTTAGACACATTTGCACCTATGAGTATATTAGAAGCTATTAAGTTATTTCTAGCCTATGCTACAGTCAAAAACTTCAAAGTTTATCAGATGGATGCCAAGTCAACATTCCTAAATGGAGATTTGAAAGAAGAAGTATACATTGAGGAGCCAGAAGGATTCACCTTATTAGACAGACCTGATATGGTATGTAGATTGAAGAAGGCCCTTTATGGACTTAAGCAAGCCCCTAGAGCATGGTATGAGAGACTAGATAGATACTTAACAAAGATTGGATTCAAGAAAGGAGCAGTAGATTGTAATATATTCATTAGAGAGACATCAGAAGGTTTACTACTTGTAGATATATTTGTTGATGACATTATCTTTGGAGGTAATGACAAGCTCGATCCTGAATTTGCCAAAGAAATGCAGAATGAGCTTGAGATGAGTATGATTGGTCCTATCAAATACTTTTTGGGACTAATTGTGCAGTAGATAAAAAAAGGGATTTTTATTAATTAGTCAAAATACGTGAAAGAGATACTGAAGAAATTCAAGATGGATGATTGTAAGCTGGTAGGAACCCCTATGATCACTCGATGCAAGCTTACAAAAGAAGATGACTCACCAGTAGTAGATTTATCATTGTATAAGTCTATGATTGGTAAACTCATATATCTTACTCAGACTAGACCTGATATTTCCAATGCAGTTGGCATAGTTGGAAGATTTATAGCAGAACCTAAACAAAGTCACCTCATGGCAGTAAAGAGAATATTCAGATACTTGCATGACAGTATAGATTATGGTCTATGATATCCTAATTCAGAAAATGATGAGCTTCATGTGTACACTAATGCAGATTGGGCAGGATGTGTTGATGATAGAAAGAGTACATCAAGTGGAGTAGTGTTTCTTGGTGATAGACTTGTCACTTGGACAAGCAAGAAATAAAATTATATTTCTCAATCAACAACAAAAGTAGAGTATGTTTCAATAGCCTTGAATTGTTCTACAATTGTTTGGATCAAGAAAATGATAAAGGATTTTGGAATTCAGTTTGATTATCCTATTGTTATTCACTGTGATAACACTAGCACTATCAATATGTCAAAGAACCCAGTAATGCATGCAAAGACAAAGCACATTGAGATCAAATATCACTTACTAAGAGAGAAAGTGGCAGAGAAAGAAGTCAAGTTGGACTATGTGAGTACTAAAGATCAATTGGTAGATATATTCACAAAGCCCTTACCTAAGGATACTTTTGAGTATCTCAGGGAGAAGTTGGGAGTCGTTCCCTTCCTGATTCAGCTTAGAAGGAAGAAGGAAAGGCATTAGTCCTTAGGGACTGATGGAAGGTTGACTACTCTACCTCAGGAGTAGTACCAATGCTTAAAATGAATGGCACCCTTTACCATTGATGTCAAAGGGGGAGTAATATATAGAGTCATGAGAAATAGAAGTAAAAAGTAGGAGTAATATACTAAGGGGGAGTAGTATTCAGTTATGACAACAATACAGTTGAGGAAATAATGAATATTAGAAAATATTGCAGCAGATGGAGGATTCCTCTTTGGTGGATTTTTGAAGAGGAAATGGAGAATGTTATAAAAGAAATGTTCATTTGGGTTGGTGGTGGTTTTTCATTCCACATGTTGCCATCAATGCCAAAGGGGGAGATTGTTGGAGATTTTCCAGTAGGCCAGTACTGACTATATGTTTGTCATTGATGACAACATATGGAAAGTAGCATGCATGGAAGTCTTATGTAGTAAGATTTTAGTATATGAAGCATGGCCATGATATCAGCATGATATCATGGGTGCAAAGGTTAACTGTTAGTACATATAGCTATATAGTAGCTAGTGTCAGTAGTGTTCTTGATAGAGTAATAGGCACTATTTTGTGTATGGTTGTCCCTACAATTATCATGGAGCCTTGCGCACTTGGATATATGTTGAAGACATGCTAGTGATATTTTAGTTATGAATGCATAGTCTGATATTGAGTAGAAGTAAAGTTATGCAGTCGCTATTCGCTAGCAGCAGTTTCCTGTGTTTGTTCAAGAGAACCAAAAAAGATTTTGTTGGCTCTTGAGTTGCACCTATCTTTAGGGTATGCACCCTTGGATTTAAGCTTAGAGGAGTTTTATTGATGTTTGGTTAAGAGCACATGAGTTAATTCAGCTTGAGGAGAAAGATCCAGTTGTTTTGGTAGAGCCAACAGTGTGTAGCATGCGTCTATATTTATCTTACTGGACAGGTCCCAGAATGAGTTGTGTGCATAGTAGAGCCAACATAATGTTTATTGGAGTTTGTTATGGTTTCTCTAATATGATTTCAAGGTGGTTCTAATAGGCCAAATTGATTATATCATATAGAGGAAAGATATTTATAGGTAGTCATTTGTGATTGCTTGAGTGTGGTTCATGGTTGATTAAGCAGAGCAGAGAAGAGTGTGCAAAGTGTTGAGCCATCAGAAGAAGGTCTATGTGACCAAGTAAAGTACTTGTGCTATTCATTGGAATTGATCCAGATAGCAGGTCAAAGTGCAGTTCACCAAGATCTAGATATAGTGTGTATCTGTTAAACAGAAGGTTGTAGCCTTCACCCCTTTGAGCAATGTGCTCTTGGACAGTGCATCCTCTCCCTTAACAGGGACAATTGTAAAAGATTCCTAACAAGGTCCGAGCCGTGACTAGGTCTACTATACTTAATATATTATAAAGCAACTCCTAACAGGGTTAAGGATCTTCTAACAAGGATCATTATACACTAGTACAGAATATTAATGGGTATCAAGTCCCACTGGGGTTTTTACCTATTTGGGTTTCCCCGTAACCAAAATATTAGTGTTGTGTTCATGTGTTCTTTCATTGTGTTTATGATTTATGTTTAAGTGTACTTAATTGGATAAAGAATTGAATCTTGTAGATAACTGATTCCCCCCCCCTTAGTTATCTCTTGGGACTATTCCTAATAGTATTATCAAATCAAAAATAGATTACAAAACACTTTCAATGCAAGTTATTATAATAATTACACCTCAACTCAAGCTTGGAGGAACTTCATTAGAATCCTTCTACTATCCAATCTTGCAAATAAAGCTCAATGATACAAAATAAACCTCAAGCCCTCATTTTATAGGCTTCTCATAACTAGGAAACCACTTATAGTTTACAAAACCACGTGCTTAACTTTCTTGACATGTGCTGCCTAAGATAGGCAAGAATCTAGGTTAAAAATGATCACTCACGTCCAAAGTCTTCTCCCCTAATTTTGATCCTTATATTTTCATGAAATGTGTGATACAATATCTAGAAATGGGCCTTCCATAATATACTATGGACAAGGCACCTTTTGACAACTAATATTCTCTTTTTCAAGGCCCCAACACCTAGAAAAATAGCCAAATACATTTTGGAACTATTTTTAAGGTTGAGACACATGTTTTCTAAATATTCTCTCACTTGTCAAATACCTCCAAAATTTAGGGGAACCATACTATCATGGACTCATCTACTATGGGATTATAGGCCCATAGAATCTAAATAGCCTTTGAACTTTTCTATGCTCATACGCTTAGTTAATGAATCAACAACATTCACCAAAATTTCTACCTTCTCCAGATTTACCTTTCCATCCTCAACCATATTTGTCACAAAATGATATTACACATCAATGTGCTTGGTCCTAGCATGAAATGTCAAGTTGTTTGCTAGGAAGATTACACTTTGACTATTGCTATAAATTGTCACTACACCCTATTTGAACTTTATGTCTTAAAACAATATTTTGAGACAAATGGCTTCCTTGTAGGAATGAGTAGATGCCATATACCCTGCCTCTATAGTGTACAAAGAAACCAAATCTATTTTCTTTCTCATCCAAATGATTTCACCTCCAAATAATGTTAAAACATATGCACCGGTGGATCTTCTTTTATCAACATCACCAACCTAGTCTAAATCCACATAGCCTTGAATATCCAAGGAATGATCATTTCTTGTTCCATGAAAACATATAGAGTACTCCCAGGTATTAAAAAAGTATCTAAAAACTCATTTTACTACATCCCAATGTGATCTTCATAGATTAGACATGTAATAGCAAAGAATTCCCATTGCTTGGACAATATTTGGTCCTGTATAAACCATACCATACATCAAACTGCCAATTTCTCTTTGATATGGTACTCAACTCATTTTTTCCATTTCTAATGAGGATGTAGGACATTTTCAACTAGAAAGATGCATTCCCAATGTAAAAAGAACACAAACAATCTAGAATCTTTCATATTGAATCTTCTTAGTATAGTACCAACATACTTACTTTAGCCTAGCCAAAGCTTTATTTTTTTGTCTATCTCTTTGAATCTCCATCCCTATGATGTTTCTTGCTACACCAATATTTTCAATTTCAAAATTTTCTGAGAGATAAGATTTTAATTCTATAATTTAACCTTTTCTTTTTCCAATACACAAGATGTCATCAATATATAAGGTAATAACCATGAAATGATCACTAGCTTATTTGAAATATACATAGTGATCATATTTAGACTACACAAATCCCAAACTCAACAAATATGTATAAAAATTCTAGTACGACATCCTAGGACTCTGTTTCAAGCAATACAAGGATTTCTTTAACTTAGATGCCAAATGAATTTTACCTTTCACCACATAGTTCTCTAGTTGTGTCACATAAATTTATTCCTCAAATATCCATGAAGGCAACTTGTTTTCACATCCATTGTCTTGATCTCTAAATCATAAGCCACTGCAATAGAAATGAAAAATGAATGTATGTCATTTTGGATACAAGATAGAAAAAATTCACCATAATATACTGTGTTAACCTAGGAGTAATCTTTTGCAACCAATAATGTTTTGTACTTCTCAAAGCTTTCATCTGAACCTATCTTCCTTTTAAAAACCCATTTATAAACAATAAGATTCCATCCTTCAATAAATGGTACATAGTCCCATATATAATTCTTTTTAAAAGATTACATCTCTTCATCCATGGCTATTTTTTAGAACTCTAAAAAATTCATACTAAGAGCCTCTTCTATAAATATCAGTTCACCAATATTAGCATTCAATAAAAATATACAAATCCAAGTATTAGGAGAATATCCATACCTTTCAGGTGGTTTTCTTTGTCTAGTAGACTTTAGAACAAGCTCAAGTTCAGGTTCCTCTTCTTCCTCTAATGATTCTAAACTCGTAGATCTCTCCTCAACTTCTTATCTTTCTAAGGGCTTTGATTAAATTAAATCTTAGGTGTAGCCGATAGTTGAATCACATCTTTATTTTTTTCTTTTTGTTCGAGATACACTATAATAGAAGAAGGCTTAGTTTCTCTAAAAATAACACTTGAATACATTACCTTTTGTGTAATAGGACCCTAAATATTTTATCCTTTCACACCATAATTTTATCCAATAAATATATATTCCCTTATTAGGTACTCATTCTTAGCCCCATTTGAGTGAATATGGGTTCCCATGTTGATTTTACATCCTTCTAACACTTATGCATCCTTCAATAAAAATTATTTGTTCAAAAATTGAGATTGGCTCTAAATTCAATGCATTATTGCCATTTTTCAGCACATCACATAATTTATTTTCCATTTAGGACCCTCATGCAATTATTATTAAATCATCTCACACTGAATCCATTGGGACCCCGGATTAGGGATGTCCACCTCATCATCCATCATCTTCTTTGTATCACTTAAATTCCTTCCAATACATATTTAATTTGTAATAGCCACCTCATCAATATTTATTTTATTATCTTTGATCTCTAAAATCAAAGAAATATCCTTCTTTCCCTTTCCATATTTACTTTGAACATTACCATTGCCATAGCAACATTTAAACACTTGGATTTTTTCATGAAAAATTAAGAGACAAACACACTTCTCAATCATAATCCGCTTCTTCATTCTGATATTACAAGGATAGAGATCCTTCATAGTCATATTAATAACATTGATCCACATATTATACCACAAATGGATTAGAAAATTAACACTTTTGTCTGTCATTAGCAAGAATTTCCTTTAACCTTTGAGGGAAAACTTCAATGGTAACATGGTCCCAATCCTAAGCATTGAGGCCCAAATTTACCATAAAATGAATGACAAAGTTCCCCTCTCTCAAAGTATGGATGAGTCTAAATTGGCTAAAAGAAGACAATTTCCTCTTGTAATCATCCATCGAGCTTGAAGTGTACCAAAGGCATCTAGCTTTGTTATGAAGGTGATCCAAAATCATTTTGGAATACCCCTCTGAAATAACTCTATCAAAATTTAGATCTTTCAAGTATTTTATACCATACCAAGCATCCACGGCTTCAACATGGTTATTAGTCCCAACTCCCATGTTTTTACCAAGTCCTTCAATTAAAGTCCATTTCTAGTCTCTAATAACTCCTCTAGTAGTAGAGACTCTCTGGTTCCCTTTTGCACAACCATCCACATTACATTTAACCCAACCAACCTCCAAAGGGATCCAACTACTAAGCCTCCTTTTCCAAATATTTTCCTTGAGAAAGCCTTGGTGCACCTTCTAGATTTGTTTGATTCTCAAGTCATGCAAAGTTGGGAGAACTTTCACTTTCCTAAATGAAGCAACATTAACATTTTCTCTAATTTGTTGCTTTATGATCTAGAAAAAAGTAGAGTTGTTTCTTTCATAGTTCTTAATGATTCTATTATTTCTCTCATTATAGACATTTTAGGCCATAAAAGGGACAATTTGGGCACATACATTCTTGAGAATAGGGTGATTAAGTGGGTTGAAAATCACTAGATAATCAACAAGTTCATAGTACTCGACATGATCCGATCCACATTTAAGGAAGAAAGGATAAGGTGCTAGATCTCTGTTCAGTGAAGGGGAACAGAGTGAAAATATAATTAATAGATTCACTGTCATCTTGGCAAAGGACATATATATTAAAAAACTAAAAACCCTACCTATTCAAATTATGCACCATGAGGAACCTTCCATGGATAATGACCCACCAAAAAAACATGATTTTTGGGGTAATATTAGGAATCTAGACATGTCTCCATAGTTCTTCATTATCTTCCATCCTTTCTAAAGCCAAGTAAGTCAAACTAACAGAGAAGGAGCTTGAACAATTAAATCTCCATATCCACCTATCATCATGAACTTGGGAAAATAGAGAAGAATCTGAGAGTAATAGAGGTAAAGACCTCAAATCCACTAGTAGCTGACTATTGATGAAGGAAGGGAAGTTAGTATTCTATTGTAGATATCCTCTAAAGTTTTTTGAATTAAATCTTCTTTCATTATAATTAATATAGTTCTCAAAATATATACCAAATTGATTGGTTGGCCATATTTTAATATGATAAAAGGAATTAACATCAACCAGAGGTTTATCCTAATTCCATATATCTTCCTTGAATCTTTATTTTTTACCATTCCTTATGATTAATCTTCCACCTTTCTTAATAACATTCTTCACATTGACTATACTTTTCCATATAGGAGAGCCCACCGAGGAGCTTTGTTCATATAGGAAGGAATCAATTGTATAATTGCCAAAATACTTATCCTTCATTAGAATAGCCCAATCTTTTCTACTTTCCATAAGAAACCATCCTATCTTACCAATAAGAGCTTTATTGAATTGCCTAATACTTCTCACTCTCAAACCCCCGTCTTTCTTTGGAGTACACACCTTGTCCCATTTGACTAAATCCATGTGAGGCTTATCCACTATACCTTTCTAGAGGAACCTCTTTGGAATTCTCTCTATTTCATCAAAATATGATCGAGAGATTTTGAAAAGAGAAAGAAAGAACACTAGAATATTTTGGAATCAAGATTTGAGAAATTGAATTTTCCCAGCAAGACTAAGTAGTTTCCCTTTCCAGCTAGCAAGTTTCCTTTGGAATGTCTTAATTAGACTATTATAAAATTAGAGGAGATGAAATTTGGCTATAAGGGGAAGACTCAAATAGGAACCAGACATAGGAGCAACCATACTACCCAAGATCCTAGAAATATTATTTTGAAGGGAGATTTAAAAATTAAAAAAAATTGATCTTACTCTTATTACAATTTATCCGCTAACTATAAATCATAGAATAACTATCCAGGAGATCCTTCCTTTTTTAGCTTCTCAAATGTAAGCCTCTCCAAACATGATCATGTTGTCAACAAACTAATGGTGGGATAAGGCATGAAGTTGAGAAGCAGTTTCACTCCCCTTAGAGCATTGGAATCCTGACTCTTCCTAATATTTTTTCCCAAAACTTCAGCCATTGTAATAAAAAGATAAGGTGAAAGAGGGTCTCCTCACCTTAACCCTTTTCCAGTAGAAAAAATTCCACTAGGATATCGATTGACCAAGATAGATTAGTTGGTTGCGCTAACAAAATTCATGAACATATTAAAAAAATATTCTTTAAATCCAAACTTATTTAGAACAATGACCTGAAATTGTCAGTCATCTTTATCATATTCCTTTGAAATATCCAGCTTTAGCATCATATCATATTTTTTATTTTCTTGCATTGACTGCACAATCTTATGGGTGGTTATAATAGCATCCCAAATATTTCTACCACCAACAAAACATTTTTGGTTATTGGAAATAAGTTTATCTAAAACCCTCTTAATGTTTTTAACAATTACCTTTGAAAGAATTGTCTAAATAGTATGACACGGACTAATAGATCTATAATCAGATATATATTGGGGATAAAACACATTATTAATCCAAGAAATATAAGCAGAGTTGATTTGTTTAACCACCTTACCAGTTCTGAAAATATCTCTCACCATATTAAAGATATCTTCACCTATAATATTCCAATACTCCTAAAACAAAGTTGAAGTAAATCCATCAGGTCTAGGAGATTTAAAGGTTCCAAACGGAAAGAAACATTTCTAACTTCTTGAAGGGAATTTTTTTTGGAAATGATCTTATTGTCCTCATCATTGATCAGATGGGGAATATCCTCCACCAACCCATCTAGATCTAAGAAAACAACATTAGCATTCCTCTATGTGTTAGAAAAAAAATCACAACCTCACTAGCAATAGCTTCTTCATCATCCATAGTACTACCATTTGGTAACAATAATTTCCTAATTCTATTTTTTCTTCTATGCTTTAGGACAAACAGATGAAATAATCTCGTAGTTTTATCTCCTTTAGTAAGCCATTGAATTCTATAGTTTTCCTTTCTTGAGTTCAACCCATTTCTCTCTTAGGGATCTCTCTTCTTGGAAGATATCTAGATCAATTTTTCCTTTCTCCATTCTCCCTTGAATGTCACTTAGCTCATTTTCCATAACTTTTTTCCTAGGTGATATGTTACCAAATAAAGTTCAATTCCATCCTCTAACTTTATCTTTGATGATTTAAAGTTGTTTTTAAACTTGGATCATTAGGGAATCAACAAAAGGGGTCTTCACCAATTTTTCTACCAATATTCAAAAATTTTGGTGAGTGATACAGATAATTTCAAACCTGAAGGTTGACAGGAATTTTCTACTTTCTTTTTGATCCATTAAAAAGGAACTATGATTAGATCTAGTTCTTGGGTGAGCCGTGAGACAAAAATTTGCAAGATTCATCAAATTAGAAGAAAGGATGAATGTTTCCAATCTAACATATATTAGACTATTTCCCTAACTTCTATTAGACCAAGTAAATTCAGCACAATGAAGATCAATACCCATCAAACCTATGGAGGTAAAGAAATACCCTAAGTCCAATATACTCACACTCAAGTCTTCAATGCTGCCATACTTCTCCAAGAGAAATATGGGAGAGTTAAAATAACCCCCCATCATCCACTTGGCAGATTTATTTCCCAAAATAAGAACAGCCAAAGAATCCCACATCACAACTTTCCTTTGTGACCTCACATTACGAGCATAGACATTTATCAAGTTCGAAGAGATTCTAGAAGAAATTTTTTTTAAATGACAATCAAACTATTATTAGTAGAATGTAGCAGGGTTCCTTCCACCTCACCAAGATTCCATAATGTAGAAAGACCTCTAGAAGCACCATTAGAGTTGCAAGTTTCCCACTTAGCTCCATATCAAATATTGTTGACAATTTTATTTAAAAACTTCTTTATTAATTTTAGTTTCCTAAGGGATCAATATATTAGTTTTGTTCTCTTGAATTGCACATTTTAGCATGTTTTGTTTGTTCAGGCTATACAATCCCCTCATATTCCAAGATAGAATCTACATTAATCAAACCTTAGAAAAATACAAACCACAACAAAAACTACCACTTAGATTGTTGACCCACTCCATCATAGGAGTGGAATCTCATTTTTTATTTTTCTTGACATCAAAGAATCCATCTATGGTTCTTTGTTTCCCATTTTCTACATCATTTTCTATTTCTCTTTCTCTTCTCTATTTTTGTGTTGGCCTTATTTTCTTAGATTCAATACTCACATCTAGTTTTTTCTTCCTCTTACCTTTTTCGCCAACCGCATTCTAGTCCAAATCAGCACCTCCATCCTTATCAAATAATGTATACCCTTTTTTGAGAGGTTTCAAGGAGAAACCTAATAGTGAGAGATAACCTATAAGGTTGGAGGAGAAACATAGACCACTAACAAGCATTGGAGTCCCAATAGGGTCACTGTTCACTTTTTTGTATTGTATCTCTCTTTTCTTAGTGAGATTATCAAGCTCCACTAGATTAGGTTGAGGCTTGTGAGAACCTTCTTCATTTTCTCCTAGGTGGTGCATTCTTTTGTATCACTCCATATGGGTGTGATATATTCAACTATACCACTACTTCACCCAAAAATATTACTTGGATCATGTTAAGGAAAAAGGAAGACCCATCAAAAGACCTAGTTTCATTAGCAATGTTTTATATAACCTTCTCTCCAGAAACATAAGTATTATTCTTAACCGAGCTCAAGGAGTTGGGTTGAATAAAAATATTTCTTGTATCTAGAACAAGATGGGGAATACTAGGATCAGGCGCAAAAGAGGTTGAAGCACCCAGATCCTCCAAGATAAGATTATTGGATTTAAGGGCTTCTGAGAAAACCTCTTTAAAGGAGGGGGAAACCTTATCTTAATTCTTCTTATCTTTATATGGAGATCCTCCTTGAGATTTTGATTTCTTATTTCCTCCTTTTTGAAGTTTATAAACATTGCTCAGGTATTCATGCTTCTTGTAGATCTATTAGAACATAGTAGCATTCTCATATTATAAGAGGTGGTCCCAAGAACCAAATCTCAATTTAATTGTGACATAGGTAGGTAACACTGTACTCACCTCCACTATTGGATTCAGGTGTGGAAATGTAAGTACTAAGAGGGGAGGGCTGAATTAGTACTTTAAATCACTTTTAAACTTTTATGAACTTTCATCATATTCATTTACTGATTACTTAACATTTACATGCATCATATGAGAATAAAAAATATTATAAACATCACACATAACACATTGATTTTGGTATTACAGAAATCCTTGTTAGAGGATAAAAAATGCGGTGGAAATGACACCCACAACACTTAACTACTGTAGGAATAAAGTTTCTTAGTTAGAGATACAATGCTTAGCTATTTCTTATAGCTTATCCCATTAAAGATGTTAACCTAGTTAAGAGTTCTAAGAATGTTAAGTCTACTTAGTTAAGAGATTTCACAAGTCTAATCTAAGAATTGTACCTAGTTAAAGGATTTATACATAATATATATTAAGATCTACTCAATTAAGAGACTTATACAATTTTGATTACTACTTAATAAAAAATACAAAATGTCTGTCAAATGTGCATTAAAAAATTCTTATCAAACTCTATGTGTTTAATATCTGATTACCTCATACTATGCAACCTTCACATTAACATTTCAGTACTTGATAAATGTTTCCTCCAATACTCTAATACTTGATGGCTTTCTCTTCTTATTCACCTTTTGCTTTGTTCTTCTTTGTACATGTAATCCTCTCATGTATTCATATAACCATAGCCATATTCTCCATCATTATGATCTATACTTCTCTGGTCTATTTATATAACTCTTAAAGTGGTGCTAGAACTTCTAGAATCTTTATCTTCAAGTGGTGCTAGCATTGGGTACACTTCTAATTCCTAATTCATTGTTAATTATCATTGACTAAACTAAACTTGTAATAATGTGTAATCATTAGATTTCAATATCCAATGTTCTTTTATTTGATCTCCTTGAAATTGGTAAACCATTTTCTAATCAGTGTCGAAGTTTAATGTACTTAGATCTCATCTAGTGTCAGTCTGCTCTGCTTGGTAATACATTTTCTCTATTTTGGTAACTAAGTTATCTTCTTGGTTAGGTGCTCTATAGAACATGGTTCTTGATGCTCATTTCTACCTCTCTCGGTGTCTATACTCGCTTTCTTCTTACTCAAATTCCTTGTCAACTTATTCCTTTTACCGACTTCCTTCTCTTCCTTATTGAATAACTTTGAAAAACATAATGACTTCCATATAACTACTAACAACAGAATTAATCTTAGAAGTATCAATCTTCCCGTTTGGGATTAGTTTGATAAGTTTGTTAAAAAACCATCAAAATCTTCAAAGTCATATATCAAAATGATGTCTTGGATTATATCTCTTCTTCCTTGGTAAAACATATTAGTCCCCCTAAAGTAATAATTCTAGTACATCTCTATATTATATGCAATCTTCTATATATTCTCCCTTGTATATGTAATTTCCCCTTTTTAACTTAGATGTATATTCCCTCTTTTACATAGAAAATATTTCTTATGCATTCTCCCTTATCTATATATTCTCCCTTTTTTAACAAAAAGAACAAAACTACTTACTTACTATCCAGTTTATGGATTTGATCATAAATACCTTTATATTTGTCATGTGCATCCTTCAATGATGCCTTCCAAGTATCTTGTAGACTCTATAGAACTAGAATCTGCTCATTGATAGCTACAGTTAGAATCACCATGATGTCCATGTTGGCAAGTGGTCATCACATGCATGTTAGGAATAAGGTGTCTCAACCTTGGATAATTCCTATTCTTATTATTTGTTTTGTAAATGTTTTTTTTTTGCAAATAATGTAATTAAGTGTGAGTGTACATGTCTAGTTGGCATGTTGATGTGTCACTCCACTTGATGTGTCAGCATCTTGTGTTTAAGGAGATCATGACTGAAACAGTCATGACAGATTCCTATGATGCGTAAGAACTATTTAAGGAATGTGCTATGACAGGTGTAAGAGCATCTTATGACTTGGGCCTATTTGGGCGCCCAAGAAGAAGTGGTTGGTGTGTGTAAGAGAATATGCCAAAAATAGGTTGGTATGATAGATTCTCTTACACTTCTCTTGTGACCGTTATTTTTGGCGGATTCTATGACAAGCTATCATAGTCTATTCTAGGGATGGATGCCTATTCTTGGGATTGCATGTAACAACTGTGTGCATGTGGCTTTGTCCATGGGTCTTGGTGGTTGTGCCTATTTTTGGGTCCAGAGGAGTCTATATATATGATGCTGCTCCTATGGGAGAGATATAACAGAAGTTTAAGTCTTGTTGGCTTTGTCTCTCATTTCCCGAAAGAACTTGAATTGCAATTGTATTGTAATCTTTGTGTTGAAGATAATACATTGTGCAGGTTTTGGAGTACTGGGGTTTTTTACTGAAAGGTTTTCCCCAGGGTATATCATTGTGTCATTCTCTATTTTTTTGTATGTATGGTATGTGGTTGCAATATCTTTGTTAAAGTATTTAATGAATCTGAAATTGTAAGGATTTATAAGAATTTGTACAATACTCTCCTATAGAGATTAGCGTAGGAAGCTATTTCCGCACCTGAGTTTCCTTACAATTGGTATCAGAACTTGATCAACTTTTGATCCTAGTTGTTGGGTAGGGTTTTTTGAGCTAATCTCAAGTTTGAGTGGGAGTTTTGTGCAGAGCATTCTGAATCTTATTTGCAGATTGAGATGGCAAGTTCATCATATGGAAGAATGGAGGTGGAGAAATTTAATGGCACTAATTTCAAGTTGTGGAAACTCAAGATGGAAGACATGTTGGAAGATCATGACCTATGGGAAGCAACTTCAAATACTACAAGACCAGCAACTACAGCTCAAGCAGATTGGGATATCAAAGACCGTAAAGCTAAGGGTCTCATAAGACTCTTTTTAACTGATGCAGTCCTTCTGAATGTTCTAGATGAGAAAACCGCAAATAGTTTATGGGAAAGACTTGCGGCCGTGTATCAGGCCAAATCTCTGGTGAACAAGTTGTTCTTGAGGAAGAAGTTGTACTCTCTATGAATGGAGGAAGGTGGATCCTTAACAGATCATTTAAATGCATTTAATCTGCTGGCTGCACAATTGACATCAGTTGGTGTCAAGTTAGAGGAGAAGGATCGTTGCTACGCACTTTTGTGTTCTTTACCGGATTCATGGGACCATCTTATGATGGCTCTCAGAAGCACTTTAGTCACCTTCAAAATAGGTGATGTGGTGTCTTCACTGCTATCAAAGGAGATGCGGAGAAAGGCTTCCATTTCAGAAAAAGAAGCCCTTGCTGTTCGTGGGAGATCCACTGAAAGAGGGAAGAAAAATTACAATAAGTCTGACAATAAGGGTAGATCCAAATCCTGTGGGAAGTCAAAGACTTCAAATAAGTCCAACGCAAAATGTTGGAACTATGATAAATTTGGCACTTCCGTAAAGACTGCAAAGAGCCGAAGAAGAAGAAGAAAGGTTCAGATTCAGCTTTAGAAAGATCTCAAGAAGATGGCGATGCATTCATCGCAGCTTTGGTTGCCCATGCATCGGATGATGTGTGGTTGGTTGAATCAAGTGCATCTTTTCACATGACCTCTCATCGAAACTGGTTCTCAAAATATGAAGAGTTCGATGGTGGAAAGGTTTACTTGGGTGATGATTCTCACCTAAAGATAGTTGGACGCGGAAGGGTCACTATCAAATTTCCTGATGGACAAGTAAAGGGAATCAACGGAGTTATGCACATTCTAGGTTTGGCATGAAACCTATTATCTATAAGTATGCTGAATGATGTAGGTGTGCAAGTTGTTTTTTCGAAAGAAGGATGCAAGATGATGAGAGGATCGATAGTGCTTGCAAGGGGTACTAGGAGAGGTACCTTATTTTAGTTAGATGCATGTATTCCTCTATGTAATAATTCTTCATCCTCACCATCTGAACAAGCAGTGAAGAAGTCTGTGGCTATTGGTTCTGATGGTAGTGCAAACACTTTGGAAGGTAAGCTTCCTACAGAAAAGACAATGTTGTGGCATATGAGATTTGGCCACATTGGTGAAAAGGGTCTCAGAACCCTGAAAAATAAAAATCTCATTGAGGGGTTAAATGATTGCAATCTCAAGTTTGACTTTTGCGAACACTGTGTCTATGGTAAACAAAATCATGTTCAGTTTCACTCTAGCTCTCACAAATCTTCTGATGTTTTGGATCTTATTCATTCTGATGTATTTGGTCCTGTAAAAGTTCCTTCAATCTCCAAGTCTGTATTTTTTGTATCTTTCATAGATGATTATAGTAAAAGGATGTGGATTTATTTCCTTAAAAGTAAGACACAAGTCTTTAGTCGGTTCAAGGAATTTAAAGCTCTTGTAGAGAATCAGACTAGTAAGAAGATTAAGTGTGTGAGAACTGACAATGGTGGTGAGTTTTGCTCAGCAGAGTTTGAACAGTTCTGTAAAGAACAAGGTATCAAGAGGCATAAGAAAACTCCTTATACCCCACAGCAAAATGGAGTTGCAGAGTGAATGAACAGGACACTGATGGAGAAGGCTAGGAGTATGCTTAGTGGAGCTGGTTTAGAACAAAGGTTTTGGGCTGAAGCTGTGGCCACTGCTTGCTATCTGGTTAACAGATCTCCTACATTAGCCCTTGTTGGTAAGACACCCATGGAGGTGTGGTCTGGTAAGAAGCCTTCAATTAGACATCTTTGTGTTTTTGGTTGTGAAGCTTATGCACATGTTCCAAAGGAGAAAAGATCTAAGTTGGAAAACAAAGTTGTTAAATGTATTTTCATCGGATACAGTGTTGGTGTAAAAGGATACAAGCTTTGGGATCCTGTGACTAGTAAGGTGTTGTATAGTAGAAATGTTATTTTCAGAGAGCTAACATCTTCTCCTATTGTGCTACAACCAGATGAAAAAGAAAAGGAAAAAGATGTTGTTCAGTTGCCTCCCACCCCTGAGAAGACTGAACAGAGAGACCATGTTGGGCCTTATGATGAGGAGAGCTCTAGCAGCTCTGATAGTTTAGAAGAAGAGGAAGAACAACCTCAACCACGGCCCTTGAGGAGATCCATGAGAGAAAGAAAGCAACCAGAAAGGTTTGGTTATTCTATGTTAGATTCCAGTTGTGCCTTTGCTTTGATTACTAACACTGATGAGCCTAGATCTGTGAAAGAGGCTTTGGGCATCGAAGGTGCAGGTTCCTGGATTGAGGCTATGGATGATGAGATGTTTTCATTAGAGAAAAACAAAACTTGGGACCTTGTACCTTTGCCTAAAGGGAGAAAATTTGTTGGTTGTAAATGGGTATTCAAGAAGAAATTATGTGCAGATGGCAGTGTTGAAAGGTATAAAGCTAGATTGGTTGCAAAGGGGTATTCACAGGTAGAGGGAATAGATTATGGTGAAATATTCTCTCCTATTGCAAAGTTGACATCCATTAGATTTTTGTTATCTCTTGCTGCATCATATGATTTAGAGATAGAATAGATGGATGTGAAGATAGCTTTCCTTCATGGTGATTTGGAGGAAGAGATTTATATGTCACAGCCTGAGCACTACATTGTTAAAGGTAAATAACCCTTAGTTTGTAGATTAAAGAAATCTCTATATGGTTTGAAGCAATCTCCTAGGATGTGGTACCTGAAGTTTGATGCCTTTGTGTTGTCAATTGGATTTGTAAGATGAAAATCAAATCATTGTGTTTATTTCAGAGTTGAAAATGATCGCCTTCTTATTGTTGCATTATATGTTGATGATATGTTGCTATTTGGGAAGGGTATGGGTATGATTTCTAATTTTAAATCTTAGTTGTCAGCACAGTTTGAGATGAAAGATCTTGGGGCAGCTAGGTACATCTTGGGTATGGAAATCAGTAGAGACAGCTCTAATAGAAAACTTTGGTTGAGTCAGAGTAATTATGTGAAGTCTGTGTTGGATAGGTTCAACATGGCAGATTGTAGACCACTATGTGTTCCTATTTCTGTGGGAACAAAGTTATCTGTAGATGATTGTCCAAAATCTCCTAGTGAGGTGGAGGACATGAGTAGAGTACCTTATGCTAGTGTAGTTGACAGTCTTATGTATGCTATGGTCTGTACTAGACCAGACATTGCCCAAGCAATGGGAGTCCTGAGTCAGTTTATGGCTAATCCTGGATGGGTACATTGGGATGCAGTTAAGCGAGTATTCAGATATTTGAGGGGTACATCAGATTACTCCATATGTTATCATGGTAACTCTTCTGGATCTCCGCATTCAGTTTGTATTCGTGGGTTTTTGGATTCAGATTGGGCAGGTGATATTGATAGCAGGAGATCCACCAATGCTTATGTGTTCACTATGTTTGGTGGTGCCATCAGTTGGATGAGTAAGCGACAACCTGTGGTTGGTTTGTCCACTACAAAAGCTGAGTACATGGCTGCACTACTCATGCTTGTAAAGAAGCCATTTGGCTTAGAAGATTGTGTTCTGATGTTGGTGTTGATGCAGAATAGATTACTATTTGGTGTGACAGTCAGAGCGTTATTTGCCTTGCAAAGAATCCAACTTTCCATGCCAAAATGAAGCACATTGATGTGCAGTTTCACTTTGTTGGAGATATGGTGGAAGATGGAAAGGTAAATTTGGAGAAGGTAGATACTGTGATGAATGTTGCAGATGCATTAATGAAACCAGTGGGCACTGAGAAGTTTAGATGGTGTTCGGAGTCTATGGGCCTTTTGGCCTATAGCGGTTAAAGTTCCTGTTATGTTCCTATTGCTCTTACAAGGTGTTCGACAAGTGGGAGAATGTTAGGAATAAGGTGTCTCAACCTTGGATAATTCCTATTCTTATTATTTGTTTTGTAAATGTTTTTTTTTTTGCAAATAATGTAATTAAGTGTGAGTGTACATGTCTAGTTGGCATGTTGATGTGTCACTCCACTTGATGTGTCGGCATCTTGTGCGTAAGGAGATCATGACTGAAACGGTCATGATAGATTCCTATGACACGTAAGAACTATTTAAGGAATGTGCTATGACAGGTGTAAGAGCATCTTATGACTTGGGCCTATTTGAGCGCCCAAGAAGAAGTGGTTGGTGTGTGTAAGAGAATATGCCAAAAATAGGTTGGTATGACAGATTCTCTTACACTTCTCTTGTGACCATTATTTTTGGCAGATTCTATGACAAGCTGTCATAGTCTATTCTAGGGATGGATGCCTATTCTTGGGATTGCATGTAACAACTGTGTACATGTGGCTTTGTGCATGGGTCTTGGTGGTTGTGCCTATTTTTGGGTCCAGAGGAGTCTATATATATGATGCTGCTCCTATGGGAGAGATATAACAAAAGTTTAAGTCTTGTTGGCTTTGTCTCTCATTTCCTGAAAGAACTTGCATTGCAAGTGTATTGTAATCTTTGTGTTGAAGATAATACATTGTGCAAGTTTTGGACTGCTGGGGTTTTTTACCGAAAGGTTTTCCCTAGGGTATATCATTACATCATTCTCTATTTTTCTGTATGTATGGTATGTGGTTGCAATATCTTTTTTAAAGTAGTTAACGAATCTAAAATTGTAAGGATTTATAAGAATTTGCACAATACTCTCCTATAGAGATTAGCGTAGGAAGTTGTTTCTGCACTTGAGTTTCCTTACAATGCACACATATGCACATGTAGGTACATGCATATATGGAATGTTTTCATTTATAGAAACACTTATCAGATTTATGATTGCATATATTAGACATCATGAATATGTTTGTATGCAATTGATGAGGGAAAAATGCCTGAGTCCACAGACTATTCCTATGACCCAGTTGAACAAAAAATCTTAGTGAACCTCATAGAAGCTTCCTAAAGGAATGTGATCATAGGTACATGAAGGACATGAATGAATACATTTGCAAGGTTGCACATTTTAATATTGTAGTATCAAAGAGATATGTTCAGTTGATTAGGTGTGAAGAGAGTGAACATAGTATAACTTATTGGTGATCACTAAGGCCGACTTTGTGAGCAATTGGAAAGTTGTTTTTGGATGTGCTCTTGGATCTAAGTAATGCTGACTATATTTTTTAATATACCACTAACAAGGTATAAGTATATAGACACTTTTGTAAAAGTGTGCGATGATCATTATGATAATATAGATTGATGCAAACTATGAAGGCATCTAAGGATAAGAGAAGAGATCAAGAGAAAGGAGAACAAGAGGAGTTCTTCAAGGAATACTTTGTTACCTCTTTATATTCAAGACAATAGATTGATTGTAAGTTTTGTTTCACCTATTGTACACCCCTAACAGGGTCTGCTTGCCTTTAATAGGGTTGGACTCCTAGCAAGGTTGATTCCTTAATTGGAATCACATTGTAAAATACTCCTAACATGGTCTGTCCTTTAACTAAGACCTACCTATTGTAATACTTGGCTCCTCACAGGGTCAGAAATCTTAACAGGGTTATTATACCTATAGTGCAGATATTTGTGGATACCATCCCCACTAGGGTTTTTCCCTTAAGAGGGTTTTCCTTGAAAACAAATGATGCTATGAAAGATAATGTTTCTAATTCTAGTAAAGATGAAGTCAACAAGTCAGTAGAAGAGGTTAAGAAACCTTTTACCAGACCTAGAAAGATTGTATGCTAAAAATGCAATAACATTGGTCATATTGCCAAGTATTGTAAGTTGTAGATTGATTACAACCAATTGAAACCTAAGAAGAAGGTGACATGCTTCAAATACAAAAATGATGGATATGTTGTGAAGTATTGAATATTTAGATGACTATTAAATAATTCCTTCAGACCATTCACAAAAGAAAAGGAACAAAATGAAGAATAAAAAGAGCTAGCAGAACTAAAAGTAGGATTCAAGGAGAAATGGGTCAATCGGAATGAACCTATTGAATTTGAAGTTAAGAAAGATGAAGAGAAGAGGGTGGACACTCACAAGAGTCCTAAGAGTCTTGTGGAATCATTACTAGGGTGCATTGCCCCACCATATTTTTTATGGGCAATGTATGCCTTACGAGGAACATGACAGATTAACACTAGTCAGATACAAAGCCCCTATATGGATAAGTTAAGTTGTGCAATCTTGAAAACAACTTAGTTACTATGTTATGGTATCTTGGAAATGATCACATATGGTTTGGAGATGTACATAAGAAGATGTACCAATTTGAGCTAGCACTGGTCTCTTGCAATTTTATGGGTAGTTTTTGGGACTTGTGCCAAATTGTCTATAAGGGTAATAATGTAGTTGAATTACCTACCATTTACACTAAGATTAGATATCATTGAAGATATTGCAGAAGTTGTTGGATCTTGAATAGGTTACAGTTGTTTTTTCAAAACCCTCACATAGCCGCATGAGCTAGGTATTTTTCATAAACTTAAGTAATCTTTGTCATTTGTACTAGCAGGGTATGTGCAGGATCATGGTATGCCAAAAAGTGGCGATGTAAAAAAGAAGTCCTAATTGAAAAACAACTATAACTTTCAAATAGTATAACATTTTTAAAATCCAAAACATGAATCACATTTTATGCTTCACCTACTGAAAGAAGAAATTTTATTTTTTTTCAATTTGATGAAGTTTAGACTAAGTTAAGGTGGTTAAACATGTGAGATTTTATATTCTGGAAAATTTGTAGCAAAAAAATCATAATAAATTTTTTTTTTGAAATAAAATTCTTTAAAAATATCTGTCACATCTATACATGAGTCTACTACTTAAATATAGAATATTGTAAAAAAATATTAGGGTAAAAGCACAATAAGCTGTCACCCTTTTACAAAGGTAGAGGCTAACAACACCAAAACGAAAAAACTTCAAGGGCATAAAAGTCACATTTCTATTTAGAATTTGAAGATGATGTAAATTGATGAAATGTGTGAAATAGGATGAATTTTATGCCTATAATTTTTTAAAATTATTTTGGACATAAATTAATATATTTTTTTAATTTTTAAAGTCTATTTTTCATGTCCTAAAAATACAGCAAATCAGGGGGTTTACCTCCCGTCAAATAATTATAAGTAAGACATTGTTTTTTCTTCCAATTTCAAAATATGTTTTAGATGACATGTATACCTAGTGCAACAAAAAGGAAAGAAGTGTTTTCGATCTATAATTTGCCCGTTATAAGTATTCAAAGTACAACTTACACGAAATCAGTAGTTTTTATCTCCCGCCACTTTTCAGCTATCAAAATTTTTCTAAAATTCAAATAAATTATATATTCTTGAAGAAGATTCTCTTCTCTAGTGCCTCATATAATTTTAATTTTTTTTTTAATTGATTTACTATTTTTTTTAATTTATCGAATCGGCAACTTCTCAAAGCTTTATATACCTACATGTGGTTTTTTACAAATTTGTTTAACATTTTCCAATTGAAATTATATAAAATTTATATTTTTAGAATTGTAATTCCGAGATCTACAAAAGGGTAGTTTTAGTTTTTTCAAATTTTTAATTTGCAGAAGAGAAAAAAACACCACAAGTGCAAATTGTGTATTATTTGTGTTTTTTAAGTTTTGGCTGCCAAGTTGGCATGCCACTTAGGATGACTCGGCCGAGTGGGACTCGGCCGAGTCCCCTCAAGTCATCGGCCCCTCGCGACCGGTCGCGTGAGCGACCGGTCCTTTCAAACCGAAGGGTATATATGTGCATAATATTTTTAAAAAAATATATATCAATTGCGAATTTACATTCTTATTTTAGGATATAAGGATATTTTGAAGCAAGGAGTCATTCTTTTGGAGAAGTTTCAAAGAAATTTTGATTTCGAAAGAGTTTGAAGACAAGTTTTTCAGTGACGAAGTAGTAAAACAATAAAAAAAATCTTGCTTAAATATTTGAGCAATGGGAAATAAAAGGACTAGAACAAGGAAGTATGATCGTAAAAGGGATGACCAAATGAAAGGTCATACGAAACATGTCCAAGAGAAACCAATGGATGTTGAAGAAGAACCTATCGCTGTAGAAGGTGCAACTCAACTAGGGGAGGATATTGGTAGTAGTCGAAGTATACATTTTTTTCCTACAATGCAGAATTTGATGGACATGAATGAGGAATCACTTATTAGTCAAATTGAACCAGAACACTTGGTACCTGAAAGCACTATTAAATTGCATCTCAAAAATATGTGGATGGAATATTTTGAGAGTAAATCTTTGGTGGGAAAAGCACAATTGTTTGCAAAGTTATTCAAGAAAAAAGAAATGACTCCGGTTTTGGAATTGTTGGGTATTGATAATAGGAAAGTTGGAGGAGGTAAAGTAAAAGAGACAATAATTCAAAATTTACAAGATGCACTGAATGTTGTTAACAAGGTAGATCATAAAGGACCAGATTCAAATGCAGCTAGAAGAGCCTTGATGACTATGATAACTAGTAAGAAATTGACACATAGAAATCAAGTTCGAGCAATTTCTGATTTACTCAACGTATCTCAAAGAACTATACAGAGATATATTAGGAAGAGAAATATGTTGGATATGAATATTGAAAAGAATTGGGTACAGATTTGTAGACTTCCCCGTAAAGATAGAATTTCTGAAGATGTAAGAAGACGGGTCATTGATTTTTGGACCAATCACTCTCGTGTTTCTTCCAATAGAAGGGACACTATACAAATGGACGATGAAGAGACCGGTATGAAGATTTCACATCCAAAACATTTTGTCGATACTACACAAAGTGAATTGTTTGAAGCAATCAAACATGAATTTTCAGATGTGAAAATATGTCAGAGAATGTTTGAGATGTTGCGCCCTTGCTTCGTACACATAAATAAGGTTCGTGAAACATGTTGTTGTCGAAATCATGTTGAGTTTCACTTATACTTGCAATCATATAAAAAGGTTACGACAATACTTAATCTAGGTATGGTTACTGGAAGTACAACAGAATTTGTAAAGTCCATTTTATGTGATAAATCAGAAGGTTCAGATGAATTTAATGTCCAGTGTATAAAAAATGAATGCAATAATTGTGGAAATTTGCAGCAATTTCCTTTACAATTTGATAATATTGATGTTACAACACCAGTCCAATGGAAGAGATTTGAATATGAGATATACCAAACGAAGACAGGAGGTGAATCAAAAAAAATTACATTAAAAGAGAGTGAATTACCGTACCTTCAGTTCATGGACAGATTTCGATCTATGATTTATCCACATATCCAACATTGTCATGGTGCACGATGGCAAGCTAAACAGTTTCATGATTCCAAAAATTATTTCCCACTTGGTTGTATTCTTTCAGTTGTAGATTTTGCGGAGAACTATACATTTTTCCCTCAAAAGGAGCTCCAAAGTCAATATTATCATTCTGATCAAGTTGCAATATTTGTGCATGTGACCTATAGACATGCACAATACGATTTGGATGGGATAGAATCTGGTATAGATCAAAATGAACGCATTATCATCAAGGAGGTTCATTTCTATATTAGTGATGACAAGGTTCATGATAGGAGCTATGTGGCTCATTGTTTCAACATGTTTTTCAACAATCTTGCAAGTCGTGGGATAAATGCTTCACAACATTGGATCTGGTCTGATGGGTGTGCAGGTAAGTACGTACATGCATTATAAATTTTTTTTTTTTTTTTTTTTTGAGCATTTCTAGATATATTTATGTGTCACATTTAAATACATTTTTGTATTTATTTGAATTGTAGGTCAATTTAAGTCTGCAAAATCTTTTAATTGGTTAGCCATGCAACATGCTAGACACAACGTTAAGTTTGTTTGGAACTTCTTTGAAAGTGGACATGGAAAAGGAGAACATGATGGAGCAGGAGCATGTGTGAAGCGTGCACTCCGACAACATGAACTTCAAGGTATCTGTACATACATTTGATATTCAACTTGTTTACTTGACTAGACTATTTAAAACTTTACATTACATGTACACATGTATATATATAACTAAATTGTTAAAAAAATATCTCTCTAGGTAACATGATAGAGAATTCAAAGAAGATTGTTGAATGGTGTCAAAATCATTTCGCTACTCGAGACACAAAATACAACAAACGTTACTTTTGGGAAGTGATAGGTATTTATTTAATTTACTTTTATTTTTCAAACTCAAATTCGTGAAACTACATATATAGGTATGTCATGTATGTGTGTTTTAACTTGTTGTATATATATATATATATATATATATATATATATATATATATATATATTATATATATATATATATATATATATATATATATATATATATATATATATATATATATGTATATGTATATATAATGCATTTCACATTTTTCATGATTTCAAACTGAGATCTATATATCAATCCATCCAATCCAGATATCGATCGATCGAATCCCTACAATTGTCAATCAATTGTTGGAATTAGAAGTTTGCATCAAGTGATGACTACAGGACAACACAAGCCTCCACTGATTCAACTAAGAGATAAATCATGCTTTTGTGAAGATTGTCTTAACAACAACACAATGAGTCAATGTGTTAATATTGCAAATGGATATGTTTCAATATGGGATCATAAAGTGTTAATTAGAATGCCTCCTTATGAAGATGATGACAATGTCATAGACATCCATGATCCTATATATTCAGCTGACTATGAATGTGTTTCTGATTTAGTTGTTACAGGTGCGTATTTTTTATTTCTAAGTATATTTACATGATATATATATATATATATATATATATATATATATATATATATATATATATATATATATATATATATATATATATATATATATATATATATATATATATATATATATATATATATATATATATATATATATATATATATATATATATATATATGAACTTGAGGTTTAAATTTAACATTTACTTGTACACATAAATATAAATTGTGTAGGTGATATTTTTGCTGTGGTTGCGGATCCTGAGAATATAGAAGGTGTAGATTATTATCTACTAAGATGCACCAAGGAAAAACACAAGTTGCTTGAAGAAGTTGTTGATGGTGATGGACAAAAATATCCGACTGGTTCAGTTGTTATTGAAGGCACCTATCATCAACAAGATAAGATTGAAAAAAATGGAATTAAATTTGTTGAATACATGCGTGGAGAGAGAGTTCTACATTATAGTCACTTGGTTATAGCGATGAAATTGCAGTTTGAAACTATGTCAAAAAAAGGGTCAAGTAAAAACCAAAAGTGGAAGTTGCCTATTGAAGAGCATGAAAAACTTTTGGAGATAATAAAGGATAGAGAGGATCCAAACTACATGTATCAGGAGCTTTAGGTTTAAGGATTTTAATTTTTACATACTTAATTTAAATCCTATTTGAAACTTCTATGTAGACTTTAAATTTGATTTGAAATTTATGATTAGATTGAATTTATGGATCAAGATTAAACCTGAATTGAATTTTAATTGAATTTTAATTGATGAGAGTTATCTCTCTCTCTCTCTCTCTCTCTCTCTCTCTCTCTCTCTCTCTCTCTCTCTCTCCCCATCCCCTTCCCCTTCCCCTTCCCCCCTCTCTCTCTCTCTCTCTTAGAACTAGAACTTTCAATTTACTTTCTACTTGAATTTTAATTTCAATTTATTCATTAGATTGATTAGATAAATATTAGATAGGTCTATATTTCTATTTTTTGTTTAGATTGATTAAATGTAGGTCTATATTTGAATTGAAATTAGATTGATTCTTTTTTCAATTGATTAGAATAGATTGATTTCTTGAATCGCATACCTTTCTAGTCTAGATAAATTTCTATTTATTGATTAGATTGATTAGATAGGTAAATTGAATTTTAATTGATTGGATAGAACTTTCAATTTACTTTCTACTTGAATTTTAATTTCAATTTATCAGATTAGATTGATTAGATAAATATTAGATAGGTCTATATTTCTATTTTTTGTTTAGATTGATTAGATAGGTCATGGCTTAAGGGCTTAAGGGGTCATGGCTTAAGGGCCAAATGGGTTAAGTGCTTAAGGGCACATGGATTAAGGGGTCATGGCTTAAGGGGTTAGGGCTTAAGAGCTTAAGGAGTCACGGCTTAAGGGGTTAGGGCTTTTAAGGGCTTAAGGGGTCATGTTCGGTTCTTAAGGGCCTAAGGGGTCATGTGAGGTCATGTTAGGACATGTGAGGTCATGTGAGGTCATATTAGGTCTTATTAGTTCATTTAAGGTCATGTGAGGTTATGTGAGATCATTTTAGGTCTTAAGGGGTCATGTTAGGTCTTATTAGTTCATAGTAGGTCTTATTAGTTCATAGTGAGGTCATGTGAGGTTATGTGAGATCATTTTAGGTCTTAAGGGGTCATGTTAGGTCTTATTAGTTCATAGTAGGACTTATTAGGTCATGTTAGCTCATATTAGGTCATATTAGGTCTTATTAGGTCATGTTAGGTCATATTAGGTCATGTTTGGTCCTTAAGGGCTCATGTGAGGTAAAATTAGGTCTTAAGTGATCATTTTAGGTCTTAAGGGGTCTTTTAGGTCATGTTAGGTCTTAAGGGGTCTTATTAGGTCATGTGAGGTCATGTTAGGTCTTAAGGGGTCTTTTAGGTCATGTGAGGTCATATTACGTCTTAAGGGGTCTTTTAGGTCATGTTAGGACATGTTAGGTCATATTAGGTCTTTTAGGTCTTATAAGGTCTTGAGGGGTCATGGCTTAAGGGGTTAATGGCTTAAGGGGTCATGGCTTAAGGGGTTGGCTCTTAAGGGCTTAAGGGGTCATGGCTTAAGGGTCATGTTCGGTCCTTAAGGGCTTAAGGGGTCATGTGAGGTCATGCTAGGTCTTATTAGGTCATATTAGGTCATGTTTGGTCTTTAAGGGGTCATGTGAGGTCAAATTAGGTCTTAAGGGATCATTTTAGGTCTTAAGGGGTCATGTTAGGTCATGTTAGGTCTTATTTTAGGTCTTAAGGGGTCATGTTAGATCATTTTAGGTCTCATTTTATGTCTTATAAGGTCTTAAGGGGTCATGGCTTAAGGGGTTAGGGCTTAAGGGCTTAAGGGGTCTTTTAGGTCATGTTAGGTCTTAAGGGGTCTTATTAGGTCATGTGAGGTCAAATTAGGTCTTAAGGTCATGTTAGGTCATTTTAGGTCTTAAGGGGTCATGTTAGGTACTTAAGGGCTGAAGGGGTCATGCTAGGGGTTAAGGGGTCATGTTAGATCATTTTCGGTCTTAAGGGGTCATGAGAGGTAATTAAGGGCATAGAAGATTAATGTTGATTAAAGATTGAACATTGAAATTAAAGATTAATTTTAAAGTTAGATTTTAAAGATTGATTTAAAAACTCTCAATTCATTAAAGATTTTAAAGATTGATTTAAACTTTCAACTCATTAAAGATTTTTTAGTAAGATTGATTAATTAATTGATCTAGATAAGGCTTAAGGGTGCATAATAGGGCTTAAGGGGTTTACCTATAGATTGAATTTCTAAGATTGATTAAAAAGATTGAACATTGAAATTAAAGATTAATTATAAAGTTAGATTTTAAAGATTGATTTAAACTTACAATTGATATAAAAAGATTTTTTAGTAAGATTGATGAAAGATTGAACATAAATTAAATATTAATTTTAAAGATCAATTAATTTTTGGCTTCAATTACAAAATCTGGAAACATGTATCAATGTACAAATAGATCAATATATATATATATATATATATATATATATATATATATATATATATATATATATATATATATATATATATATATATATATATATATATATATATATATATATATATATATACATATATATATAGATATACATATATATATACATATATACATATATATATACATATATATATGTATATATACATATATATATGTATATATACATATATATATGTATATATACATATATCTATGTATATATATATATATGTATATATATATATATATGTATATATATATATATATATATATGTAATATATATATATATATGTATATAAATATATGTATATATATATATATATGTATATATATATATATATGTATATATATATATATATGTATATATATATATATGTATATATATATATATGTATATATATATATATATATATATATATATATATATATATCTCAAAAATCAAACATGTACATCAATGTTTAAATGTCTATATAGTGCAAAATCCAAACATGTGTCAATGTACAAATAGATCAATATACAAAACATGCACCTACATATCAATGTAAATGTACACACACACACACATATATATATATAATCTCAAAAATCAAACATGTACATCAATGTTTAAGTATCTATACATATATATCACGAAATCCAAACATGTATCAATGAACACATCAACTACGTTGATGATCACCATCACGTGCTAGATGTGCGGGCCTGTGTGGATCCTCGTCCTGCTGGACCTGAGTCTGTAAATGTAAATATAATGTTACATATATATATATATATATATATATATATATATATATATATATATATATATATATATATATAGTATATATAAGAACTTGAAATGTAAATAAATTTTATAAAATTTTAATTTTTAATTTATTTCAAGTGTACCTCTGTATCATGATGAATCGGATCAACAGGCTCCTCTAAATCTCCATATGCAGCACCTGTCGCAATGTCTTGTACCACATTTAAATACATTTAAATTTAAATATAGAACTATATGTACACATGTATATCTATATAAATTGAAATTAAATCCAGATTCTTGTACCTGCTGTAATGCACGTCCAAGGTCAGATAACTCAGAAGAGTGCAAGGACATTGCATCAGGATCAATGGCGTCGTCCATAAGCAAATCTGAGAATCTACTATGAACTCGTGAGGTCGTAGCCTGTGTCTGCTGTGTGGGAGCCTAGGTATGATGTGTGGGAGCCTGTGTATGCTGTGGAGGTGGTGTAAGATCATCCACACTCTGTCTAGAGGAACCTACCTCTACATCTGAGCTCTGACCTCGACTGCTGCCTGTGGAGGATCTACGACACTGTCCTCCTCCAATGAAAGTAGGTAAATCACGTGGCTCAATCCCATGCAATGTAGAAATCCTCTCATAAGCAGCCAGGAGATCACTCACTAACATACCACTAATCTCACGCACGCGATCCTCAGGTAGTCATCCTATCTCATCTGGAGTAGGAAGATCAAATCTGATGTATGGGTCATAAAATGGACTAGATGGTGATACACCTACACTCGTCCGTGATCGAAGCATGTACCTACCCACACGATCAGATGAAAACTGCTCAACCTGAGTCGCAATGGTGGCAATGCTAGAATACATATCTAAACGTGTGTCCTCAGCTGCAACCTGCACAGCTCCAGTGTAGGCCTCCAAACCTTTTGGAAGAACCAAAAGGTTTTGACCCACCAATGCCCTCTTACTAGGGGGCTGTGGTATATCGGGTCGTCTACACTTATCCTAATATCTCCCCCGACCCTGACCAGCATGTGGAGGTAGATCTGTGTAGTCAACATCATAGCCCAAATGAAACTCTGCAAACAATTGTTTGCAGAAATATAGTGGCACCTCATCCTTTTGGGGCCACATATGATGTGCTGCTAACCATCTAGGATATATAAAAGGGGCCACTATGTCATCTGTACAAAAAGTGACCCTATATGCTCGAACCACCCTCTTATTGATGTAATGGGTGCCAAACATGTTCTTCACCTGAGTGACTGAGACATCTGAATCAACTATCCTCCAACCTACTGTCCCCATGACAGTGCTAGATAGGCTATGATAAAAAACATCAATCGATACATCGTCATATGGATTGTATGATTCAGCCTTTTGAATCATACTCATGAGCTCAGTGCGTATAGCTATCAATTTCTCCCTATTAGGGAGAGTAGTACTATTCTGCAGTGTTCGCTCTAATGCAGTCAGAGCAGCCTGCATCCTAGAGATAGTCTCATCTCTACGACTATCTCTAGCATGTGGGGCCTGGGTACTATTATGGTCTGAGGGAGCTCGTGATCCACGACTATCATGGACACTCTGATCTGAACCACTAGAAGCCATGAGTGATATGCACACAAAGGTAATATATATCTAGATCTAGATATAGATAAAAAATGCTCGCTGCAAGTAGGCACATGTGCACATATACATACATCCAAATGTTAGAAAATCAATTGATAAATATATATATATATATATCTACAAATTAATTTAAATAAATTAAAAATATCTAACTTTCAATTTGTACATGTGTTGTACAATACTTCAAGTAAACATGAAAACATTTTAAAAACTTCAAACAAACACACATGAACTAATTTTCAAATGCATTTTTACATAATATAAATTAAATTATATTAAATTAAACATTTAAATTCATGAATTTACATATGCACATGTGTAATATTTTTAAATATTTAAAAACATAATTTAAACTTGAAGGCATTTACACATGTATTCAATCATGGTAGTAGAACTAATTCATGTGCACGCATATTTACTAATTTGAATGCATATTTACATGTACATATTTACTTTACACACATGACAAAAATTAATTTGTACAAATTTCCATAACTAGAGAGGGGAAAACATTATATTGAAATTAAATACTAAAAGAAATGGTGAAAATGTATAATAATTTGGAAAGGGGTTCATGGGTCTTAAGAGTCTTAAGAGTCTTAATTAGGTTGAAAGTAACTTGGTCTTATGGGTCTTATGAGCTCGTCTTAAGGGTCTTATGAGATCGTCTTATGGTTCTTAACCTGGTCTTAAATGAGCTCATCTTAAGGGTCTTATGAGCTTGTCTTAAGGGTCCTATTGGGTATTAACCTTCTCTTAGAGGGACTCTGTAATGTTTGACTGTGTGATGATTACCACAATGTGTTATGGAACTTTCATAGGAAAATACTTTATCCTAAGTTTTAGATAGTATCAAAACCTTAGTTTGGTAACTTTAGGCAACTAAAAATAAAGATGACCTTATAATTAAGGTATCCTAGATATAATAAGAGTTAGGGCTTTATTCATTTTGATAAATAGGAATTTTCTTAGCAAAGGATGAAAATAATAGTTTTGATAATATCCAGCACTATACTTATTTAGACTAAAAAAAATGCATAGGGGAGTTTGATCATCCACGGGCCATGACAAATAGAATAAGGAAATATGACAATCTAGACCATGACTAAGATTAAAGAGAACTAATTGAATTGATTAAATAATATTGGCACTAGACAAAAATGTTTAATTACTCAATCTACTAACAATAATAAATCAATACAAAAGAAAAGTGTTAAGAGTTCAATGATAGCAAAGTGTTCAAACAAACAATACTATTTCAAATCAATTTAGTTGGCTACCTTGGCTTTATAGAAAGTTATATGATATTGATGGTATAGTTTTCTTGTGGCTTGATAATAATTAAATGATTAATTTTGTATTACAAAGTGTGATAAGTTAAAACACATTAGTATGCAAATGTTATCTAATAATTGTTATTAGATAACTATATAATTCTTAGGATTTACTATGACATCTTTCTTCATATTGCCTTTCTTGTCTCACAACTATAGGTCTTATAAAGATGAATGCCAATATCATGGTCCAACTCTAAAATATCAAAAAGAAAGTAATGCAATTTCAAAGATATATACTAAATATTTGGGCTAAATCAAAGAGTGTTACAATGGATAATGATACTTTATTTCAACATTTTTGTGACTATTATGTGTTTTGGTTATGCTAGTCTATTTTTTTTCTTTCCATTTATTGATATAGCATCTAGTCATTATTAAACTACTTTGTTCAATATTAAAAAACATGACAACTTAAAACTTAAGGATTAATTTATCAGGAGTCAACAATGAAATAAAATAAAAGTGCATGCTATAAAGAAAAGTTGTTTTAATATATAACTTGATCTAATGGCATGAAAACAATATAACTCGAACAATGATGATTATTGAATGCATAAGGTAAGTTGCTTACTACACTGTTTAGTCATTTAACCTAGGTAGCGGTTGCACTTGTCCTTGTCATTTGGGTCCTATTGGGTCTTAAGGGTCACATTAGGTCTTAAAGGTTTTAATTAGGTCTTATTGAGCCAAGTGAGGGTGAACTATTTTGACCTATTAAGTTCTATTAGGTCTTAAGTGGTCCTATTAGGTCTTAAGGGTCCTAATAGGTCATATTTAGTGGATGTTAAGTCTTAAAAGTGTTCCTATTAGGTCAGTAAGAGTAGATAGTCCATTATGTTTTAATTTTGATATTATTAAGTTAAATATTGGATCTTATAATTACATCCATCCTATTAGGTTTTAATGGTCTTATTAAATGTCTCAAGGGTAGGTGGACTATTTCATGTTTTTAAACGTTCCAGTTTACATTTTACTTAAATTATATATGTTTTCTATGTTTAAGTTTTATTTGTTAATTTTGTACATTTTTAAAAGTAAATACAATACATATTAAGAAAAGACTTTTTTTTACATATGAATATTAAAAAAATAATTAAAAAATATTTAAACAACATATATACATAAAAAATAACTAAAAAACACAAACAAAAAAATAAAAAAAATAAAAAAAAAATCTACCTCTGACTCAGCCGAGTTGCACTATCACTCTTTAGCCGCTTTCCTTAGCCCCTCACTGTTCAAATGAGGGGCTAAAACCATTGAGCGGGCTATTAGTAGTGCCTCGTAGACTCGACCGAGTCCTACTTGGCCGAGTAGGACTCGGCCGAGTCTCCGCGGCCACGTAGGTGCCACTCGGTGCCCCGTGGCACCTCCCCTTCTTCGGCCGAGTAGGACTCAGCCGAGTTAGTCAGGTTAGCCAAAAGGGTGACACCCGATTGTGCTTTTACCCATTATCATTTGATTGTATTTAAGGTGACCAAACATGCACCTACTTCTTATCTTTTACCTAAAATTTTTAGACTATTGATAAAATAATTGGAAAATAGCTATAACATTCAAATGGTATAACATTTTTGAAATCTAAAATATGTGTCACATTCTATGCTTTTCCTAATATAATAAAAAAACTAAAAGTGTTTAATTTGATGAATTTTAGGCCAAGTTAAGGTGGTCAGACACGTGAGTTTTTATATTCTCCAAAATTTGTAGTAGAAAAATCATAATTAATTATTTAATTAAAAAAAAATTACCAAAAATTATTAGTCACATCCGAACATGAGTCTACTACTTATATCTAGAATCTTGTAAAAAAATGTTATCTTTTGATTATGTTTAAGGTGGTCAGATATACACCTACTTCTTATCTTTTTCCTCATGTATTTATACTACTACATTAAAATTTAAAATTCTCACCATATAGAATAACTTATTTTCAAAAAAGGGCTAGTATCTTTGAAACTAAATTCAACTCTATATCCATGAACTCTTCTTACATATTTTATATATAAGATTGATAACTTGTTCAAATTTTTGTCAACTTTCCTAACCCTGATTTTTTTAATTTTCATTGCCACTTAAGGGCCTAGTTTGGCATACCATGATCCTGTGCATACCCAACAAAGAAATGAAAATGGATACTCCCAAGGTGTTTAATGTTCTCAATAGGAATAAATACAAATTCAAGAGTCATCCCTTAAAATCCACTAAAGATGATCTAGAGGGTGCATTCTCACATACTCTAGTTGGTGTTCTTCATGCTGAAGACATCAGGACCTATATACATAAAAAAAAAAATTGAGTTTATAGGAACCACTGAGATATTTCATGAGATGTTAGGGTTATACAATGTAGATCAATCCCTAAGAAAATAATGTAGAAAGGTTCACAGGTTTCCAATAGTTAAATGCATTGATTTATTTGAGTTTGATGAACTAGACTGGATCAAAATTCTATTGAGTATAATTCATGATGAATTCATATGGATTGGTGGAACTCCAACCAAGATCGCCAAAGAATTATTGCATGAGATCACTAGTTTATCTATGATAAGTAAAATTCCTACAACAAAAAACAATATCAGATTTGAAGTGGAAAAACTGACCAAAAGTAAATGGAACAAAAGAGAAATGATATTAAATGACATTGCACAAGAAGATGTCAAGATTGTTGCAAAGATATTAGGATGTAAGTTTCAGTATAGGAGCAATATAAATAGCGTATCATCCATTTATGTACATATCGCATATAAAATGGTAGTAGATGATGAAGAATATGACCTATGCAAGGTCCTAAGGTAGTAGCTAATGAAGAATTTGGAAGGAATAAAGAAGAACAAAACAACACACTTCAAATTTGGATCACTTATAATGTACATATTCTTTCATGTTATGAGAACATTTGCTAACATGTATCTGTTGAGATCTCATAGATGCACTATGCAAATAATAAGAGATTTCTATAGAAGAAGTGATGAGAAGAACATGTATGTTGAAGTTGCAGGAATGATGAAACTCTTTCAGAAACAAATGCATGAAAGGGAAAGGATCCCTTTGCAACTAGTGGAAAAGTATAAGAATGACATATATTTCATGGTAGAAATTGAAATCACATTCTTTGAGGTAGTAGAACCTAGAACTTCATGGGCTAGTCATATGGGCTATAAAGCTGATTATACTAATATATAGCTTCATAATCAACATGTCTTACAATCCCCTAAAGACCCCAATGTTCCTAAATGGGGTACACATGAAGAAAAATACTTAGCAGCTAGGGAAGAGTTGGTGAAAGGAAGAAGGGAGAAGAAATTGGAATCCCTTGTTGACAAAATAGTAGGGCAGCATGGCATATCAAAAGATGAAATGAAAACTGTTAGGGAAAAGGTAGCATAGCTTGGGGAGAAATACAATATTCCTCCTCCTCAACCTAACATAGAGGCACCTCAAGTGGTGGAGGTTGAAGAAGAATAAGAGAAAGAAAAAGATGACACTCTTACACCTACTAGGAGAACATCGCAAAGACAAGCAACAAGAGATGCTACACAAGGCCAAACACCTCCTAAAGATAGACCTAAGGCAATGGGTAGTGGGCCAGGAAAGAAAAGAAAACCACTCGACACTCCTCCATCTTCGCATGGGAATAACAAGGAGCAAAAGATCATAGAAGAACAAGAAGGTCAAATGATGAATACTGAGAAGAGAAATGAACAAATGAAGAAAGAATAAGAAGATGAAAAAGACAAGAAACTTCAAGAGGAAAATCAAAGGGCACTTGAAGCAGATAAAAGGAAAGAAGAAGAAGCTGAACAAAAGAAAGGCCAGGAAGTACCAAGGAATTTGTTTAGGCCATACTTAAAGGTTCTACAAAAGAGAGCAGTGAATGATGGTAAGCTTACTTTTGTTGAAAAATATTCTGATAGATATGATGAGGAAGAGAAAAATAAGATAGAAGATATGGTTGTGGAGCACATGCTCTCCTTCAAAAAGAATCTCATTGAAATAGAAGGTCAGGTAAGCAAGGACCTATTTGAAAGATTGGAAGGAAGGAAAAAAAGAGCTCTTGATGAGGATAGAAAGATTAGATAGGATATTCTACTATAAAATATGCCTACTATGACAAGGAATGAGATGGGAAATTGTCTTGAGAAGCTAAGACCAAAGTTAAGAACTAAAAATAGAATCATCAAGTTCATGGCCCACAAGTATGAAGAGGTGGAACATGAAACTCATGACTAGGTTGGACAACTACTCCTAGAAGAGTGACCTAATCTTGGTAAGTCCACAAGGATGCCAACCTCAGTAGTAATATCTATAGAGCCTACAAATGCAGAGAAGGATAAAGATCCAAAAGAAGCACAGGTAGTTGACACAAGGCTACCTGATTTCTTTATTGACAATTTTTGGATTTCACTTGATAGACAACTAGATACATATGACTCAGTTTAGATGAGTGAAACCTTGACCAACATTTATGTAATAGTAAAGAATCTTGAGTCTCCAAAGATCACTTAAGAAGAATTAGGTGGAAAAGTGCAGTAAAGAGAGAAAACACCTAAAAAATAATAGATATCAAAAGGAAAAGAGGAATAAAAAGGAACTAAAAAGGTAAAGGAACAAGAAAAATAAAAAGAAACAGAAATAGAAAAGGAAGAAGAACAAGGAGAAGAAGAGGAACAACCAAAAGGACTACCAATCGCTCCTTTTTCTACACCTAGTTTTTGGAAAGTGGCTCTAAATCACTTTGAACCAACTTGGAGGACATGGATGTCATAGATCTAATGCAGTGGCCAGTACTTTCATTTTCTTAAAAAAAGGATAAATCAGAGAAGAAGACTAACAAAACTACCAAGACAATCCACCGATCTACACAAATTTTGAGTAAGTTTTTGACTACACCTGCTACAAATATTGAAGATCCTATATGTAGTCTAGATAATGTTCCAAGTATAGTAGAATTTTTTTTGATACCTTAGAGGAAGCAGCAAGAATAAAAGCGGGAGATGATTTCAAAAGGCTAAGGATGAAGATACTCTTGATGGGATCAAGAGTGATCTTAATAGATTGATTGCCATTGAAAGGGAAATAAAGTCTTATCTTAAGGATGGTCAAAGATCTATATAAGCTCTGCATGACTTCGCACAAGCATGTGAAGAGTATATAAAATATTATAGCTCAGGATAAAGAGATTTTGATAAAACTCTCTGAGGATATTGACAATAAGAAAATACTAGACATAAACAAGGAAATAAATAGGATCATGGATAAAATCAATACCCTATAGCTTGAAAGAAATAGAATTCAGAAAAGGTTCTTTGAATTAATAAGCTTCTTGACTCCAAAGATTAACGTTTTGGAGAGAACTCATGAGGACCTTCATATTGGCCTCAAAACATTTTAGGAATTAGTACCTACATATGTAGAAGAAGAAGACAAGGTCGCATATGGTCTCAATGTAGTGATTTGGGTTGTAGAAGCAATTAAGACAACTTCGGATGTAGATATGAAGATTTTGTAAAAAACTACAAGGATGTGCTACAAAAAATTCAGTTGTGATTATGAACACTCACAATTTTATTATTTTGGCACTTAAGATATTTTTGGTACCCTTTGTCGTTGATGTCAAAGGGGGAGAGATTGAAGAAAAAATACAAGGAGAAAAGAATGTAAAAAGACAAAACATAAATAAAGGAAAGGTTCTTATGAAGATCATGTGTCAAATTCATGTGTTGTGTTTCTATCAATATTTCCTTTTACATTTTTGTCTTGATGTTTCACTTAGTCAACTTTTCACAAAGTGTTTCCATCAATGCCAAAGGGGGACATTGTTGGAAAGTGGTCAGAACATGCACACATATGCACATGTAGGCACATGCACATATGGAATGTTTTCATTTATGGAAATACTTATTAGATTTATGATTGCATGTATTGGACACATTGAATATGTTTTTATGCAGATGATGAAGGAAAAATGCCTTAGTCCACAGACTATTCCTATGACCCAGTCTGACATAGAAGCTTAGCGAACCTCATAGAAGATTTCTAAAGGAATGAAATCGTAGGTACATGCTTGAAATACATGAATTAATACATGTGCAAGGTCACACATGTTAATATTGCGGTATCGAAGAGATATGTTCATTTGATTGGATGCGAGGAAAGTAAACAAAGTATAACTTGTTGGCGATCACTAAGGCAGAATTTGTGAGAGATTGGAAAGTCATTTTGGGATGTGCTCTTGGATCTAAGGCTGACAAAGGATGTTAATGAAGCGTGCAAATGCACATTAAATAATATGATGTTTTTCTAGATTAATGCCAACTAGATTTTGTAATATACATCTAAGAAGGTATAAGTATACAATTTTTTTTGTAAAATTGTGCGATGATCATTATGATGATATAGATGGATGAAAACTATGAAGACATCTTAGGAGAAGAGAAGAGAACCAGATAAATGAGAACATGAGGAGTTATTCAAGGGATACTTTCTTAACTCTTTGTATTTAGGACAACAAATTGATTGTAAGTGTTTTTGCAGCTACTGTACACCCCTAACAGGGTTTGATTGCCTTTAATAGGTCTAGACTCCTAACATGGTCAATTTCTTAATTGGGATCACATTGTAAAAGACTCCTAACAAGGTCTTTCCTTTAACCAGGACCTTCCTATTGTAATAATCAACTCCTAACAAGGTCAAAAATCTTAATAGGGTTATTATACCTATAGTGTAGATATTTGTGGGTACCATCCCCACTGGGGTTTTTCCCTTAACAAGGTTTTCCTTGAAAATAAATATGGTGTTATGAGTTCTTTAATGTTTTTTATGATGCATGGTTATTTATCTTATGCTATATCTTTATATGTTTTTTGAAGAAAGTAAAGAAGTTCAAGATTTCAGTGAATTACTATAACATTGATTCACTTCCCTCTAAGTGTTACCAAATCCTAACAGTCCATGGCACTGACGTTAGGTTTTCTCACTAGATATTTTTCCTTCTCTATTTGCCTAAGTAGTGATTCAATATTGGGAAGAAAAAAATTTTCGACTTCTAAAAGTTCCATCCTAATTTGGTTCTCCTCTTTTCTTAGTTCAAATTGCATCCCAATTAGGTTCTTGAAATTCTCATAATATGATGTTATGGATTTGCACTCGGTGGAAATCTTAGATAGTAGCTTGGTAAGCTCTTTTTCTATATTTTCATATTTATCCTTAATCTCAGTGGTAAAGTTTTAAATTAAAAAAAAATTCTAGAATATAGAAATAATATGTTGTAATTCTTTCTCTAATTCATTGACTAACTCGGAGAGATTTACCTTGTCCAATGTTATTGATTAAAGAAGTTCTTCAATCACCTTAGTCTCCATGTTTTTATTGTGTACCTTCATTAGATATTCATTTGTTCAGTTCCCGACTGATTAATTTAATTGACTATAAATATCTATATTTTCATTTATTGTAGCCTTCAGAACAATCTCATTCAAACTACTTTTGATTTATTCCAATATATCAATTTTCTTATTTTTAGCTATAAGATTATCATGTGCAACTTTCCTCTTCAACAAATCATGAAACTTTGAAAGCTCTTTAGGGCTCATAATAGTATAGTCAACTTTCGGTATGACTATCACTTCATTGATATCTACCTCTTTTTCAACATTTATCTTCTTATATTTACTCTTGGAACTAGATGCCATCTTTGCATCTGATTGTGTCAAAGTTACTTCAGTCTTGTCTTCATTCCCCTTCTTCTTTTCCTCTTGTTTCTTTTATTTTATTTCTTCTTTCTTTTCTTGTTTGTCCTCTTTCTTTTCTTCTACCTTTTATGTTTCTATTTCTTTTGCATTTTCCTTCTCTTGTTCCCATTGACCTGTAGTTTCAGTGGGGGTCACTAAATCTATATCTTAACCTTGGTTTGTCTCTATCTTAGTGGTCTTCTCTTCGGTCTCCTACGGTTCATTATCTTTTGGTGGCTCAGTAGGAGTCTCAACTGTGGTAGTCTCTCCACTTGTAGTCTCTGAAATAATTGCTTCTATCTCAGGAAAATCCATAACTTGTAAAATTACTACCTCTTTTGTCAGCAATATTTTTGTAGTTGAGTCATCAATGTACATAGATTTTGACTCTATGGTATCGGTAGCCATGATATCCTCATATTCTTTCAATTGGTCATCAGGATCTCTCTCGGTAATGTCTTCTATTATGACCTATGCCCAACTAGTTATTAATCAAACTAGCTTGTATTTATCTTCTTCAACATTTATACCTTGGATTGTCAATTTCTCAAATGAAAAGATCTTTCTCCAAAGATCATCGGTATCCTTTTAAACTTCTTGTAACTCGACAACCATTATGCTTAGTGCTCTTCCTTTCACCATAAATCTGTCAAAGTATTCCTTAAGTGTATCTTTTATTCCTCTCTTTGTGAGGTCTGGAATTGTCATTGCCATTGATCTCTCTCTCATCTCCCTTTTAGTAGTAATAGCTCATATTTTGATCTAGCATCAATTTTCTTATACAGATCTCCTTCTACACATTATACCACTTAGACTGGTATCATCCTGGATTTATACAGTGTGGAAATAACTGTTTCTTTTATTTTCCCTAACATGTCTTAGTCTTCACTAGTCCTGCATCAACTTTCTTATTTCCTCTCAGTGTGGAAGTAGACCGAGTAAATGATCTCATACCGATTGGACTAGGGGTTTCTTTCTTGTTTCTTATTTTCTTCCCCTTTATTATTGAAGGCTCAACAACATCCTCTTCAGTTTTATCACCATCAACAATACCTAATTTCTCTGTTAAATCACTAATCATTTTACCTATCTTCTTTATGGCCTTTGGTATTAGTTTATTAGTTCTTATTTTCTTCTTCACCTCTACATAGGTGCCATACCAAGTTGCAGTTTTGTCCATAGGCTTCTCCAAAAGTGCTTTAATTTATACAGTGGCTGCATCTATGTTCATTTCATAACCCATAAGGGGTAGCCACTCTATTCTAGGCTCTACTACCCTTATTATGCATACATTAGTGGGTAAATGTTGGGAGTTGGGGGCCAATTCCATGGAAGCCTGCGGGGTTGGAAAATCCTCAAACGAAATGGGCGCCCGATTTTTAAAAATCGGGCACCCATTTAGGTTCGGGTGCCCAACCCTTTTTCAAAAATCGGGTGCTCGTTTAGGATCGGGCACCCAAAGTGAAATAGGTGCCCGTTTTGAAAAAAATGGGCACCCATTGTGAAAATGTATATATTTTTCTTTTTAAACAAAAAACTTGTGATTTTCATCAGCGCGAAATCGGGTTCCTATTTTGGAGAGCTCGAGTGCCCGATATAGTTGCCTTTCCCGACCCCATTTGCCATTGTTTTCATCTCTCAGGTATGTGCTATTCTTTTTTATTTATTTTTTATAATTTTTGTCATTAAAAAATATAGTTTTAGTGGTTTTTAATTTAAAAATGTATAGTTTAATATTATTTTCAGCATTATTGCATTTAAATTTAATTATATTTTATCGTTCTTGCTTGTAATTTTTTTAATTTCAATTTAATTTCTAAATTACCGCACTAGTGTAGAAAATTGATAAAATTTCTAAGTATATGTACATTTCATACATTAGAAAACCCTACATAGAAAAACAAAACCCTAGGTAACAAAACAAAAATGTAAACCTACATACAAAACTAATTTACAAAACCCTAAACTTAGAAAATCAAAATATAAATTTAGAAAATGAAAACATAAATTTAGTTCTTGAACCACAACATAAAATTAAAAACGTGCACTCTCTCTCTCTCTCTCTCTCCTCTACTCTCTCTCTCTATCTCTTATATTTAGAAAACCAAAATATAAATTTAGTTCAAATCTTGAAACACATTAAAATTTTAGATTGTTTTTTAAATTATTGTCTCTCTCTAGATCTCTCTTTATTATTTTAGAAAATCAAAATTTATAAGTTAAATTAGAAAACTAAAATATAAATGTAGTTCAAATTTCTTGAAACATAAACTTAGATTGTTTTTTTAATTACTCTCTCTCTCTCTCTCTCTCTCTCTCTCTCTCTCTCCTGCATCACAAAAATAAACATGTTGAAATTATGTTAGAATTTATCAAAATTCATTTAAAGTTAAATTTAATTTTAATTTCACATCTATATCTCTAAATTATAAATTATGTCACTTGAAAGAAGACATATAGAAAACATATATATATATACAAATATGACAATTGAACAAAAATTTACATCACATAAAATTGATTCAACATAATCTACCATCAACATCCTCTATTTCCTGTAGTGTAGATCTATGTTCTTCCTGACAATCTGCATCATAAAAATAAACAAGTTAAAATGTTAGAGTTTTTGTACTCAAGTTCATTTATTAAAGTTAATTTTAATTTGAAAGTTAATAAGACAATTGAATAAAAACTTACATGTATAAATTTCATTCAACCTAATGTAGCATCAACATCCTCTCTTTTCTGCAATGCGTCTATGATTGCCTCATGCTCTTCCATTGAAAGTGTCCATAAAATCTTATTAGCAGGTCTCCCTTTGTATCTTTCCAATTTGATATTTGTTGCCACTACCAAATGGGAATAGTGTATAATCTTCTTTTCTGATTGGTAGTCTTCGAAAGCTGGTAAACCATTCCTTCTTATTAGGTATTTGTGTAGCCATGTACTAACTACCACAGTAGACCCAATTGGATACTAAAAATTATCATCATCTACTTGATGCCATATCAACTTTTTCTTGGGTTCTACACATCGAGCTAACCAATACTCCGTCTGCTCTTCATTATCCACAGGTGCAACAACAACATACACATGTCCTGCAAAACAAAATTTTAAGTACATGTGCAATGTAAATAAAACTTGTTTAAAAGTGTATAATTCAAATATATATATAATCATAAATTCCTCTACATACAAATGTAACTAATTTATAATTTAAAGTTTTACATTAAATTGTATTAAATTACTAGGTTGTATGAGATCTGAAACACGATCATAATCTTCTGATGCAAAGGCATGATCCAAGTCTTCATTCATTATAACATCTTCATCTTGTCTCTCACTAGGTGTTAAGTATTTTTGTTGCCATTCTTCAACCCATTCTGTATTCTCGCATTCTTCCCATTCACCTGCAACACAAAATTGACAAAAACATGCAAGCTCCCTAGTCCATATAGTCCAAGTGTTAGAATTAGAACTCCTAAATGAATGCCATTTAGCCGGTCCATTGATTGTATTACAATCATATCTTGAAAGGATATCCTTCTCTTCAACTAGCCAGAAAAAATGTCTGATTGTAGAGTTCTGACTTGATCCTGTAGACAAACTTATTTTACACCATTCAACAATTGCACATACATCTTTAAATTTTGATTTTTCCTCAAATTTGAGTTGCTCTCTACAAAGGGCTCTCTTAACACATGCACCAGCACCATTATGCTCTCCCTTCCCGTGTCCAGCCTAAAAAAAACTCCAGATATGTTGGATATTTGTTTTCTTGTGCATCCTACTCAACCAATAAAACATTCTAGCATTCTTGAATTATCCTGTGCAATTATTTGACCATATTAGATGTTGTGTTATATGAATTTCTCTCTCCATTAAATTTTCATAAAAGGTATTAAAGCAATATTGGACAAACTCCTACGAGTGTAACTTATTATCACTCATATAGAAATGATACTCTCTCAATACTTTTCGATCCTCTTCTGTACTATCGGGTGCATGTCTATAGACAATATGAACAAAAAATGTCACTTGCACTGAATTATAATATTGTGGTTGGATCTCATCATGTGGTGCAAGCGTGTAGTTTTTTGCAAAGTCAACAACTGATAGTATACTACCAATTGGAAATGTATTCTTGCATATCCAAAATTGTCCATCAAGCCATCTAGAATTGTGAGAGTGTTTCACATATTTAGGTATGACCTTACTCTTGAATTCATTCATAAAAGAATTAACACTAAGTTTTTCAGTTATTAGGTTGCACCGTTTTCCAACTTTTCCATCCTTCAATGGATACTCAATAGTTTTAAATCTGTGTACATCAACTAATTGTTGTCCAAAATCAAATGAAATATTCTCATGCAAACATTCATCTAATAATGTAAGATTGCCACATAAATCACCTACACCAGAAACACATGCATTCAAAAGATAAAATTGCTCATTAGGTGGGTTAAAAAATAAATTTGATATAAACTCTTTTACAGTTTTAGGTGGTATATTTATACCACATTCCTACAACATTTCATTAGTATGCATAGTAGAATGTATAGATCGAAAAACATCATAATGATAACGAAATTGAACATGATTTTTACAACAACAGGTGATTCTTTCTTTGTTAATCCTTACATACCATGGTTTACATTTTTCAAAACATCTTTGACTAATACTAATAGTTAACACCTTATCATCCAAAAAAAATTTATACAATTTTGTTTGAGTCATATCTAAAAGGTGTTTTGGATGTGGATCATGAACTTTTGAACCGACTCTTAATTTAAGAACATCTCTTGCATTAGGGGATACTCTTGTATTATCATGCCAAAATTTTTCAATCAAAGTTTTGACTACTAGTAAGTTTCATGTCAGACCTTGGGAGTCTACCACTGAAGGTCCATAAATGGTTTGCCGGATCACTCTCAAAGTTAACTCTTCTCTTTACAGCTCTTGCTAAAGTTTTACGATTAATATTAAGATATCCACTTATGTTTGAAATCATTCTTTTATCAGTAGTAGTTTTGTTTACTAAAGCTATTGTTATTGCTCATCATGCTGCATTACTATCTTTAGAATGACTTTTCTTTCCAATTGTGTCAAAGCCACTAGCAACAGTTGATACAACTTGTTTTAGAGACTCATCCTTCTTAGTTTTCACATAAATTCCTAACCTCTTCATTACTTTTCGCATTTTAGACATTTTAATTAATTGTAACATTAATTTACATTGAAACCCAAATTTCTTATTATAAAAAAATTGTCTAAACAATCTACTCGCATGTGTCCTAATCTGTCTCGATGAAACCAAACCACGCAGATTGTCTAACACATCAATTTTTAATTGAAATTGTTCATTTATTTCATTATCATTTAAATGAGTTTCTTTTCCAATCGGTGTTTCTATGTCTACATTTTCATTGTTGATTTCAATCTGAATTGGTGTTTCATTTTCAGTTTCAATTGGGGTTTGACTTTTAGTTCCTTTATCATTATGATAAACATTACTAATTTCTGAAATTAAACGTGTTAATCTATTTTCAGGAATAAAATTTAAATCATTTCTATTGTAACCTGCTTCTAGCAAAGCATGAATATCTTTATCAGAATTAGTTGTAACAGTTGGATTTGAAGACATACCCGTATCCAATACTAGATTCAAAGATGCACCTGATTTTGCTTCTTCAACCTCTACATCCATTATGATGTCTTCATTATCCTCCTTTTCTGAAACAATTGTTGAACTTGATGCTCCAACATTATTTGCATTTCAAAGTCTCTCTCTTCTTTCTCATTGTTGTTTTGCCTCCTCTCTATTTTGTGCAATCTCCTCGGATGTTAGAACCTTCATTGACCTCTTTCTACATCGGTTTGATCCCATTTTTGCACTAGAATTTGAATTCAGACAATCTTTTCTGAATGTGAGATCCAATGTAAGACAAAAAAAAGGAATGATGGTAGAAATATTCTATTTGTCTGTTGCAAATCGATAGAATACAACATCAAAAGTCGTCAATGATTAGATTAGGCCCACAGTCTGGGTTTTTTTTGCTACAATAGTTATTTAAGAAACAGGCGCCCATTTTTAATTTACAAAATGGGCACCCATTTTTTGAATCTAATAATGGGTGCCTGATTTGTATATCTATGGGACCATTCTTAGATTTACAAAATGGGCGCCCATTTTTTGAATTTAAATAACAGGCACCCGATTTGTAAATCTATAGGCAGGAACCTTACCTCTTGCCTTGGGTTTTGGTTTAGGACAGGGTTGGTGGGACCAAGCCTGTGCTTCAACCTGCAAAAAAATGGCTAAGGCATTACATAGAAAATTTTTTGCCTTGCCATAATTTTTAGAACAACTTCCCAAATGAATTCTTTTATAAAATGAAAACCCATTTTAGCTCTTATTGTGCAGATTATAAAAATATTAATTTTATAGTGATATGATAAAATTTAATATTTATACAATATTTATTAAGCCAAAGTGGTACCTAAGCTTGAAATACCAAGGTTAACTAAAACTTTAATAACTTTTTTAATTTTTGGTTTTTTGAAAAATGAGTTATATGTGACCAAACTAGATAGAATTCTTTTCAATTTAAAAAAAAAAATTGAAAAAAGGTGAAGTTATCATCAAATTATGGTGTCCATACACCAGAGGTTTCAAAAATGTACTTTATAGTCAATTAAAAATTAATAAAAAAATAATATTCAATAAAAAAATAAGAAAAAATATCCTGACCAATCTTTAGTGTTTTAGGTACCTTTTCCCAAAAGGATTCCCCAAAATACATTCATTTACTTCAAAATAGGGTGTCCACACACGCATAAGGTGTGGTCCTGAAACAAGCATTTTGAAATAGTGGTTTTTAGACATGCATACTAAAATTCAATTGATACCATGTGGGTATGAAAAAAAATTACATATTTGAAAACTAGATTTCGAGCACTAAATTTGATATTACTGAAGTTTTCCAAGATTCAATCTTTAAGTGCTTCAAATTTGGACATCAATTGACAGAAATTTTGAAAAACAAGAAAAACACTTCCACTTTTTGGCCAAAAGTGGGACTCAACTTCTTGCAGCCACCCTAGTATCCACTTCAAAATATAACTCATCCTTAAATTCTTATACTAATTAAGGTGGAATTATATATCTCTGATGCATCATTTCTTGAAATTTACTAAAGTAATCATCTATAATGACATTAAAATTACCACCCATGTTTTGAATGTAATAACCAATTTGATAAACTAACAGTTTGTCAGCACTCCATGTGACCCAACTAACTGTTGGAAATAGAAAAAGATACATACCAACAACAGACCAAACTTCAAAGTTTTTGTCTTTTCCTTTTGAATCATGTTCATATTGTCATCTAATTTCTTCAACAGAATCTCACACAAGTCAATCTTCATATCTTTCTTCGCCATTTTATAAGCAACATCCACTACTCCATAGGGTACACTGTCAACCCTGGATGATTGGAATATCCTATATGATATTATGTTCGATGCATACTTTAGCTTGGGGTCTTCAATTCTAGAAATTTTTAAGCCTCTTATGTCACATTTGTCTTTGGTCACCTCACATAGTTTTTTCTTGTCGGTCTATTTGTAAGCCCTTGGTCTATCATCGAGTAGAAATCTAGTAACTATATGTAATACATCCTTTGTTATTTTTACTAGCCCATTAAGCCACATGAAGCTATCATGAACTCTTCTCAAGATAATTCTAAGCCATTTGTGCTTGAACACCATTGGTACATGCATTGCATGAACCAAACCCTTAGTTTGTAGGTGTATGTAATAATTCTTCAATTTATCATTTACACACAACTTCTGGTATGACACATCAATATATACTTTATGTATATCCTCAATCTTATAATGGATGAAGGCACAAATGTCTGAAAAATTAAAATGACTCTCAGTGGGATCAAGGATAGGCCTCCAATTTTATTTATTTCAGCAGCAACAACTGGAGGAAGTTTGTACTTCAGATTAATAGGGTTGATCCTCTCAACTACTACTGGCTTTTGTATCTTAGGTGCCATTTGATCTCGAAAATATCTCAAAAAATTCCTAGGATTCAAATGAAATAGCAATATAATCTCTTAAATAGCTCGGTGAACACTATAAATACCTCAAATGATCTTGAATGTGCTTGGAATGCTCAATTGAATGTTCAAAATTATCTCTTTGATCTCTTATATGTTATAGCTCAAAGGTTCTTGCAAGAATGTATAGTTAAAATGAAGTATCTCGCCCTCTATTTATAGATTTCCTTTTAGGGTAGGGCTTCCAGTGACTATAAATGCATTTAATGCTTCCTTACCCTACTTTATGTCAATAAAGTTTCTCAGTTAGAGCTATAATGCCTAGCTCTTTCTAATATCTTAGATCTATAATGCTTAGCTATTTCTAATATCTTACCTACAACAACTCACTACTAAAGGAATAAAGTTGCTCAGTTAGTGCTACAATGCTTAGATATTTCTAATATCTTACCCTATTAAAGGTATTAACCCGGTTAAGAGCTCAAAGACTACTAAGTCTATTATCTTAAGAGATTTCACAACTCTAATCTAGCAATTGTATCTAGTTAAAGGATTTATACATAATATCTGTTAATATCTTCCCGCTTAAGAGAATTATACAATTACGATAACTACTTAATCATAAATACAAAATGTCTGTCAGATGTGCATCAAAAAATTCTTATCAGACTCTATGTGCTCAATATTTCATTACCTCATACTATGTAACCTTCACATAAAAAATTTAGTAATCGGTAGATCTATTTTCCAATACTCTAATACTCAGTGGATTTCTTTGGTTATTCACCTTCTTCTCTATTCTCCTTTATACATGCAATCTTCTCATGTATTCATATCACCATAGCCACATTCTCCATCATTGTGATCTATACTTCTTGGGTCTATTTATACAACTCTTGAAGCGGTGCTAGCATTGGGTACACTTCCAATGCATAATTCATCCTTAATTATTATTGGTTGAACTCACCTTGTAATCATGTGTAATCACTAGATTTTAATCTCCAATATTCTATTATTCAATCTCCTCATGATTGGTAAACCATTTTCTAATTGGTCTCTAGGTTTAATGTACTTAGATCTCATCTGGTGTCGGCTTGCTCTACTCAGTTATATGTTTTCTCTATCTTGGTAACTATGTTCTCTTCTTGGTTAGGTGCTCAGTAGACCATGGTTCTTGGTGCTCGATTCTACCTCACTCAATGTCTATACTTGCTTTCTTCATACCAAAATTCCTCTCAACTTAGTCTTCTTATTGATTGCCTTTTCTTCCTTACTGAATGAATTTAACAAACATAATGACTTCCATATAGCTAATGACAACATAATTACTCTTAGGAGTATCATCCACATTAATAAAGATCCTAGCAAATACTTGAGACAAGATATTTAATTTTTTATTCACCCTATCCACAGCTAGGAGAGAACCAAAGGACTAAAAAATACTCCTAAACACTTTACTGTTTCAAAAATTTAGAGGAAAGCCAATGATACATACCCAATTCAAGGAAAGAGCACCAAGGTCACTTTAGGGATCCAACCCAGGTTTCTATGTGCACAGAGCCAAAATATTTCTCTAGTTACTACCATAGGTCCATGGACCATTGGTTAGGATAAATAGTATGTCCTCCTTATGACAATTCTAATCCATTCATGCTTGAACACCGTCGGTACATGCATTGCATGAACCAAACCTTTCGTTTGTAGGTGTATGTAATCATTCTTCAATTTATCATTTACACACAACTTCTGGTATGATGCATCAATATCTACTTGACATCTACCCTCAATCTTATAATGGATGAAGGTACAAATGTCTTCAATTAAAATGGCTCTCGACGAGATTAAGGATAGGCCTCCAGTTTTATTGATTTTAGCAACAACAACTAGAGGAATTTTGTACTTCAGATTAATAAGGTTGATCTTCTCAACTACTACTGGCTTTTGTTTCTTAGGCGCCATTTGATCTAAAAAATATCTCAAAAAATTCCTAGGATTCAAATGAAATAGAAATATAATCTATTAAATAGCTCGGTGAACACTGTAAATACCTCAAATGATCTTGAATGTGCTCAGAATGCTCAATTGAATGTTCAAAATTAGCTCTTTGATCTCTTATATGTTATAGCTCAAACGTGCTTGCAAGAATGTATAGTTAAAATGAAGTATCTCACCCTCTATTTATAGATTTCCTTTTAGGTTATGACTTCCAGTTACTATAAATGCATTTAATGCTTCCTTACCCTACTTTATGTGAATAAATTTGCTCGGTTAGAGCTATAATGCTTAGCTATTTCTGATATCTTACCCATAACAACTCACTACTATAGGAATAAATTTTCTCGGTTAGAGCTACAATGCTTAGATATTTCTGATATCTTACCCTATTAAAGGTATTAATCCAGTTAAGAGTTCTAAGACAACTAGGTCTATTCTATCAAGAGATTTCACAACTCTAATCTAGTAATTGTATCTAGTTAAAAGATTTATACATAAGATCTATTAAGATCTTCTTGTTTAAGAGAATTATACAATTACGATAACTGCTTAATCATAAATACAAAATGTCTGTCAAATGTGCATCAAAAAATTCTTATCAGACTCTATTTTCTCAATATCTCATTACCTCATACTATGTAACCTTAACATAAAAAATTCAGTTATTGGTAGATCTATTTTCCAATACTCTGATACTCAGTGGCTTTCTCTGCTTATTCACCTTCTTCTCTATTTTTCTTTATACATGCAATCTTCTCATGTATTCATATCACCATAGCCACATTCTCCATCATTCTGATCTATACTTCTCGAGTCTATCTATACAACTCTTGAAGCAGTGTTAGAACTTCTAGAATCTTCATTTTCAAGCGGTGCTAGCATTGGGTACACTTCCAATGCATAATTCATCCTTAATTATTATTGGTTGAACTCACCTTGTAATCATGTGTAATCACTAGATTTCAATCTCCAATATTCTATTATTCAATCTCCTCATGATTGGTAAACAATTTTCTAATCAGTCTCCAGGTTCAATGTACTTAGATCTCATCTGGTGTCGGCCTTCTCTGCTCAGTAATATATTTTCTCTATCTCGGTAACTAAGTTTTCTTCTCTCACAATCAAGATGCATGCAGATAGAGATGAGGATAATGATGTCAACCCTGGTAGGAAGCAGAGGAAAATGAAGAAATTTGATCAAGAAATTAAGGAGGATGGACAAGAGGAGGGGAAGGATAGAGATGAGGAAGATGAGAATCAGGGGAGAGAGGAGGATCACAAGTAGGATTGTGAGGATGAAGGGACTGACCAATACACCTGCAAGATCTTAGACAAAGAGAAGAGTGTGGTTTGGAGAGATTTCCACAATGTCTCTGTCAGGATGGGCTTAAAGAGGGAGATGATGAAAACTTTGGTTAACGAGAATAAGGTGGGAAAAATCCAAATGGAGGATCTGATTGACCTTGCCCCGGTTATTCTGAGTGAAATCACAAAAGAAAATCCTCAGATGGATGTGCTCAAAAATGTCAAAAATAGTGTCATTGATAGTTATAGAACCACTAAATGGACCTACCATGAAATTCAGGAGCTAAAATTTAGGGTGGGTAGGTTGGAGAGGGAGGATAAAAGTAGCAAGATCAGGCTTACCGAGGAGAAGAATGAAATGGAGAATAAAATGGAGGATGTGAAGAAAATAATTCAAAGTGTGGAGGGAACTTTGCAGAAAATTGCAGAATAGAGCTATAGCATCCTCAAAGCCTCAAATGACAACATAAAGGTTCTGATCAGTAAAATTGAGGAGCACAGGGTTAGCAAGGAGGAGTCTCCCAATAGCTATAAAGATATTTCTCCAGAGGATGGCTTGAGGAAGAGAACCAGATCAAGCACTATGAAGAAGGGAACCCAGGAACCTAATAAGGATCTGGCTAACCTAAAGGAGGTGGCGGAAAAGGCGTTAGAGCTGGAGATTCATGCAACGAAGATCCTCAAAGAGTTTTCTTGAGCAAATCTCCTAGCTTTGTTTTTGGCTTGGTTTTTTGTTCCTGTCCTTGGTTTTTCTTTCTGGTCTTTTTGTTTGTTTGCTAGAAGATTGTGTTTGGCCTTCCGTTTTTGCTTTGGCTATCTTGTTTATGTAATCGTTTATTGCTATATCTTTTATACTTTAACTATGTAAGGGTTTCAGGGCCCCGTTAAAACCTATTTTCCTTAATCAAAAACTAAGTTCTCTTCTTGGTTATGTGCTCAGTAGACCATGGTTCTCAGTGCTCGATTCTACCTCGCTTGGTGTCTATACTTTCTTTCTTCTTAACCAAATTCCTTGTCAACTTATTCCTTTTATCGATTGTCTTCTCTTCCTTACTGAATGAATTTGACAAACATAATGACTTCCATATAGCTAATGACAACACAATTACTCTTAGGAGTATCATCCATATTAATACAGATCCTAGCAAATAGGAAATGAGATATTTTTTTATCCACCCTATCAATAGATAGGAGAGAATCAAAGGACTAAAAAATACTCCTAAACACTTTAGTATTTCAAAATTTTAGAGGAAGGCCAAGGAGACATACCCAATTCAAGGCAAGAGCACCAAGGTCACTTTAGGGATCCAACCCAGGTTTCTATGTGCACAGAGCCAAAATATTTCTCTGGTTACTACCATAGGTCCATGGACCATTGGTTAGGATAAATAGTAGGTCCTCCTTATGCACAAAGCTACATAGCAACATGTTGTGAGGCATAATAAATTTTTTGACACTCCCCTTAAGACTCCAGCAAGCAACTGCTAATTTACACAACTGGTCAATAGAAGGTGTAAAAGACAAGAACTTACCAACAAAAGATAGCTCCAAGTCATTAACATTCTCCATCAAGATTTCATCTGGTACCTAAACAATCATGCCACTAATATTTCAAGATGCTCCATACCCTTTCTTTTCTACACTAGTCTTAATAGAGGGAAATTTGACACCCAACACTTTATCCACAAAGAAAGTTAGAGATTCCTACCCAAAGAAGGAATCACCAGACCTAATAGGGACTTCAGAAGAGGTCAAAGTAGTAGGACTAGAGCTAGCAGAATTGTGACTAGAGGTCAGAGCAATAAAACCAGAGTCAATAGACTTAGCATTGGAGGGATCAAGAAAGCACATGGTGATACCATTTGGGGAGGAGAAATTGAAGTGGAGCCCGACAAAAATCCTAAGGGAGTATACATCAAATGTTTTAGGGAAGGATCATAGGAGACCTGAGATGGATCCCTCGTAGGAGACCCCATTGTTGGACACATGAAGCAGTGGGAAGCAAGAAGCAACAACTTGAAACCCTAGTGTATACACCTGAAAATGGTCATCTAGACTATTAGTCCCTTTTGCTAAATCATAAATTGCTTGTTCTTGATCAAATCCTAGTTCTATCATTTATTTGATTATTTTCTATGGGCTAACCATCTTATCCTAAGTTTTTATTTATTTAAAAGGAATTCCCTCCCCTTTTAATAAATAAAAAGCCCCCACTTTTCCTCTTATCCTAAGTTGCACAAATAAAGCATTATTCTTATTTTATAAAAGGGAAAAAGCACTTTTTGTCTCATATGGACACAAAAGTCAACTCTTATTTTCCCATTGGAGGATATGTGTGCATATGGATTGCTCCTCTTTCAAGCTCCATTGTTGATTAAATCTTTTGCCTCTTAATCTCCATGGTCCATTTCTCCTCATTTTCTATAAAAGAAGAGCTCTCTTCTTCATTCTAGATCCCCAACTTTTTATGCTAATATTACGCTGCAGGTTTTCTAGGTACACTTTGAAGCTTTTGAAGATTTGGAGCATTCTTAGCATCTACATCTCATTCTTGGATTCTTAGCTTAGCTTCATATTTATGCTTTCTTAGATTAGCTTCATTTCTATGCTCTAGATTAGCTCACATAGATTAATTAGCTTGGGTTGTAACACTTGCATATTTCCTTTCATAGCTTAGCTTGCATTTCCATTTCTAGCATAGCATTGCATTGAATTTTCATTCTTGATTCTTGAGGATATTGGCATTCTTGCCCTTGTCTTCATTGAATCTCCCATTGCATGATTTACTAGCAAGGTTATAGGCTAAATAGCTCTAGCTGAGAGCATTCTTAAAAACCCTTGCACTCCATGCCTAGGGAGCTATGGATCAATTTTTGAGACCTCATTCTTGAGTGTTCTTGAATGTAATGATTCATAGAAGTGTGTCACAATTATAGCACACATTTTTGGTGCCCACCGTGGGGCAGAGTAGATAGACTTTGTCCTTTAAATTCTGCATTTTCGTCAATTTTCGTCAATTTTTTGGTAAAAATCTAGCTTAATTTTTAGTCTCTATTTTTTTGTCTCAGACTATCGCGTGATACTTTCCAGAAGTATCGCGTGATATACCTCTGTATGCATGTGCGATACTTCTCCTGTCAGAAGTATCACCTGGCTATAGTAGAGTATATCGCCTGGTCTCAGGCGAAGTATCGCCTGGTGTCGGGCGAAATATCGCGCAGACTGATAAGTATCACCCCAGTATAGTGTGAAGTATCACACGATACTGGTGTCTGTACTTGGATGTGACCTATTTTTGAGTTATTTTATCCATCTTGCAAGTTTCAGGTTCTTAGCTATCTTTTTGAAATTTTCTAAAATTTCCAATGTTTTCAAATCCGTGCCTCTGGAAAATGGGTGCCCATTTTTTTTTAAATTTTGCAAATGGTATCAAAAGTTTAAGTGTGATATATCATTGGAAAGGTCTTTCCGAGCCTAATCCAACCATGATGGTTTCATTTTCAAATTTTATCATTTGATCAGTTATTTTTGCACATTATCTGATTTTTTTCATGTACTAATCATTGTTAGATTTTAGATTTTGATTCTCCTAACTCTTGTTGGTCTAACAAGTTGTGGTTGTAGGTGCTTCTTGCTTGAAATTTGCTAAAATCGCATGTCAAAGAGGGCTACTAATGGTTTTTGTAGGGCTACCCTAAGCATAAAAACCAAATCAAGTGCTTGTTTAATTGCTTTCTTTATTAAGTGCGGCATATACTAGTTGTTTCCTTTCATAGGCACTTAATACCTTGTTGTAGAAATTTTCAGGTGGTAGGAGAGTATGCTCTTCACCCTTGTGGTGAAACAGAAATCTTGACCCATCTTGGGATTTTGAAAGCAAGGGGGTAATTGAATCTTTGCTTGGTGTGTTTGGGAGAGATTCTTGAGATAGGGGAGTATGCTCTTCACCCTTGTGGTGAACCAAAAACCTTGAACCTCAAGAATTAATCCACTCTTTGTTTAGCTTAGGATCCTTTAGTGGGCCTGCTCTTGAGCAATCAAGAGGAATGACCCAAGTGGGGACAACCTTGTCATCATTTTCCTTGGTGGCAAGTGATTCCAACTCACTATAATCTCAAGGCTATCGAAGACACAAAACCTTGGTAGACATAGTACTTATCTTCGCTTGATGTGAGTAACTTGTGGGATTGTGACCATGAGGAAAGCATTAAGCAAGAATGCTTAAGGTACTCTTGAGGCCACGAGGTCCTAGGCCTTTATGAGGAGCAAGAGGGGTGCTATGAATGGAAATCCTTACTATGAACCATTAGATAGAGATCACCTTATTTTAACCGCTTAGCTTCTTGGTGCAAGGATTGATCCAAGTGGAGTTACCTGGATCACCCCAAGATACTCACCATATGTGCTCCTTTGGTTATGTTTTTGACACCTCCATGACAATGCCAATATCTCTTGTGGGCAACCACTTGGTGTGAGGCAAGGGAGCATCAAGTTGTGGGCCAAGTTGTTAAGTAATGAGCCTTGTCCTTCTAGGTAGTAATTGCTTGAATTGTCTTCGATTGTGCTATACCAATGTAAACGTTCTCAACATTCAAACAAATGGTAGCATTCATAAGGTTCCCTATTTTGATATCACAAGTGCTTGTCTTGCCAAGGTTCCTTTTTCCCTTATTTCAAGTGTTCTATGACATGTTTGATCCCATACTGTTTGCAAACCTATCTTTTATCTATTGCTACTGCTTGTCAAACTAAGAAATTGCACTGTTCAATCTACAAATTTGGTCCAAGCGCTTCAAAACTGAGTTTTTCATGTTCACTGGTCAAGAGTCATATGATATTGAAGTATCCTTGCATACCCTCAACCAAGAATCCTGAGTCATTTCTACTGTCCTGTCATTGCTACAATTCGGAGTTGCTAAACTTGCACTTTAACCTATTGTAGAGTGTCCTTTTCTGTTCTTACTTGAAATTGGTTTGTTACCTACATGCTTAGATTTGTTCTAAACTGAAACAAATGAGCTAAAACTATTGGGTTTGAGTTTAACGAATGCTACTCTTGATCACTTGTCGCATCACGGTTACCTCTCTAGCTACTTGCTTATTGAGCTTCTTGCTCGTTGCTCGGCTTTAGTCAATTGATTGCTGTAAGTGCTTGAGCACTTTTGACGAGCCATCTCTCTATTGTTCTACTTTGACAAGTGATCTTTATTAGCTTTTCTTATCTCAAATCTAAGAAACTTTGTCTCATTCTATTAGTCAACCAATATCTCTTTTCATGCCGGTTACAACTCGGTCTCAATTTGAGCAGGAGAGTCATCCTCCGTTCAATTATACATAGTTACCTTCTCCAACTAGACATTCAAAAGAACCCATTAGCAATAACAGTTCTAATTCTGACCAATCTGAGAATTCTAAGGCTACACCGTGGTATAAAGGAGGTTTCCTCTTTTCCGCATTCAAGACCCCCAAAAACACAGACAGTGTCTCACTCACTTTGACTGAACAAGAAAAATTTCAACTCTTGCAAGAACACTTTGAGCATAAGGATAATCAAGCGAGCTTAGACAAAGAACACAATCAACAAAGGATGGATGCTACTAGGCACATGGCTTATAGAGGGACATTTCATGAGCAACTTGAGACTAGTAATCATGAGCATAGACCTCTTTTTAACAATGGCAACAATGACAACAACACGCCACCAAGATCTCCTCCAAGGCCAACTTTTGCTATGCCTTCTTCACCACCTAGACCTCCTCCCTCTCAACATGAGGCAAAGGCTAATGATGAGATTTCTAGTGAGGATCTTATGAGATGTGAACAAGATGTGGATTTCCAATGAATGATGCATAAGCTTTTAGAGCGTAATGGCGATCAATATTTTCAATATATGACTTCTAGAGGATACAAGCTTCCTCTTGGCTATGATGTCAGACAAATTGTCCAACAAAGATTACCAACTGAATTAGAAGTCCTTCAAGAAGAATTACGTCAGACAAATCAACACCTTACCCAAATGGCATTAGAAAGAGAGCCTCCAAAGGTCTCTTTTGTAGAATCAATTTGTGCTCTTCCTTTTGATAAAGATCTATAAATGGTTCCATTTCCTAAGGATATTGAGGTTCCTAAATATGACAAGTATGATGGAAATGGTGACCCTCATGACCATGTGCGTCATTTTTATGCTCTTAGTATGGACTTTCTTCATGAAGACACATATATTCTATGCTTATTCCCTCGAAGCTTAAGAGGCCAAGCTTTGGAATGGTTTGCGAAATTGACACCACCGCTTAAGACTTTTGATGAGTTAGCTCAGCGATTTACCCAGCAGTACTCTTACAACATCCAACAACCTGTCACTGTGATAGATCTCGGTAATCTAAGACAACATCAAGGTGAGCCATTTGCAACTTACTTACAACGTTGGAGGTCATTGTATTCTCGATATCCTTGTCAGCTACCTGAAAGAGAAAAGATTGACATTTTCATCAACACACTTGTTCCTGAGCTATTTTATGATCTAAGGAAGCAACTGTTCTCCTCCTTCCATGACATGATTGAAAGTGCATATCGGATTGAGGATGTAGCTATAAGAAAAGGGGATATTCTTATTAATAAAGATGCTAAAGGCAATGGTAAAGACAAGAACAAACCTTGGAATAAGAACAAGTATGTTGTTAATGATGGGGTTGTTGATGCTCCTAAAGTTAAAGAGCCCGCTTTCAATCTCTCCAATGCTATCTATGCAGCAAAACAACAAGAAGCTAGCAACACTCACAATGCTCCTAAACCTCAATATGCGGATAAGCCTAAGAAGTCATTTCGAAAGCGAGTCTATACCAAGTTGGCAGAACCTTACGATGTGATCCTTAAGACTTTGGTTGACAATGGATATCTTACGCTTCCTGATAAACCTGGTAACTAGGATCTGATAAATAACCCTGATTGGTGGAGAGAGGATCATTACTGCCATTATCACAGAAACAAGGGACATCCAACATACAATTGTTTTAGGCTTAAGGATGATATTCAGGATCTTATTGAGAACAACACAATCTCCACTGATGGCTTAACTAAAAATTCTAATCACATAGCTTTCAAAGATCCTCTACCTAAGCATGATCAGGGGGAAACCTCTCAAACACATAAGAAGAATCATGATGCAAAGATCAATTAAACGTATCCTTCTAATACGCTTGTGATTAACATGGTAGAGCCCATTGAGAGTGTTCTAATGATGAGGTCTCAAGAGGATAATAACACCAATCATGGTAAGCCAAAGTTAGTCTTGCAAACACGTGGTAGTTCATCTTCCCGAAGTGAGACACTGAATGCTGTTACTAGGGGGCAAGCCAAGATTGTCCTTAAAACTGCGCAAGATCCCAAGCAAGCTTTGCCTTCCAAAAAAGTGGCTCCTTCAGCCACCCCTAGCTATGATCTTGTCCAACATTTGCAAAAGACACCAGCACAGATATCTATCCTTGAGTTGCTTCGGTTATCCCCTTCGCATAGAGAGATTCTTGATGAGGCTCTATGTACAACATGTGTTCCCAATGACATTGATCCGAATCAATTTTAGGCTATGGTCAACCACATTTCATCTCCGCTATCTCTCTCCTTTTCTGCAGAAGATGACATATCTATTGCTCACCCTCATAATCTAGCTTTACACATTGAAGTTCTAGTCTACAATACCCGAGTCCGCCGAGTCCTGATAGACAATGGTGTAGGGTTAAATATTGTTTCTTTCAATGTCATACAACAATTGGGTTTGTCAGAATTGGCTGTGGATTCCAAGAAGAAGATTACTATAAAAGCTTATGATGAAGTGGAAAGATCTTCCAAAGGTCTTGTCATGCTGCCTGTCCGAGTGGGCCCTATCACAAAAGATATTAGCTTCCAAGTATTGGACATCCCACTCGCATATAATATTCTTTTGGGTCATCCTTGGATCCATGACATGCAGGCTGTTCCTTCCACTTATCATCAGTGCGTCAAATTTCCATACAATGGCACTGAGGTTGTGATTCCTGGAGACCATACTATTGCTATCAATGCTCTTGCTACTACTAAAAAATTTGTTCCGCATAATGAACCTTTTGTTGATCCTAGTACGTCTCTAGCTGCTGCTGAGAAATCACTTAAGATGATGAGCCTTGGTATGGGTGAATATACACTGGGTTCCTTTGCTTCTATACCTGTTTCTCCTAGGTCATATGGGAGACCTTCTAATCAGATGAAGCCTTCCACTTCTGCTATGGTGATCTTTGATACCTTTGTTCCTTTAGAAGTAGAAAGAGAAGAACAAGCTTTTCAAGAGTGGATCTATAGAGAGGATTCTAGAAATACTCCCATGCTCAGTAATTCAGACACAGATACAGATGAGTCACCGCTACACACTATGGCTCAAATGGGAGATGATCTTCCTTCTACTTCACTCCTTTGGGGAGAAGAATGTATATCTACTGATGATATGGCTGAGGCCTCTATGTCATAACCTATGTGCCTAAAGAATCATTGCACTATGATAGACAACATCGCAACATTGCACGACTGCTACAAAGAGGTGATCTCTCACATAATGACATGAGTATCTCTACTTCTTGGCATCTTAAGCCTTTTCCAGAAGATCCTCCCATGAAAGATATGGATGTTGATGTGGTTCATACCTCTCGTAACCCACCTGACATGGTTGATGGGTCTTGTGTGGGGTCTGATGAGTTTGTTCCTCGTATTGCCTTAGTGGACCACGCTGGTTCTTCTATGACAAGTCTAGATCTAGCTACTTTTGGAGCTTACCCTATAGGCTCAACCTCTTGTGTCACTAGAGATGACATCCTTCACATAAATACTATTGAACTAGTCACTTCATTTCATCTCACATCAACACCTGTTACTTCTTCCACCAAAGAACTAGCAACAAAAAAGATTGAATCAGCAATCAAACATCACGGTCATCAAGTCAAAAGAAAAGAGCAATGGTCGGATGGTGAAAACCACATTGTGGCGGTATCCACACCTAAGAAAAGTAAAAATAAAAATCTGCTCAAAAATAATGATTCTCAAATAAAAGATGACAAGCTGATTCTCTACAAAAAAATGATGCACTACCTCAAGCATGATCTCATATCTATTATACTTCAGCCCATTCCTAGAGCTAAGAACAAAGTTGGTAATGCCTTGGTTACTTCAACATCCATCTTACAAATGAAAAAGCATAAATTTCACTTCAAGTTCCTGGTGGATGAATTACGCTATCATGCTTACAAATCTTACAATCCTACCATCTTTTCATATCTTCCACCTCATATTCCTCTTGCAAATCCACCACGCCATTCCTTCCGCCATCCCTTACACTTTGCCTTTGTCTCTGGTGACTTGTATAGGAAGGGTCTAGACGGAACTCTCCTTAAGTGTCTAGAAATAGAGGAGTCAGAAAAAGTGCTAACTAAAATCCATGATGGCATATGTGGATCACATTCTAACGATCCTTCGCTAGCTCAGACATTGCTTAGGGCTGGTTATTATTGGTCAAACTGGTTGAGACCTCCTATCGTCACAGTTGCAGCATTTGGACCTGGGGCCTATCAGTTCTCTACATCAGAGGAAGTAGATTCTTGATGCCCATTTCTGTCTGGGGCATCCTTTGTACATATCTTATTGATCCTAAAAAAATTCTAAAAAAAAATTCATATATGATGCTAAAAAAATTTAAAAAAATCAAAAAATTTGAAAAAGTGCCTTAGTGAAAACTTGGAAACAGGGGCCTTGGTAGCAAAAATACAAAAAAAATTATAAAAATTGTAAAAAAATCTATCAAGTAGTGAAAACCTAGAAACAGGTGCTGCTTGAGACCCTCTGCACCTATGTCTATTAGTCTTGCGTGGCACTCCTTTGCTCCACTTCTTGCTTTGCCTCTCCTAGCCTGGAATTGATTCTTGTCTTAATCTAGGGGGCATACGTTGTTTTGAGCTTATCTTGGGTCTCTTTGTCCATTTGGGTTTCTTAGGCAACTTGGTTCCAACAGTGTTTTTCAACACCACCCCAACTATGTTTTTCAACACTACCCTCGTGTCGAGTGTTTCTTAACACTTATCAAATGTCCTACCCATAGTCTAGATGATGCAATATTTCTCATTGGCAGATGCGATACTCAAAGTTTGACTCTATGACCTACACACACGCACTTGACTTGCTAAGATTTGTTTGACTTTATTTCTTTGTGTGCTGTCTATGATGATTTCTTTGCTGAGTGTTCTCCCCCTATGATCATTTTCGATGATGCATAGCTAGAAGAATGAGGGAATGAGAACATGTTTTATTGCTTTTTCTTCTTGTGGGTATATTTTGTTGGTCCTAACTATCATGAGCATTTATGCTGGTCTTACTTGACACTTTGGACCTACAAGGTATTATCCTTGACTGTTTCGCAAGTGCATGCTTATAGTCATCTTGACTTTCTTGTGTCTTGATGCTAGCATAATCTTGCCATATCAAACTTAGGTAATCTCAGTGCACTAGTCATCTTGACCTACATGTCTCTAATGCCTAGGTGAGATTTCCACATTTCTATCTGATATAGATCATATTCAGATTCACATAGTTATGCTAGTGTGTATTGTATGATCTTGCGATGCTAGCAATAACGCTTGATGATGAATATTAGATGTCTATTAGCATTGTGACCTTGCAAGTAAACCACTTTTCATGTAGCTTGCATTTTTAAGTTCATGTTAGTTTAGTTTTTCATCTTGCATATGGAGAGAGCTCTCCTTTATCTTTCATGGACTTGTTAATCAACTGCGCTCACCTTTTGCTTCTTCCCGATCATGTCTTTCACTTCTTGTCTTTCATATCACATCATTTTCCTTTCATTTCGGGATCCAAACCGAAATCCGAGTTCACCTTGATCACCCAAGTCATCTTTTTCCTTCTTCCATGTAGTTGGCTAACCTTTTGAGGCCTGATCCTTCCATCTTCACTGGGGCATTCTTCACCTCTTCATCTCCATCTCTTTCAAACTTCTATTCTTTCATTCACTTTCACATCCCAAGTTCCAATCCCCCTCCGTGGTGTTTTCGGGTTGAGGGACCACTTGGTTCGTGCCCCGGGTCCCATGTGTGGGGCATATCTTCACTACTTGATGGTTATTCCATTCTCTCTCTTCGATTATGATTTCTAGTGATTTGAACATGTTGCTCTTACTTCTGCTTTCCCTCTACCTGGATTTCACTTTCGATCCCGAGGGGGCAGACACATCATATCTTATTGGCTATCTCTTTCCTAAGTGTTCAGTACTGTCACTACCAGGCTGACCATGCAGGATTTTCTATCTCTCTACACTTCATTCTTTGGAGTCAGATCGCTATTTGCTTGCCTTCTTGGCTATCTGCTTGCCTTCTTGGCTATCTCTTGCCTTCTTGGCTGATCTATTCTTTGACGTAATGTGTTCCCAAATTGATCACACATTAGTCAAAGAGGGGGAAATGTATACACCTAAAAATGGTCATCTAGACTATTAGTCCTTTTTGTTAAATCATAAATTGCTTGTTCTTGATCAAATCCTAGTTCTATCATTTATTCGATTATTTTCTATGGGCTAACCATCTTATCCTAAGTTTTTATTTATTTAAAAGGAATTCCCTCCCCTTTTAATAAATAAAAAGCCCCCACTTTTCCTCTTATCCTAAGTTGCACAAATAAAGCATTATTCTTATTTAAAAAAAAGGGAAAAAGCACTTTTTGTCTCATATGGACACAAAAGTCAACTCTTATTTTCCCATTGGAGGATATGTGTGCATATGGATTGCTCCTCTTTCAAGCTCCACTGTTGATTAAATCTTTTGCCTCTTAATCTCCATGGTCCATTTCTCCTCATTTCCTATAAAAGAAGAGCTCTCTTCTTCATTCTAGATCCCCAACTTTTTATGCTAATATTATGCTGCAGGTTTTCTAGGTACACTTTGAAGATTTTGAAGATTTGGAGCATTCTTAGCATCTACATCTCATTCTTGCATTCTACATCTCATTCTTGCATTCTTAGCTTAGCTTCATATTTATGCTTTCTTAGATTAGCTTCATTTCTATGCTCTAGATTAGCTCACATAGATTAATTAGCTTGGGTTGTAACACTTGCATATTTCCTTTCATAGCTTAGCTTGCATTTCTATTTCTAGCATAGCATTGCATTGCATTTTCATTCTTGATTCTTGAGGATATTGGCATTCTTGCCTTTGTCTTCATTGAATCTTCCATTGCATGGTTTACTAGCAAGGTTATAGGCTAAATAGCTCTAGCTGAGAGCATTCTTAAAAACCCTTGCACTCCATGCCTAGGGAGCTATGGATTGATTTTTGAGACCTCATTCTTGAGTGTTCTTGAATGTAATGATTCATAGAAGTGTGACACAATTATAGCACACACCTAGCACTAGATAAAGTAAAAAACACTTTTGTTTTATTAAATAGAACTCATCAATTAAAATATCCAATTAAGGACCAAAAAAATATATTAAATAATATAATTTTTTTAATTCATAATATTGGATCTTTAGTAAATTATGTAAACTTCTCTACATCAACATTTTGAATCATATTCTACTAGTCATGATGAAAACACAAAAAACAAACAAGCAGAACATAGATCTTTTTTCTTTGTGTAATTAAGACATTCACAATTAGGATATAGGCACATGACTAATACTATTATACTAATATTAAATTAAAATTAAAATATAATAATAAAAGTTGCATTACAAATAATACATAAAATATTAATAATAAATTATCATATTAAAAATAATAAAAATAAAAACTCGATGTTACAAATTTAAGATATGTTTTTAATTAACTAGGATGTACTAAACTTAATGAATATATAGATTATAAAGAAATCTTATACTATAAGAAAAATAAAACATCAGAAATAAAAGAACTCAATATACCAGAACAGGAACATTTGTCCTATAATTATATTAGTTTGTCTCTAATCTAACTAAAGACTCTTGACAACAAACTAGACTATAGAAAACAAAGTAAACCAAGTTTGCAACTCATCCTTAAACTTATAAGACACAAATAGTTATTAATAGATTTCTAACATGCAATACCTGACCGTGCTTTTCCTAATCTCACCATGGATCTGTTTCTAGGCATCACTTGTGTACAGAATTGATGGTATCGGTTTTTCTAAGCTCACAGACTCTTTTATGTGAACGCCAGATGAAGATGACATGGTCGTCATAGACGTCTATGATGATCCCAAATTTGAATCAATGGTACTTCTACTGCTCATTAGGAACCCGAGCTCTGTTGGAATGGGCAAAGGCACTAAGCTACATGATATCATCCTAGAATAACAATAGAAATGGGTGGGCGGAGTGCTGCATCAGCTTGAACACACAAAAGCCTGACATGAATGAATCTCAACACTTGATCCTCAAGGCATGCTTCTAATACTGTTGAATCCATCATGTGCAGCATATTCCCTTCATTGTATAGTGCTCATGCCTACATAAGACATCATTAGTTTAGTAAATTTAGGGCAAAATTATTAGCAAATCTAAAATTCTAGAAAATTGAGCTCCTCACCCGTTCTACTAAGGTTTTTATCCCTTGGGCTATATGGATTATATTCATATTTTTCTTTCCACTGACAATCTCAAGTAGTAGCACTCTAAAGGTATAACCCCATGTCCCCATGCGGCTACTTAAGTGCAATTTCTGCTTAATTTTAAGTAGCCACTATGTTCCCATGCATTATTTTAATTACAGGGAAAGGATAAATTGGAATCTTTCCCTATTTTCATGGAGCAGCTGTTGCTTAAAAATAAAAATTAAGCTTTGAAAAAATGGGGGGGCTGGAAATAAGCAGCAACTACTTATTTGATAGGAATGATGTGGCTCCACAATTTTTTTTCCCTCCTTTTTATTTGTCTCTGATTTTTCCTCCAAATCTTGTGTCAAAAATTATTTTTAAAGAATTCTGTTCAAAACTAAACTTTCAGATTATGCATATTTGTAAGCAGAAAAATTTAACTTTCATGGGGCCACCAACTCCTCAAATTGCTCCTTAAAAATTTGAGCGGTGGCTGCTAGCCAAAATAAGCCAAGCAGCCACATGGGGACCTACCCTAAATGTCATCTTTAACAAAGAGATTCCTTTTGGTAACATACTGTCGAGCCATGTAACCCCTACGTTACACACCACATAAAAAATTCATACATCATACAATTAAATGATAAAAAACTACACAGAACATCTGGTGATCCTTACCATGTGCCTGCAACAGATGTTTGGATATGCATCTCATGCTTAGGGAAGAGTCTAGCAAGCCCAAAATTGGCTATCTTTGGATTGAGGTTGTCGTCAAGCAAAATATTGCTTGGTTTAATATCTCTATGAATAACTTTCAACGATGAATCCTCGTGAAGATAGAGAAGCCTGCGGGCAATCCTATTGATAATGTTATAACATTTTTGCCAATCAAACAGTCTAAAATTTTCTAGATCTGAAATCCCAATTCTAAAACTATCATGCCTTTCAAACAACATTGGAATACTAAAGAGCTTGATGAGAAAAGAGATGATCACGAATCCAAGCGTAACATACCAAGGAGGAATGTGTCAAGGCTCTTGTTGTGAAAATACTCATAAACAATCAACCTTTCATCTCTCTCAGAGAAACATCCCAACAGTTTCACAAGGTTTCGATGCTGAACATGAAAGATAATGATGCTGATTTCATTGCCTCCAGTAGTCTATTAGTTCTTTTTTAGGCTATTTTAAAATAAGGAATTAATGCTATTTTTACAAGCACTTAATATTGGTAGATTCCACCATAGATTATTAACTAGAAGATAGGGTTAGTTTATTTTTGTTAAGCTTAAATAAAGCTACAGGCCGAAAATGTAATATATATACAAGAAGCATGTTGCAATAAAAGTTAGTTGTTTTTTTCCTGTCATAATATAGAATATCATATGTTCTGTTATGTTTTGTTTTGTGATTGCTGCTCTTTAGTTTCTACATTTGGTATCAGAGTTTTAGGATTGTGAAGCTTTCGGCATAACAAATAATTTACAAATTCCAAAATTTGATGGAGTTGATTATCAATATTGGTCAATCAAGATGAAGACCTTTTTGATAGGAAAAGATTTTTGGGAGACCGTTGAATCAGGATATGAAGAACTTGAGAATTAGGATGATCTCACAGCTAATGAGAGGAGATTGAAGAAGGAAGCTGAGAAGAAAAATGCAATGGCTCTATTTCACATTCAAATGGCTCTTGAGAAGAGTTTGTTTCCCAGAATTGCTAATGCACAGATAGCAAAGGATGTCTGGAAGACTCTAAAAGATGCTTACCATGGCAATGACCAAATCAAGGTTATGAAACTACAAACTTTGAAGAGAGAATATGAGAATTTGAAGATGAAGGAAAGTGAGAATGTGAGAGATTTTTGTGTAAGAGTCAAGGATGTGGCTCATAAAATGGCCACTTTGGGTGAACCTATGAGCCAACAACATGTGATACAGAAGGTATTGAGATCTCTAACCCCAAAATAGAATATTGTAGCAATTATTATGGAAGAAAGTAAAAATTTAGCCACCTTGGAGTTTGATGAGCTAGTTGGATCTCTCATATCACAGGAGGATAAAATAAGGGACACTTCTACCAGCATTAATGAGAAGACTTTTACTTCTCAATTGCAAATTTTAAAGAATGATGGTGCTAGCAGTAGCTATAACAACCATAGAGGCTCGGGAAGGGGTCAAAATCAAAACTTTTCAAGAGGAACTAGAGGAAGAGGAGGTGCTCAAGGAGGAAGAGGTCGAGGTCGATTTGATAAAAGAAACATTCAATGATACCATTGTAGTCAGTATGGACACTTTGAGAGAGAGTGTAGACTGAAATCAGGTAATAATAATGCAAATTATGCTCAACAAGATGAGGATCCTTCCTCAGGTAATTTATTCTTGTGTTATGACAAAGTAGAAAAAAATAAGAATGATATTTGGTATTTAGATTCTGGGTGCTCTAACCATATGGCTGGTAACAAGGATACTTTTTCAAAGTTTGATGATGGCTATAAATCCAATATTACTCTTGGAAATAACAATATAGTAGAGGTCACAACCAAAGGAGACATGGATGTTCAGACAAATGAAGGTACAAAAAGTGTTAAGGATATTTATTATACTTCCAAATTGCAGCATAATTTATTGAGTGTTGGGCAGCTGTGTGAGAAGAATTATAGAGTAGTATTATAAAGTAATTACAGTTGTTCCTATGACAAAGAATAGGATGTTCCCCTTGAAGTTTGGTGAAAATGATAACCAGCTTGTTAATATGGCATATGAGGATAAAAGTTGGTTGTGGCATCTCAGATATGGCCATTTGAATTTTCATAGTTTGAAGGTTCTAACATCCAATGCATTGGTTTTTGGATTGCCTAAGGTTGAAGAGCATAACAAGATTTTTGAAGGATGTGCAAAAGGAAAGCACACATGAGATTCATTTTCAAAAGGCAATGCATGGAGGCCTCAACACCCCCTACAACTTATTCATTTAGATATTTGTGGTCCTATGCAAACACAAAGTTTGGGTAAGTTATCATATTTCATTACTTTTATTGATGATTACTCATGCATGTGTTGGGTGTATTTTTTGAAGAATTAGGATGAAGCCCTTGCTACTTTCAAGAGGTTTAAAGCTCGTGTAGAGAATGAGAAAGGAAACACAATCAGATGTTTGAGAATAGATCGTGGAGGAGAGTTTTGCTCAAAAGATTTTCAAAATTTTTGTGAGATAAATGGGATCAAGAGGCAATTAACAACTTCATACACACCTCAACAGAATGGTGTGGCTGAAAGGAAGAACCATACTATGGTAGAAATGGCAAGGAGTATGTTACAAACCAAGGGTTTGAGCAATTCTTATTGGGTTGATTTAGTTGCTACATCAGTCTATATTCTCAATAGGAGTCCTACAAGTGCCTTAGACAAGATGACTCCATATGAAGCATGGTATGAGAAAAGACCTAATGTAAATTATTTTAAAATTTTTGGTTGTTTGCCTTATGTTCATATCCCTAATCAGAATAGGCAAAAACTAGATGCTAAAAGTGAATCATGCATTTTTGTGGGTTATAGTGAGGAAAGCGAGGCTTATAGATTGTATAATCCTCTTACTAATAGGCTTGTTGTTTCAAGAGATGTAATTTTTTATGAAGGGGGAGTTTATGGTCATCAAAAAGGCCATGTTGAAAAGCCAAAATTAGTTTTGGATGATGATATTATTGCTGATAATAATAATGAGTAGCCAGCTAATGAATTTATTATAAGATCTCCAAGTCTGCCAAGTAGCTCCTCTTCAATTCCAAGTGGAAGTCCATCCTCAAGCCCAAGTAATAAAAGAAAGGTAAGAAGATCAAGTGATATTTATCAAAAGTGTCAAAATCAAGCACATGAAGAGGATCCAATAGGTGAGACAATAAATTTTGCATTACTTGCTAAAGTTGATTTTGAGCCATCATGTTTTGAAAATGCATGTACTAATGAGGTTTGGATGCAAGCAATGAATGAAGAGATGGATTCCATTGATAGGAATGAGACTTGGGAGCTTGTAGAGCTTCCACATGAGAAAAAAAGATTGGCACGAAATGGGTCTACAAGGTCAAGTATAACAGTGATGGGAGTGTAGAAAGATACAAGGCAAGATTGGTTGCTAAAGGTTTCACTCAAAGGTATGACATTCATTATGAAGAAACTTTTACACCTGTAGCATGACAAGAAACTATTAGAATGCTAATCTCTCTTGTAGCTCAAAAGAAATGGACTATTCATCACATGGATGTGAAAAGTGCCTTCTTGAATGGGTACTTAGAAGAAAAAGTATATGTGAGATAGCCATAAGGTTTTGAAGTTCAAGGCAAAGAAGATCATGTCTATAAGCTAAAGAAGGTTTTGTATGGCCTCAAGAAAGCACCACGTGCATGGTATGCAAGGATTGATGGATATTTTCAACAAAATGGCTTTCAAAGAAGTAAGAGTGAACCTACCCTTTATTACAAGCAAGAAGGTAATGATATTATCATTGTGAGTTTGTATGTTGATGATTTTTTATATATGGGTAGTTGTTCTAAGATGAAAGAGGAACTCAAAGTTGCTATGATGAATGAATTTGAGATGAAAGATTTGGGTCTAATGAAGTATTTTTTGGAAATGGAGGTTTATCAAAGTGAAAATAAAATTTTTGTTTGTCAAACAAAGTATGCAAATGATATAGTAAAGAAATTTGATATGGCTGATTGTAAACCTCTTTCTACTCCAATTACTCATGGAGTTACATTGTGTAGAGATGATGGTGCTAAAATTGTTGATGAGACATCATACAGAAGCATTGTTGAAAATTTGATGTTTCTAACTCACATAAGACCTGATATTGCTTATTCAGTTTCATTGGTCTCAACGTATATGACAAATCCATCATAAGAACATATGAAGGCAGCCAAGAGAATTTTGAGGTATGTGAAAAACACTCTCGATTTTGGAATTCACTATTTTTTAAAAAATTTGAGCTTGTTGGTTTTAGTGATTCAGATTGGGGAGGTAGTTTGGATGATCGAAAATTTACATCTAGTAATTATTTTTCTTTGGGCTCTGGTTTAATCACATGGAGTTCAAAGAAGCAAAATATGGTTGCTCTCTCTTCTATAGAAGCGGAATATGTTGTGGTCACTTCAGCTGACACACAAGCTTTATGGCTTAGAAAGCTTCTTGAAGAAATTGGAGAGGTACAAGTTCAACCTACTATAATTTTTTTTAATAACATAACTGCTATTAACTTGGCTAAGAACCCGGTTCATCACAGTAGGACCAAACACTTTGATTTGAAACAACACGTCATCAGAGATTTGGTACAGAAGAAAGCAGTTGAATTGAAGTATGTTAACACAAAGGATCAAATTGAGGATATCTTCACGAAGGCTGTTACAAAAGATCAATTTGTGGCTCTTAGAGATCAAATTGTGAGTCCTCTCAGCATCAAGGGGGAGTATGAAGGATAATGATGCTGATTTCATTGCCTCCAACAATCTATTAGTTCTTTTTTATACTATTTTAAAATAAAGAATTAATGCTATTTTTACAAGCACTTAATATTGGCATATTCCACCATAGATTATTAACTAGAAGATAAGGTTAGTTTATTTTTGTTAAGCTTGAATAAAACTACAGGCTGAAAATGTAATATATATACAAGAAGCATGTTGCAATAAAAGTTAGTTGTTTTTCCACTGTCATAATATAGAATATCCTCTGTTCTGTTCTGTTTTGTTTTGTGATTGCTGCTCTTTAATTTTTACAGACATTGACCACAAGTTTCACTTCGTTAATAAATTGTTCATTACCTTGTGTGGACTTCACAGACAGTTTTTTCACTACTATTTCCTTTCCGTCTTTAGTTCTTCCCTGAAAGATGAAAACAAAATAAGACTTCTCTGGCTCTTTAAACAGATTTCCTAATCCATGGAAACACTGTTTCATCAGGGAAAAGATACAGAATAGAGGTCCACCTTGTATACGACACCAAAACCAGCTTCTCCAAGCTTTTCATTTTCATGAAAATTGTCAGTGGCTTTTGCTAGTTCTTCCAAGCTGAAGTCAAAACGCTGCTCATGTTGAAATAACCACCTCTCTGTACAGTCAGAAACATGGGTAAGCTAGATGATCAAATGTTACACTTAAAACAAACGAAAAACAAAACAAGAAACAAAATTAAAATCGTGATGATCACCTTCATTATGGGCAGCAAGAGTTACTGGTCCCCCGAAAATGGCAGATTTGAGTCTTTTTCTCATAGCAATTAAAGAAATGATTAACATCACAACTACTTCTCCAACAAACCCCAGTATTGGGGGCACTGCTTTTGAGGATTTCTCTGCATCACAAATCTTTATTGTCATATGATGAAATAGAAGCGCTCAGGATCCATAACAAATCTAGCCATGAAAATCTAACAAACGTGCGGAAAAGAATAATTGTAGAAACCAAAAAAATTATATTGGAAAATTTACCACGCGATATTTTCGGGTGCGGTGATGATGGTGATGGCTTGAACTCCACCATTGGCGAGAAAAAGGGGTATGTCTCATATTTCACGGTGCAGCTTGTTGACAGAGCCCGAGCTCCTTGATACCCTGAACAGCAATTCTCCAATCCTTTTATTGCTTGAGACAAACATGTAATGCAATCCTTGATGGATAAATCTCTCCAACACTGGACTAGACCATACACAATTCCGGGCCCGTTGACCGTATCGAGCCTAAAATAGCCCGATCCAACAGCAAAATACTTATTTGTATTTGTAGCTTCTCGAGACAAATTGAAGAGAAGACTAGAGGTCGTGGATATGAAATCCTGTGGAGACAAATCCTCTTTCCGCACCAGCTTAAAGGTGGTATTTAATCTTGAACTGAAATTGGTATTATCATAGCGTAAGAAACAGTTATCCATCCACACCTGTGCCCCAATGTCATTGCCACAGTCTCTTTGAGCAAGACTGTATGCTTGGCTTGAACAATGTGAACATTTCGCTATAGAAGCATTAGCAAAACATTGGAACAGACCATAGACTGTATCGGGAGATTGGCCACTGTTAGACTTGTTAAACCCTTGAACTGCATTCCAAGAAAGATCACTGATAAGTGTATTCAAGTTTTGGGAGTATGTACTCAACTCTTTGTAAGTCGAAGAATTGTTGCAGTCAGTCCGATGATAGTCACTGCATATGACTGAACGGAAAGCCATTAGAAATAGCAGAACAAGTAGCATTTTTCTCACAATTCAGCTGTATGATGTTCGATATCCACTCGATGATTGAGCTGATGATCGGTAAAAATCCTCACTTTTCCCAAGGGTACGACAAGCAAACAAGGTAAAGTAGCCCAAATTTGTTATCGAAAATATTATAACGGATCCGTTGGCCCTCACATGACGCGAAAAGGTTTATTGCCAGTCATTGTCGAATATTTTTCCCAGTTATCGAAACGCAATAATGGCTGCAGTGTAAAAGTGACCTGTACCCAGTAAGCAAGATTAGGTGGAATAATTCCTTCACCAACTTTCTCTATTTTTATAAAAGTTTCTTATACATTTCAGCGTTTACTTTAGCGTATGAAATCAAATATTATTTTACCTTTCGGAAGTTAAAGATTGATTCAGAATTTTATACAGAAGATTTCAATTCTACTGTTATTTAATTTAAAAGTTACAGACTAATCAAAAGTAGATGAGCTTTTTATTTATTTATTAAAAGATTTCAAACAAATTTTAATCGAATGATTATGCAAATTACTTCAATAAATAGATGTCTTAGAAAAAATTAACAGATTTTAGAAGACCACAAAACTGCACGATGAAATATAAGATATACCAATTTTTTTTACTTCGAGGAACCATCACCACATTGCACAACATTGATTGTTTACGAGTACAAAAGCCTTGATCCAAAATCAGAGCATGAAAAGAGCACGCATTTGGGACGACCACGTCATCTACATCAGCAATTGAAACTCCTATCACAGAAAAGAATCCAATGTGAGCCTAGACAAAGTGGACCAGGGATTAGCCCTATATTTGTACATGCATATTGCTTTTTGTGGATCCGTGTAGTCAATTCTCTGTCATCTCTATCATTGGGTAGCGACTCCTAGTTTATTTAGGACAGACCATAAATTCCTGACGTGGCATCTTTCTCTACGAAGTGTACGAACTAAAGCAAAGCACATAATGAAAGTGGAATTTGTGATGATTTGAAGTGCTAGTCCTAATAAGTTGTAAAAGTGTGAGTTGAATAATTATTGATAAGTAGGAGATATTTTCTAAATGAAGTCTAATTGTGATAGATTCAATTATGTAGTTTTTTTGTCAAACTCATTTACCTATGTTTCATGAGTAGTGCTTCACAAGAGCCCATTGCTCATGAGAAAGGAACACTTAGCACTCATTGCATCTAGGTGATGCTAACAGTGGTGAAGCACTAGGACTTCCCGAAATCCAATTCGAGCGTGCTTAACAATGAAGTTTCTTCCATGATTAAACCCACTCTGTTTGCAACCCCATTTAAGTTAGTTTCAAAGTTATTAATTGGATTGTTTTTATAAGTCAATTGAATTTATATGTAAAAATTGTACATGATAATATTTCATTTAGCAATATAATTTTTTATTATTGTTTCTTCTTTTTAATCTTAAAGTTTGTATAATAAAATATTTTGTGGTAACTACCATAAGTGTGAATGTATTATTTAGAAAAGAAAAATATTCACATTTTTTATATGTTAAGGGAGGCATACTAATAGTCGTCATTGCTTACTTCACTTATCTACTAAGAATAAATTACACATTAGATTTTGAGGGTATTTTTTGTTGTCTATGTATGCCACTTAACTGCTTTAAAAATTTTTTTTGGCTTCTAAGTAGTAGTGATGCTCCTTATAAAATTCATTTAGCACCAAAGGGTAAAAAAATGGCCTTTTCAAAATGTCTTTTGATACCTAGCTCCTTTTGCATCATTACCCATTCGCTTGGACAATGCAAACATTTGCACAATTGATCCATTGCTTTTCAACAATAATTGTGCAACTTTTCCACAAATGCCTAAATAATGGTGCACTATTGCTACCAATAAACTTGCACAATTGATCTTATTGCTAACTATATTTTCCAAAAAATGGGCGGCTATTGGCTCATGGATGATTTCCTAATGGGCTTTTAATTTGTGAATTTTAGTGCATGACTATTGGAACACACTCTGTTGGTGGTTGTCTACCCCTATTTCTTCAATATATTTTTTAAATTAAGCATTATAAATGATATTTTTAACCTTATGAAAATAAAATATTTCATATATAATTTTTATTATAATGTTTACATTATAAATAATTACATGTAAATTAAAATCACAAGAATATTATTTATATTGAAGATTATTTATTGACAAGTTTGAGATTTTGTTTATTCCTTCAAATTAATAAAGAAATTATTTGTAGATATCGACATTTATTTCCTAATTTGAAATATACATACAATTTACTCACTAAAAGTGTCTAATACTACCAAAATAATAACTATTTCATACAAATTATCATTATTTTCTTGCAATTTCAATAATCTACCTCATGTAACTTATATTAACATCATTGGCTATGCTCGTGTTAGATTTTTTAATCGAGGCTTTTACCAATGTTTTTTTTGCTTGCATTGTAAAAATAGAATAATGGAACATTTTTCACAACAAGAAGTCCTTAATGTTTACACCATATACATTGTTAAAGAAAAATATTCAAAATCGACAACCAATAACATCACAAATGTCTTCCACATAGAGCTTCATTGTGAAATTTATATTGCCAAAGATTTTTGTTCTTTTAGTGGTTTGTCAAAATCAATAGTATGGAAAAACCTCTATCTATTGGATAAGAAAGGATACACTACATGAAACAAGTTACATAAATCCTACTAAAGTTGTGTAAACCTAGTGGTGATATGTGTCTCAGCACTGTGTGCTTGGCTTGAAAAATCTGAGCATTTCATTGCAGAAGCATTACCAATACACTGGAACAAACCCTACACTATATTGGGAGAATGGCCACTAGAAAACCCTTGAACTACATTTCCAGAAAGATAATTGATAAGTGTATTCAAGTTTTGGTAGTACGTGTCAGAATAAATCAATTATAGTCTACGTAGGTGATTTAGCCATCTAATGCACTCTTCAATTTAGCTACAGACTCCATGTTCTCAGCCATAAATCTCTACTAAGGAAGGTTGTAATTGGCATACAGTTTAATGTAGTTTTTCTTATAAAGAGAATCTTGAGCATGTATTCAGTAGTGCTCATATTTGAGTGTTTTGCTCTAATTGCTTCCTTCTTTCTATTTGTATTCATGGTATCAGAGCCTGATAGGCCCTATAGTTTTTTTGCTATGGTTATTGTTGCCCCACTTTTCACCCCATAAGCATGCTGTCAAAGTGGAAGATTTTGATCTCATAATCAGGGCTGGTCATGGTTGAGTCTAGGTCTAATGTCCTTCATAGGTAGGCTATCCTTGTCGGGTTTTCCTTTCTCTTGCCCTCTCATTTATAAGTCGGGTGGGTTATTTGGAAGTCTTGTCATAATGGGTAGGTTATAGATCCCAACCTGACAAGGATTATATGTTCCTATTGATTCTCTTTCTCAGATGAAAGGATGATTGTGAATCATGATCTCCAAGCATCAAAGGAAAGACTTTTCATATGATTGATGTCATAACAGAGTTGGCATTGAATTATTCAAAATTCTACTTCATATGACAGTGAGTGTGTGATGAAATGAGTTCTTTTAGAACTCAGGCTATGCATTTTTCAATGTGACAGAGCTGAGTTAGGCATTTTTAACAGTCAACTATAGTTGATGATTTTTTCCATTTGAAGGTATGGGATGATTCATCAGGTCACAATGATTCAAATCATGAAAATGGTGTGCGATTTGATGTTGAAAATAAAGCCCTGTGGTAGGTGTGGTCGCATGATCGTATGACTAAGAGAACCGCCTTGCAATCATGCAAAAAGGCATGAAGTGCAACTGGTTAGGTGGGAAAGAGGCACTTAAGTTGAGAATTTAAGCACATGCAGATTAGTGGGCCCTGTTTCTTAGTAGGACCTGAGTTGTGACATCGTATCAATGGTTTAAATCAACCAGGGTTTCAATCCAATAATGGTTAGAATTGTGCAATAGAAAGATGCTCAAAAAATAGCAAACGTGAAATAGCAACAAGGTGCCACCTATCTCAGCAGACCCACGGGCACCAATCATAGAGCGGTCGCATGATTGCATGGATTAAAATATTGCTATGTGATCATGCGATAATGGAAGCTCAGGAAGATGAGAAAAGTTAATGAATGATGTGAAAGACCAAGTAAAAGATGCTCTGCTAGGACCCACATATGCCAACAACGCAAATGTGACAACATAGGCTAGGTACGAGAAGATTCTTCATCCGATGGTGGGCGCATGTTTTGAAGGGATCTTTGAGGTCTATGCAAAGAAGCAACGGTCATTGATCTTCCAATGGTGGGCCCGGTAAGTTTCTCGTAGTTGCTAGGTCAGAGAAGGAATAAAGTACATTCGGTGGCTAGGGAAGATAACTACGTAGTTTTGTGACTAATAAATAGTTAAGAGATAATGTAAGCTGGGCAAGTTCATTTTGAGTGGTTACATGATCGCAAGACTTTAAAACATGCTATGTGATCATGCAAAATGAAGCCATGTGGTGGTGGGTCTGAAAGCTTTTTGTACGCAGTTAGAATATTCTTGGTTCCAAATCCATGGTCCCCGCTTTGTTGTTATGGGAAGGAAGATGCTTTGCGGCTTAGCGGGAGGTTGACACGTAGCCTGTGGGTTTGAAAGAGTTGTAGATACTTAATCGATAGCTCCCACTTTGTCGCTATGGTGTGGGAGATTCTATGCGACAAAGCGGGATCATGCCATGTGTACGCGCTCACTCAGTTAGTGTCTTATTTCATGCGGTGAGATTTAAGTGTTTAATGAAGCTCATGCTCTAAGTTGAGGAACTCACATACATAAAATTGATGGTTGGAAATATAGCAAGGCCGAATGAAGTATAGCTCAATGCCATGAAACGTGTTCATTAGTATTTAAATTTTCAAATGAACTACAAAATTTAAGTTTTAATGGAAGATGCTGGTTGGAGGGATGATTTTTTTCCACATATTATGAAGAACGATGAATATGCATAGACCATTGAACATTTATAATTTAGTCATTTTGTCTCATGCGGATTCTGAGTTGCTCTAAAGACAATTGACTTAGTAAAATAGTTATTTATTGCAGTATATCGGGATATGAAGATCGATGTATTTTAATAGTAGATAGAGTTATGATTGCAGGCCATGCTAGATATTCCTAATACATCTTAGAAGATTGAATGTGTGTTGTAGATCGAGCTGACTGTTGATATCGGATTGTCAGAGTTTGAATGATGATTCGACTCCAAATATGATGGATTTTGGTTCGATGGATAATGATAAAGTAGACAATGAGAGTCTTGAAATGAAGTGTCATAATTTTGATGTTTGTTCCTATTCCTATATCTATGATTGGCTTTCCAAATTCTTTTGTTAAAGATGTCCTTTCTCGGTGCCTAGTCTTTCCAAATTCTGGAAGTTGAAACACTTGGCATTCTCATGGAGGTTGTGTATTGTAAACTCTATATATACTATTGTAAAAGTAAATACAAAGGTCAGCAAATTGTTGATGTAACAAGACTTGATATTGCAGAGTCAATACAGGGTGTTTTTATGTCAATAATTTCTATTCCAATTAGCGGTTGCTTCTATGTGTCTTTCTTTTAAATCTGAATTGCAGGAAGTAAGAAAGGATGTTTCTTTCTTTTTGTTATAAGGATATGAATTGAACAGAGTAGGATGTGCTATGGGGGAGATTCAGGGAAGGATTCATTAGAAGCTCTTTATGTTTCATTTGCATTTTTGTAGGTAGTTGCTGAGCATCTAAATTCATAGGATTTGTGAGTTTGTTGCTTGGTCTTGGATTAGAAGCTTTTCTTGCCTGGATTAAGTTCTGGCTAGACTTAGTTCGGTTTGCCTCTTCTACTCTCGGGTTAAGAGCATACCCCATGTTATTTTAGGAGAAAAACATTATTCTTTGAATATCATACACATAGGGAGCTATACCTACCAATTCAGAGAAAAGCCAGTAATCAAAGAAAGGCTTTTCAACTATTTGTATGCAGGTTTTGTTCATAATTTGGGTATTGAGAGTCATATTGTCACAAGGAACAAGAAGTACAAATCTGTTTACTAACAAATTTTTGGTGACTCTACTAGGGACACAAACAGTCGTTTGATCAGTAAGCTACATCATCCTAGAGTGAATAAGATTCCTTAGGAGTACTAGAGAACAAGGTGCACGGTGGACGAGATTCTACATTTGATACATTAGCAGAGCTTGGTTTTCCCATCCTAGAAGTTCCTAGGAAGAAAGGAGAAAGGAAAAGTTGGAGTAGACCTTCTTCTCCTATTAGAAATCAAAGCACTTCACAAAACACTTGTCAAGTGTTAACACTTCACAGTACCACTGCTCCCCCAGTTGTTAATTTTCCACCATACTATGCTAGGACTGTCATGGCTGCTCCATGGGCTGCTGCAGTAGGACCATTAGCACTAGCAGCTTATCATCCACTCCCTGCTGGATCAAGAAAAAATTTCCCTAAGTTTTCAGGAGATGGGAAAGTCACCACTAATGAACATATTAAAGCTTTCTTTGCTGCTACTCATATTTTAGGGGCGGCACATGAAGACGTTGTTGTGAGATTATTTGTTGAGACTTTAACAAATAGTGCAGTGGATTGGTTTTATCATCTGGATGATGGTTCTATCACCAATTGGAATGCGATGAGAATAGCATTTGAGGATCATTTTAAGACAACAAAAGATGAGCATCTTTTATTGACACAATTGACATCCATCAAAAAATAGCCTCAAATGAGCATGAGGGATTTTGTAGCTGCCTTCAATAAGATTGTTAGTAGAATCCCTGTTGCAGATAGACCTACTGCTGGTAATCTTAAAACATTTTTCATAAGTGCAATGCCTCCGGATATCAATTATGAGTTGAGAAAGGCACGTCCCATAGATTTAGCGGATGCACAAAAGAAAGCTATCAAATGTGAAGAAGATTTAATTTCAGTAGGAAAATGGAAAAGAGAGTTACAAAATAAAGGAAGTTCAAGTAGTACCTCGTCATCTGATGAAATGATTCAAAAATTGTCCAATGAATTGATTGCTATGAAAAGGCAATTACCAGGATTCAATAATTCTAATCAACGTAATTTTCAGAATATGCTTGGAAGAAACATGGACAATAGATTTCCTCAACTTACAAGCCCTCAACCTAGGTTGGAGATTGAAGCTGCACCAAAAAAATGAAACATGTGTGTGTTTCATTTGACTATAGATCACACTAATAAGAACTGTCTGGGAATTGCCCATATGATGCAGTTATTAACCACCAATGAACTGAATATAGAAGCTCCTGTTGAAGAAGAGGATACATCTCAACTGGCGACTCTGGAAATTTATTTGTGGAGTATGAATCTTATTCTGAATCTAAAGGTGAATGTTTTGCTACTATTGATGGAAATTCATATACGGTGCTCACTCTAAATCAGAAATTAAAAAATTAGTCTTCCAGCCAGCCTCATAAAAGTGATCCTAGTCCTATGATAAATAGTGTTGATACTGATCAGAAGGTGTCAAGCTCTCAGCTAGGTAAAGATAAATTATCTTTTGATGCTGTTCAATTCTGTGAAGAATCTAAAATTCAGATTTCTTTTCTGGATTATTTAAAATCGCATCCTTCAGAATTTAAAAGATTAGTAGAACGGTGTAAAGGAAATATTTCAAAATTAAATAATAGTGCTACTGTGGTAGAAGGGGATGAGACATTAACAACTGATTTGTTTAAAGAAGAAGAATCTACTGTGTTAGCAACGTCGCCTGGAGAAAAACCTCCTCCCTTCTATGTTTCACTCTATGTTAATGGATGCAAATTACGTAATTGTATAATAGATTCAGGCGCATCAGATAATGTCATGCCTTATTCTGTAGCCAAAGCTTTGAATCTTAATCTCACTAAGGTGTATGGGAAATGTTATTCGATGGATGTCAAACAAGTTCCTTTAATTGGCCAAATCAAGGATGCACAAGTGGCTTTGGCGTCTCATCCTGAAAAGAAACTATTGATGACTATCCTGGTAGCTGACATTCCAGCAAGTTATGGGCTTCTCTTAAGTAGAGGTTTTTGTAGAGACCTAGGAGGGGAAATAAAACTAGATTGGTCTCATGCTGTCATACCAATTAGGAATAAGAAAAATAGATTGGAGCCTGAGGAAAAGGTGAAGTATATAGTCATGAAATCATACGATCCTAAGGCTCAAATACTTTATCAAGAACTAGAATTTGGTAATTACATGCTGTTTACTGAAGAATCTCTAAACGGGAATAAGGATGAAGATGGTAATGAAAAGAAATTAGGTGAAGAAAAGGAATTATCAGACTTATGGGTTCTTGAATTTGATGGAAGTTGTTCTTCATCAGGATCAGGTGCAGGTGTTGTATTGATTCCTCCTCAAGGAGAACCTGAACCTATGGCATTCAAATTAGAGTTTGGAAATACCAATAATATTGCTGAATATGAAACCTTACTACTGGGATTAGCAGTAGCAAAAGAAAAAGGTGTTAAAGTGTTGAAAGCTTGAGGTGATGCAGAGCTTATTGTGAGATAGGTTAGAGGACAATATTCAGTAAAGAATCACAAATTAAAAAACTACATAAATAAAGTTTGGGATCAGATAGAAGGTCTGGACACCTTTTCTATTGAAGCAATACCAAGAGAGCTGAATACCAACGCTGATTCATTGGTTGTCTCTGCGTCTTTGTTGTTGCCTCATCTAGACTTTAAAAACAAGAAATATCAGATTGAAGTTGTATATCGAGCTGCTGTCCCAGATAATATAGATTCATGGCAGGTGTTTGAGGATGACAAAAGCTTGCAATTGTTTCTAGAAAATGGCAAAATCAGTTCTGAATATCAGCATGAAAAAGAGGAAGAAAGTTCTAACCATGGAAAGCAATTTGATGAGGTTCAAGTACTAGGTGATATCATTCCTCCTTATTTTGTATCTTTGGAGAAGTTGTTTAACAGGCATGATGCTTATGTAAAATAGAAAAGAGCAAGAAAAGAGTCTAACACTGGTGAATATGAAGGACTAAATATTGGTGATGATAATAATCCCAAGATGATAAACATTGGTAAATGTTGTTCACCTGAAGAAAAAGAAGTTGCCAAACTGCTCTTTCTAGAATACAAAGATGTTTTCGCTTGGAGCTATGAAGATTTGAAAAGCTATGGAGATGGAAAAATAAAACATCAAATTCCTTTGAAGCCCGATGCAGTGCCTTTCCAATAGAAGCAAAGGAATTATAATCCTAAAGTTGCAGATGCTATATTCAGGGAGGTGGATAAAATGTTGAAAGCTCAGATTATCTATCCTATCAATCACTCCACATGGATAGCTAATATAGTGCCAGTGCGGAAGAAGAACAGAGAAATCAAAATTTGTGTTGATTTCCAGAATTTGAATTAGGCATCTCTTAAGGATAACTTTGCACTTCCCAATATGGATTACTTGCTGCAGACAGTGGCTGGATCAGAAATGATGTCCATGCTTGATGGATTTTCCGGTTACAATCAGGTTGAAGTTGAAGAAAAAGATCAGCATAAGATGGCATTTACTACACCATGGGGTACATTTGCATACCGCTGGATGCCTTTTGGGCTCATCAATGCTAGTGCCACCTTTCAGGGATGCATGAGTAAGACATTTTCTGATTTGAAGGATCAAATCATAGTAATATATTTAGATGATCTTATTGTATTTTCAAAGAAAAGAAAGGATCACATTGAGGATTTGAGAAAAGTATTGCAGAGATGTCGAGATGATGGGATTTCTCTCAATCCAAAGAAGTCTGTGTTTTGTGTAACAGAAGGAAAACTTCTTGGCCATATAGTCTCTCAAGAAGGAATCAAAATTGATCCAGAGCGTGTTGAAGCCATCAAAAGATTAAGTCTGCCAGTAAATAAAATGGGAGTTAAATCATTCTTTGGCCAAGTCAATTTCTTGAGGCATTTTGTACCAGACTTTGCTGAAACAACTAAATGCATCATTGATATGATGAAATTTGATTCAAATTTTAAATGGAGTGAAGAAGGTAAGCAAGCTTTTCAAAATATTAAAAATGCCATTGCTCATGCTCCTGTATTATGTCATCCAGATTATAGCAGAGACTTTATTATTTATTGTTATGCCTTCGAACATACTTTATTAGCCATATTAATGCAGAAAAATGATGAAGACATACAAGCTCCAATTGCTTTTATGAGCGTTCCTCTGAAAAATCATGAGTTAAAATATTCTTAGATTGAAAAACATGCATTTTCAGTGGTCAAGGCATTGAAAAACTTCAAATTTTACATCTTACATTCGCATTCTATAGTTTATGTCTCAAATGTAGCAGTTAAAAGTGTGCTGACATAGCAAGAGGTGGGATGCAATACCAGAGGTTCATGGATAGCAAAAACGTAGGAGTATGATATATAAATTTTCCCTACCAAACTGATAAAGGGTAATGCTTTGTGTAGAGCAATTGCAGAGGATAAAGCTGAAAAAGAACCAGAAGGATCTGAAGAAAAACAACTAGTTCTAGCCGTGGGTTTTTGAGATACATGGTTTGAAGATATTGCTTACTTCCTAACATATGGAGAATGTCCAGAAGGGATGATGTCAAGACAAAGAAGAGATCTCAAGTTAAAGGCAGCTAAGTTTGTGATTTGGAATGGTAAGCTTTCTAAGAAGGCAATTGATGGCACTTTTCTTAGATGTGTAGATAAGCAGCAGCAAGAGAAATTATTGAAGACTTTTCATGATGAGGCCTGTGGTGGGAACTTTTCATCTTCAGTGACAGCATTCAAAATATTGAGACAGTGTTATTACTGGCCTGGTATGTTTAGAGATGCATATGCCTGGGTAGCCAAGTGTGAGAAATGCAAAATGTTTACAGGGCATCCTCAATTAGCTGCTCTTCCATTGAAGCTTGTCATTATTGAAGAACCTTTCCAGTAGTGGGGCCTTGATTTCATTGGGCCAATCAATCTAGTATCTAGCACTGGTCACCAGTATATAATAACTGCCACTGACTATTTCACCAAGTGGGTGGAAGCCAAGGCAATCAAGAAAACAACTTCTAAAGTGGTATGTGAATTCCTCAAAGAAAACATACTGGTTAGGTTTGGTGTTCCACTTAAATTAGTAATGGACAATGCGGCCTATTTTTATTTAGTTGAGATTGCTAGTTTCTATTTTGAATATGGAATCACTGTTAGCCATTCATCAGATTATTTCCCACAGGGAAACGGCCAGGCCGAATCCAATAACAAAAATTTGGTGAATATTGTCAAGAAATTAGTGTCAAATAATCAGAAGAACTGGCATAAGAAGATTCATGAGGCATTGTGGGTAGATAGGGTAACACCGAAAAGGGCGATTGGTATATCACCTTTCGAGCTAGTTTATGGAACTAAAGCAAATCTTCCTTTACCTTTGGAATTGGCCACAAACAAACTCAGAATAGTTATTAAAGATGACATCTACAAGGATGGATTAGAAAAGAGGATTCTTTATCTGAGCAAGTTGGAAGAGGAGAGAGCAAAAATAATTGATCATATCACCCAACACTAGATGCGGGTGAAAGAGATATTTGATAGGAAGGCGAGACCATGAAAATTCATGATAGGTGATAGTGTGTTGCTATGGGATAAACACAATGCTCCAAAGGGAATGCATAAGAAGTTTGACAGCCTATGGAAAGGACCATTCGTGATTCATCAAGCATCTGGAAACAATTCTTTCAAACTGGCTTATCAAGATGGCAAGGTACTACCACTGACCTTTAATGGTCAGGATTTGAAACTTTACCAAGTGACAAATTGAAAACAGGTGACCCCTGTATTGTACATAGTTGTGTTTGTTCTTTTGTGTTTCCTAGGTTAGCTACTTTCCCTTGTTTCCTTTCCTTTGTTCTTGTTCCAATTTTGTTGTGTTGCTATCCTTTTTATTTACCCTTTGTGAAACCAGAGATTCAGGATTCCTTACTCAAACATGGGAATGTTTAAGTCCCCAGTTAGAGCCAGCTATTGCCCCACTTTTCACCCCATAATCATGCTGTCAAAGTGGAAGATTTTGATCTCATAATCAGGTCTGGTCATGGTTGAGTCTAGGTCTAATGTCCTTCATAGGTAGGTTATCCTTGTTAGGTTTCCCTTTCTCTTGCCCTCTCATTTATAAGCCAGGTGGGTTATTTGGAAGTCCTGTCATAATAGGTAGGTTATAGATCCCAACCTGACAAGGATTATATGTTCCTATTGATTCTCTTTCTCAGATGAAAGGATGATTGTGAATCATGATCTCCAGGCATCAAAGGAAAGAATTTTCATATGATTGATGTCGTAACAGAGTTGGCATTGAATTATTCAAAATTCTACTTCATATGACAGTGAGTGTGTGGTGAAATGAGCTCTTTTAGAACTCGGGCTATGCATTTTTCAATGTGACAAAGCTAAGTTAGTCATTTTTAACAGTCAACTATAGTTGATGATTTTCACCATTTGAAGGTATGGGATGATTCATTAGGTCACAATGATTCAAATAGTGAAAATGGTGTGCGGTTTGATGTTGAAAATAAATCCCTCTGGTAGGTGTGGTTGCATGATCGCATGACTGAGAGAACAGCCTTGTGATCATGCGACAAGGCATGAAGCACAATTGGTTAGGTGGGAAAGAGGCACTTAAGTTGAGAATTTAAGCACATGCAGATTAGTGGGCCCTGTTTCTCAGTGGGACCTGAGTTGTGACATCATATCAATGGTTTAAATCAACCAAGGTTTCAATCCAATGATGGTCGGAATTGCGCAATAGAAAGATGCTCAAAAAATAGCAAACGCGAAATAGCAACAAGGTGCCACCTGTCTCAGCGGACCCACGGGCACCAATCATAGAGCGGTCGCATGATCGCATGGATTAAAATATTGCTATGCGATCATGCGACAATTGAAGCTCAGGCAGATGAGAAAAGTTAATGAACGATAGGAAAGACCAAGTAAAAGATGCTCTACTAGGACCCACATATGCCAACAGCTCAAATGTGACAACATAGGCTAGGCAGGGGAAGATTCTTCATCCGATGGTGGGCGCATGTTCTGAAGGGATCTTGGAGGTCTATGCAAAGAAGTGATGGCCATTGATCTTCCAATGGTGGGCCCGGTAAGTTTCTCACAGTCGCTAGGTCAGAGAAGAATAAAGTACATTTAGTGGTTAGGGAAGATGACCGTGCGGTTTCGTGACTAATAAATAGTTAAGAGACAATGTAAGCTAGGCAAGTTCATTTTGAGCAGTCGCATGATCGCAAGAGTTTAAAACATGCTATGCGATCATGCGAAATGAAGCCACGTGGTGGTGGGTCTGAAAGCTTTTTGTATGTGGTTAGAATATTCCTGGTTCCAAATCCATGGTCCCTGCTTTGCCGCTATGGGAAGGAAGATGCTTTGCGGCTTAGCGGGAGGTTGACACATAGCCTATGGGTCTGAAAGAGTTGTAGATACTTAATCGATGGCTCCCGCTTTGTCACTATGGTGTGGGAGATTCTATGTGACAAAGTGGGATCATGCCACATGTACTCGCTCACTCAGTTAGTGTCTTATGCGATGCGGTGAGATTTAAGTGTTTAATGAAGCACGTGCTCTAAGTTGAGGAACTCATGTACATAAAATTGACGGTTGGAAATATAGCAAGGCTGAATGATGTATAGTTCAATGCCATGAAATGTGCTCATCAGTATTTGAATTTTCAAATGAAATGCAAAATTTAAGTTTTAATGGAAGATGCTAGTTCGAGGGATGATTTTTTTCTGCATATTATGAAGAACGATGAATATGCACAGACCATTGAACATTTATAATTTAGTGATTTTGTCTCATGCGGATTCTGAGTTGCTCTAAAGACAATTGCCTTAGTAAAACATTTATTTATTGTAGTATATCGGGATATGAAGATGGATGTATTTTAATAGTAGATAGAGTTATGATCCCAGGCCATGCTAGATATTCCTAATACATCTTAGAATATTGAATGTCTGTTGCAAATTGAGCTGACTATTGATATTGGATTGTCAGAGTTTGAATGATGATTTGACTCCAAAGCTGATGGATTTTGGTTCAATGGATAATGATAAAGTAGACAATGAGAGTCTTGAAACAAAGTGTCATAATTCTGATGTCTGTTCCTATTCCTATATCTATGATTGGCTTTCCAAATTCTTTTGTTAAAGATGTCCTTTCTTAGTGCCTAGTCTTTCCAAATTCTGGAAGTTGAAACACTTGGCATTCTCATGGAGGCTGTGTATTGTAAACTCTATATATACTATTGTAAAAGTAAATACAACGGTCGAAAAATTGTTGATGTAACAAGACTTTATATTGCAGAGTCAATACAGGGTGTTTTTATGTCAATAATTTCTGTTCCAATTAGTGGTTGCTTCTATGTGTCTTTCTTTTAAATCTGAATTGCAGGAAGTAAGAAAGGACATTTCTTTCTTTTTGTTATAAGGATATGAATTGAATAGAGTAGGATGTGCTATGGGAGATTTAGGGAAGGATTCATTAGAAGCTCTTTATGTTTCATTTGCATTTCTGTAGGTAGTTACTGAGCATCTAAATTCATAGGATTTGTGAGTTTGCTGCTTGGTCTTGGATTAGAAGCTTTTCCTACCTGGATTAAGTTCTGGCTAGACTTAGTTTGGTTTGCCTCTTCTTCTCTCGGGTTAAGAGCATATCCCATGTTAATTTAGGAGCAAAACATTATTCTTTGAATATCATACACATAGGGAGTTGTACCTACCAATTCAGAGAAAAGTCGGTAATCAGAGAAAGGCTTTTCAACTATTTGTAAGTAGGTTTTGTTCATAATTTGGGCAGTGAGAGTCATATTGTCACAAGGAACAAGAAGGAAAAATCTGTTTACTAACAGTTATCTAATCTAAGTTTTTTCTATAGTGGCTATTGCATGCACCCTAAAATGGTCGCCTAGACTTTGAGCCCCCATTCAGCAATTTATCAATCTCCTGAATCAACATTTTTAGCTTAATGTCAATTTCCTTGATCAAATCCTATTTATCATTTTTTATTATTTGCCTTGGGCTATCCATTTATCCTTAGTCTTTATTTATTTAAAAGGAATATTTCCTCCCATTTTAATAAATAAAAAGCCCCCACTTTTCTTCTTATCCTAAGTTGCACAAATAAAGCATTATTTTTATTTTATAAAAAGAAGAAAATCACTTTTTGTCTCATATGGACACAAAAGTCAACTCTTATTTTCCCATTGGAGGATATTTGTGCACATGGATTGCTCCTCTTTCAAGCTCCACCGTTGATTAAATCTTTTACCTCTTAATCTCTAGGGTCCATTTCTTTTCATTTCCTATAAAAGAAGAGTTCTCTTCCTCATTTGCATATCCATTCATTTTTATGCTAATATTATGTTGTAGGTTTTCTATGTTATTTGGAGCTCTTTGAAGACATTCTTGCATTCAAGCTTTGAAGACATTGTTTCATTTAGTTTTCTTTCTTGCTTTCATAGTTGCATAATCATGGCATTATTAGTATAGACTTTCTTTATGCTATAGATTAATCTCATCTAGCTTAATTAGGAAGGCTTGGTAATACTTGTATTTTCCTTTTCATAGCATAGCTTGTACTTTCATTTTCATAGCATAGCTTGCATATTTTCATCTTCATTCTTAGCTTACTTGCATTGCATTTCATTTGATTCTTGGAGATACTGGCATTCATGCTCTTGTCTTCATTTGAATTTCTTATTGTGTGGTTGACTAGCAAGGTCATTAAGCCTATTAGCTCTAGTTGAGAGCAATTTTAAGTCTTGCAACTCCATACATAGAGAGCTATGGATCAATTTTTGAGACCTCATTCTTGAGTGTTCTTGATTGTAAGGATTCATAGAAGTGCACTACTTTTGTGTGTACATTTTTGGCGCCCACTGTGGGGCAGAACATTAGCGTTTTGTCCTTTATCTTTTGCATTTCTATTAAATTTTTTGTCAATTTTTGGCTTTATTTTCAGTCTTTGGCTTTCTATCTCAGAGTGTCATACAATATTTTTCACCAATGTCGTGCGACAGTTTCTTGTATAGCAGCGCGACACTTTACCAATTAAAAGTGTCGCACTGTTTGTTATAAACTGTCGCCTGTAGGTCAGCGAACTGTCACCCGGAGATAAACTATCACCTCCATATACAGAGATGTGTCACACAACATTTTTGATGATTGTACTATCACCTATACCTGGCGGTGGGTTGTTTTTTGGTTTTTTTTAATTTTTTGAAAATTTTAGTGTTTTCAAATTCGTGCCTCTAGAAGATGGGCACCGATTTTTGAGAAATTTTTGCAAATGGTATCAAAAATTTAAGTGTGATATATCATTGGAAAGCTCTTTCTGAGACTATTCCAACCATGTTGGTTTCATTTTCAAATTTTTCTATTTGATTAACTATTTTACTTATAGATTGTCTGATTTTTTATGTGCTAACCATTGTGGAGCTAACAAGTTGTGCTTGTAGGTGCTTTCATTGCTTCGAATTTGTCAAAAGAACACATGTCAAAGAGGGCTACTAACAATTTTTGTAGGGCTGCCCAAAAGCATAAAAACCCAATCAAGTGCTTGTTGTTTATTTCATTTTCAAGTGTGGCAATTACTAGTTGTTTCATTTCATAGGAACATAATATCTTATTGTAGGAATTCTTGGGTGGTAGGAGAAGTATGCTCTTCACCCTTGTGGTGAACTAGAAAATCTTGACCCATCTTTGGATTTTGAAAGCAAGAGGGTAATTGAGCCTCTTCTTGGTGTGTTTGGGAGAAAGCTTTGAGATAAAAGAGTATGTTCTTCACCCTTGTGGTGAAACAAAATCCTTGAACCTTATAAGTTGATCCACTTTTTGTTTAGATCTTTAGAATATTTTAGCGGGCCTGCTCTTGAGCAATCAAGAGGAACGACCCAAGTGGGGACAAGCTAATACCGAGCTATTCTAACCCACTATAATCTCAAGGCTATCAAGGACACAAAACCTTGGTAGACATAGCGCTTATCTCTCTTAATGTGAGTACTTGTGCGATTGTGACTATGAGGAAAGTATTGAGGAAGAATGCTTAAGGTACTCTTGAGGCCGCGAGGTCCCAGTCCTTTATGAGGAGCAAGAGGGGTGCTATGAATGGAAGCCCTTACTATGAACCATAGTTAGAAGCCACCCTATTTTGCTGCTTAACTTCTTGGTGCAAAGATTGATCCAAGTGGAATAACCTGGATCACCCCAAGATTACTCACCATATGTGTTCCTTTGGTTGTGTCTTTAGCACTTCCATGACAAAGCCAATATCTATTGTGGGCAACCACTTTGTGTGAGGCAATGGAGCATCAAGTTGTGGGCCAAGTTGTTAAGTATTGAGCCTTGTCTTTTTAGGATAGAAAGTGCTTGAAGTGTTCTCGTTGTGCTATACCCATGTAAATGTTCTTGCATACTCAACATCTCAGTAGCATTCATAGGATTTTATTTCTTTGATATCACAAATTGCTTGTCTTGGCAAGGTTTATTTTGCCCTTGTGCAAGTGTTTTATGACATGTTTGATCACCTACTATTTGCAAACTTGTCTATTATCTTCTATTATTGTATTCTAGACTGTGAAATCGAACTTGCCAAACTTACAACATTGACCAAATTGCCTTTAAAACTGAGTTTTTCATGTTCACTGGTCAAGAGTCACACTGCTTGTCTGGAAACTATCACATAGAGTCCTTTTGCTATCTCACTATTGCTTGCAATCTGAAGTTGATTTGTGTCACTTCCAGTCTTCCTTGGTCAGTCTAGATCTCAGATCTTAGGTGCCGTGACATGTTGCTCAATATCCAAATGAATTTCAATGGTATCAAAATTGCATAAAATGACTCTTGGTCTTCCTTCTCCCATGTCTTCTAGTCTTCCATTTTCATCCTTCCTCTTCTTTCTTCATGATTCTTCCTAAATTCTTCATGTCTTCTTGATTCTTTTCATCTTATTATCTAGTCTACCTTCTTCTATTTCATCTCTTCTATTCATTTCTTCCACGCTTGATCCCTCCTCTTCTAGAACCATGAGTTTCAACTATCTTGCTATAGAACCTCTCTTGAAAATAGATGATCTTGATCTCCTTGCTCAATTTGAATAGTATCATTCCTCCAAAACTCTTGTTGATGATAAATTTATGACAAAAATGCGAAAGAAAACAAGTGAATCACCCACCTTTGGTAGAATCATGCTCATGATCCTCTCACGATCTTCTTCTTCCAAGCATTCTTCATCATCTAAGTCTTCTCATTCTTCCTCACATTCCAAGTCTTATCATGATTCTTCTAGACATCATTCAAATTCCTCATCTTCCAAGTCTTATCATGACTCTTCTAGACATCATTCGAATTCCTCATCTTCCAAGTCTTATCATGACTCTTCTAGACATCATTCAAATTCCTCATCTTCCAAGTCCTATCATGATTCTTCTAGACATTATTCACATCCTTCATTATCCAAGTCTTCTTCCTCCACTAGGTCTTCAATTTCATCTTCTTCACAATCTCATTCCTCTTCTACTTCTCCCAAGAGTCTTACTCCTCAATATGAGCAAAATAATAATCCTTGTGATACCTCTTCCATGAAGAGTGACATGCGCACCTTTGGTGACTATGATGACTATTATGATGGCTACAATGATGAACCATATAGTCATACCTATGAAACCTCTATTCCTAAGAGTCCTCCTCATTGTGTGCTCAAGCTTACTAAAGGGTCATCCTATTGGATAGATTATGATGGTGATCCATATGATTCTGATTTTGAAATGGATTATGATATTTGTTGTGACCAATATGATACATCTGCTACTATTGAAGAAGAGAAATTTTTCCGTGCCAATTATAAATGTAGATACTATGAGCATCTCTCCTCTAAGAATTTTCATGCTGAAAATAAATATGACACTCTCAAGCAAGATCATGTTAATGCTAAACCTCTATCTTGTGATGGTTCCCTTCCTTCCCCTACTTCCTCCAATACCCATACATTTCCTAAAGCTTCTGAGTCTTCCAAATCTTTCACAAATCCTTCATCCAACAAAGATCCTAATGCTTCTCATGCAATTCCCTATAGTTATCCTCAAGGGCTATCTCTTAGAGAAACTAAAGCTAACCTTCACTTGGCTGAAAATACTTCCAATAATGCTACACCTAGCGAGCCTAAGCCTTTATGCACTATAATGCCTACTTTAGCTAGTCCTTCACCATCTATTCCAAAGTCTTCCATGCAGTTCCAACATGCTTCCTTGTCCTTAGAAGTGGCTTCATGTCAAGAGGACTCTAAAAATGATAAAGAAAAGAACATAAAAAAAGATCAAGATCAAGAACCCTCCATGTCATCCAATCCTTTTCATGATGTCTCTCATCCATTTCGTGGTTCTTTTTATCCTCTACACTCTTTCGCATTCATTCCACCATCTCCTAAGCAAGATCAAGCTACTACTTACACTGCTAAGCTTATTGATGATAGTGCTGCTACTTCTGATGTTAAATCTATTGAAAATCAAAAGAAAGTTGATACACTTATGATATCCAAAGCTCCTTGTCAAGATCAAAGTCTTCCATATTCTTATTCTACCACTCCATTTTCACTTCCACTTTCTACTCTTCCTAAGTATTTGCAAGCTTTGAAACTTCCTATCAAAGAAGTTGCTCCTATTTAAGATGTCCATGATTCTATTGTAAATCCTAATGCTCACTCTAAAGATGTTGATGTCCTTGGTTGTCATATAAATGCTGATGAACTTATTGATTATCCTTTTGCATCTTCCACTTCCATCCTTGGACCTCCTCCACCAATACTAAGGGCTTCACGTCTTCCTTCCATCTTGGGCCCTTATGTCCCTTCACTTTCCCCTCCTAACTCTCCTAATTCATCATCCATTTTGGGTCCTTGTGTCCCTCCATCTCCTATCTTTCCTCAAGATCAACATAGATGCATACCCTTGAATCCTTTTCATCCACCCACTCATCTAAACCATTCATATCATCCTTCTTCTTCCACAAGTCCCAAGTCTTTTGGAAGTAACTTGAATGTTCAATACAAGAAAAAGAAGCAATATCAGAATCCATCAAAAAAAGAAGATCACCATGTCTCCTCTAATTGACATGGAGGTATAAAGTCAAAAGAGATATCTAAGAAGGCAACTACAAGACAAGTATGGGTTCCAAAATCCATCATTGAAGATATTCTCTCTAAATCATCAAAAAGAAATAAAAATCCTACGGCTATATGGATTCCAAAGTCTCTCTCGAAAGAGTCTAATATTGAGAAACAAGTGAAGTTGACATTCAAGCTTCCAAAGGCTTCCACTTCATCTTCTTCCAAAAACATTCTTCCATTCCATGCGCCTAATCCGCAACCTCTGCTAAACATTTGTCATATTCTTTCACATATTCCTTCGTTCAAATTTCCTTCACTCTCTCGCAACCCTTCAAGGTGTGTGTCGATGTTGATCTTACCTTCCTTTCCATCTCCCTTTCCCTATCAGCATATTTGAGCATATCATTTTGAATCCTTTGCATATCATGGTTTATCCTTTCAAGGAGCATTATCGAAAAAGCTTTCCTTCTTCCAAAAAATAAAAAGAATTCAAAAAAATAGAAAAATTCAAAAAGAAAAAGAAAAAAGGAAAAAAAATTAAAAATGTGCCTTGGTGGAAACTTGGAAATAGGTGCCTTGGTAGCAAAAGTAAAGAGAAATAAATTAATCCTATGGTGAAAACCACTCCCCTGTGGTGCCTTGGATAAGTACCATGATGAAAACCTAGCAATTAGGCATCATGCGTAGTTCTTCTAAATATTTCATCCATTCCATCTTCTCTCTTTGATCTTGACAATGTTGACAAATACACAAACATTTTGCTATCTTTTGAGTTATCTTATGATTATCTTGCTTTCATTCCATTCATGTTTAGCCTTCATATTTATTTTCCTCCATTCATTCTAGCCTTTCGCTATCCCTTTCCCCTTTGGTCTTGATCTAATGAAAAAGAGTAAAACACAATGCTCTAAAGTCTCTTGACATGTCTACTCCTTTGGACTACATCCTTTCCTTCTTTTGCATTACATTGTTGTGACTTATCCTATGCTAGCCTTTCATTGCTTGTTCAAATGTGCTTTGCATGATAATTTTTTCCCTAGCTTGGGTACTCTTGAAGAGTTTTCCTTTGAGGATTTCTTCCCTTCATTCTCCTTCATTCTCTTGTCTTGCATCTCTTACACCAGCTTGCTAATCCTTCTTGTCCTCCACCTTGCTATAAATTGGGACTACATGATGTGATCTTTCTTGGGAGTTTGATGCCCGTTCAGTCTAGGGGCATATTTTGTACATACTTATTGATCCTTAAAAAAACCCATAAGAATGATATATTGTTAAAAATTTTAAAAATTGGAAAATGTCCTAAAAAATGATCATCTTAGTGGAAACCTACCAATGGGCGCTTTGATGTATCTTCAAAAAAATTATATATTTCAAAAATACCAAAAAAGTCAAAAAATCCAAAATCCCAAAAAATAGTCACACCCACCTCAATTGTGTTTTTCAACACTACCCTTGTGTCAAGTGTTTCTCAAAACTTATCAGATATCTTACCCGTAGTCTAGATGATGCAATATTTCTCACTAATAGATGTGATACTCAAAGTTTGACTCTATGACCAACACACATGCACTTAAACAATCAACTCAATTGAGATATGTTGACTTTATTTTTCTTTTGTGCTATTTATGAGAATTTATTTGATGAGTGGTCTCTCCCTAAGAAGTTTTCAATGAAGCATAGCTAGAAGACTGAGGGTATGAGAACATGTTTTATTTCTTTTTTTGCTTGTGGGTATATTTTGTTGGTTCTCACTGTCATTAGCATTTATGCTAGTCTTACTTGACACTAGGAATCAACAAGGTATTATCCTTGACTTTTTTTTGTGAGTGCATGCTTATAGCCATCTTGACCTTCTTATGTCCTGATGCAAGCATAATCTCGCCATAACAAACTTAGGTAATCTCACTGCACTAGTCATCTTGACCTACATGTCTTTGGTGCCTAGGTGGGATTTCCACATTCCTATCTAATATAGATCATATTCATATACCCATAGTCATACTAGTGAGTATTGTATGATCTTACGATGCTACCAATAAAACTTGATGATGATTATTAGATGTCTATTGGCATTGTGACCTTGCAAGTCAACCACTTTTTCATAGTAGCTTGCATTTTTAGGTTCATGATTAGATTAGTTTTGCATCTTGCATATGGAGAGAACTCTCCTTTTATCTTTCATGGACTTGTTGGTCAACTGTGCTCACCTTTCCTTTTTTCTAGCATGTCTTTCACTTCTTTTCTTTCACATCACATCGCTTTCTATGACCTTTTCACCCCTTTTATAGCATTTTAACTTTTTGACCTATTTTCAAAACACCTTGAAATTGTGCTAAAATTGCACCCCTAGCTAATTTAGATGTCCTGGATCCATTTTCAGACTCAAAATTAAAATCCAAGGTCATCTTGATAGTCAAAATTATGTTTCAAAATTTTCTCTTTCTTCTGTGTAGTTGATTGACCTTTTGAGGCATAATTCTTCGATCTTTGATGAAATTTCTTCCTTTTCATGTCTTTCACACTTCTAGTCTTTCATTCACCTCATTTCTTTTCTTTTCATTCATCACTAGGGCATGTTTTCACTACCTAATGGTTATCCTATTATCATTTATCTTCAATTATGTTTTCATTATGATTTGATCATCTTTTATCAATCTATTGTTCTCCTCTTTCTGATTTCAATTTCGATTCCGAGGGGGTAGTACCTATTGGATTTAATCCTTGATTTTCTTGATCCAGCTATCTTTTTATGAGCTTTTGCTCAGCTTGAGATTTTTATCTCTTATTTTGGATGTGATCCCAAAATGAACTCATGTCCAGAATCTTTTGTTTATTTTTGTCCAAACGTGTTCCCAAAATGAACACACGTCTGAGTTGTTTTGTGATCCCAAAATGAACTCACATTTCAACTTCTTTGACTACATGTGTTCCCAGAATGATCACACATTAGTCAAAGAGGGGCAAATGTATGCACCCTAAAATGGTCGCCTAGACTTTGGGTCCCCATTCAACAATTTATCAATCTTCTGAATCAACATTTTCAGCTTAATGTCAATTTCCTTGATCAAATCCTATTTTATCATTTTTGATTATTTTCCTTGGGCTATCCATTTATCCTAAGTCTTTATTTATTTAAAAGGAATATTTCCTCCCCTTTTAATAAATAAAAAGCCCCCACTTTTCTTCTTATCTTAAGTTGCACAAATAAAGCATTATTCTTATTTTATAAAAAGAAGAAAAGCACTTTTTGTCTCACATGGACACAAAAGTCAACTCTTATTTTCCCATTGGAGGATATTTGTGTACATGGATTGCTCCTCTTTCAAGCTCCACTGTTGATTAAATCTTTTGCCTCTTAATCTCCATGGTCCATTTTTTTTTGTTTCCTATAAAAGAAGAGCTCTCTTCCTCATTTGCATATCCATTCATTTTTATGCTAATATTATACTATAGGTTTTCTAAGTTATTTGGAGCTCTTTGAAGACATTCTTGCATTCAAGTTTTGAAGACATTATTGTTTCATTTCATTTAGTTTTCTTTCTTGCTTTCATAGTTGCATAATCATGGCATTCTTAGTATAGACTTTCTTTATGCTATAGATTAATCTCATCTAGCTTAACTAGGAAGGCTTGGTAATACTTGTATTTTCCTTTTCATAGAATAGCTTGTACTTTCATTTTCATAGCATAGCTTGCATATTTTCATCTTCATTCTTAGCTTACTTGCATTGCATTTCATTTGATTCTTGGATATATTGGCATTCTTGCCCTTGTCTTCATTTGAATCTCTCATTGTGTGGTTGACTAGCAAGGTCATTAAGCCTATTAGCTCTAGTTGGGAGCAATTTTAAATCTTGCAACTCCATACATAAAGAGCTATGGATCAATTTTTGAGACCTCATTCTTGAGTGTTCTTTATTGTAAGGATTCATAGAAGTGCACTACTTTTGTGTGTACAACTATAAGTGCTCCTTTCCCACCAATCGTTGTTCTTCTTCCTCAGCTGCACCTGAGATCATTTGAGTTATAGTTTTTCGGTGGGTAGTTTCTTATTCTCTTGCATAGACCAAATATATGGTAGCAAAATTAGCTATTACAAATTATTTTGTTAGACTTGGCTCAGTTATTTAGTTGTTAGAAGCCGAGGCTACTAAGCTTCTATTTTTTATTTCCCTCAAGTTAATTCATATCAGTCTTATTTATTAAGCAATGTGTAGGGCTCAGGTTGTGTAGCTTTCAAATGGGATTGAAACTCATTGTTGGAGCAACGTAGATAAACTTTTCTTGATAGAATAAGAGAAAAATTATGGATTTGATTTCAGTATGGATTATTTTAGCTGACAATTGTGAATTGGCAGGGGGTTTCTTGTTTTTTGGTTTGGGAAAATTTTTTTCCTGAACCAAATTTGCACCAGTGGAGCTGTTGCAAGACTTTAACTAAGAAGTGGTTTTTAGAATATTATTTCTATTGACAGTGAAGGGTTAGGTTTGGCTCCTGCTAACTTATTTTTGTTGATAATAAAGGGTGAGTTCTGGCTGCTGCAAACTGATGGCATTAAATTAGATGTGCATTGGGATTTGGATTTGGATTTGTCTCTAGTGGTGTATTGTTTCGGGGCTTGGATTTCCACAAAATTGTTGTGTTCTAATGTATTGAAAAGTCACACTTGTTGAAAGTGTAATTTGAAAATATGTGTATTTTGAAAAATGTTGGAGAAGGTGAAAGAGTAAAATGGTTAGATTGTAATCTATGAAGAGTTTGCTGAAACTCTTTTAAATTTGTGATTTACAATTTTTTTTGGAAGTTCTTTCTTGTTTAGCTCATAAAAAGGCCTGCATTACTTGGCATGATAATACAATTTTTCAGTGCGTTGGTAGAGGCTTTAGTTTAGCTACCGTGTTTGTGATTCTTTTTGCCATGGCTGTTTCTGAGAATGCTAATATTATGGTTAGTAAAAAATTAGATGGTTCTAACTATGCTAGTTGGAAATGTGAGTTGGAATTGATTCTACAAATGAAAGGCTTATGGGAGGTAGCAAGAGAAGAAAAACCTATAGATCAAAAAAACATGAAAAATGGGATAAAATAGATTTAAATGCACAGGCAACTATTTTTTGAAACATTAGTCCTGGAATAAGGCCTCATGTTCAAAACGTAAATTCAACAAAGAATATATGGGGAATTTTGAAGACAATGTGTGAAAGAACCAACAAATTAAAATGATGGATATTAAAAGACAACTCATTTGAAAATGAAGGTAGGAGATAGTATGAATAACCATATCGCAAAAGTGAACAATTTAAGAAATCAACTTGCAATGATGAAAGTTGAGTATCAAGACTCTAAAATTATTGATTTTTGATTGAAAGTCTTCTAGATGAGTACCATAATTTTATTTGTACATTGGAACTAGCTGAAAATTTTGAGAATATAAAATTAGAAGAAATGTATGGTGCTTTGCTAAATGAAGAGGATAGACTTAAGAAATTCACTAGTGAGTCTAGAAAGAGTTCACAACCATTTATGGCTAGAGGAAAATATAAAACTTACAGTCCAGGTAAATCATATGAATAGAAATCAAATCAAGGGAATCAAACAAAAAAATAATCAAAGGTGGTGGAATCAACCAAGGGAAAATCAGCAAAGGCCTAATTTTAAAAAGAAACAAAATGAATGGAGACATTACAAAAATAATATCAGATATTATAATTGTGGGGAAGAAGGATATAAAAGTGATAAATGTCATAAGAAATCAGAAAGAAGGTTTAATCAAAGAAGGCAATCAAATTTTTCTCAAGAAGAGTTTGATCGTAATATTATGATAGCTTCTTTAGCTGCTCAAGGAAATTCTAGTGACACATGGTATATTGATTGAGGAGCTAGCCAGCATATGACTTACAATAAAAACTTCTTTGGTTCTTTAGATGATACAAAGGGTTCAAGGACACTTCTTGCAAATGATAGTTTACATGCAATTGAAGGAATAAGTTCGATTTCAATGAAAGGACATGATGATAAAATGTTGAAAGTTACATATGTCAATCTTGTACCCAAGTTAATTAAAAATATTATCTCAGTGATTCAAATAAGTCAACATGGTTATAAGGTTGAATTCTATTTAGATACATGTCTAATCAAGAATATTAATGACGATTACAAAGTAGTAGCAATGGGTGTTGAGAGTGATGGTTTTTACAATTTTTTGACATTTGTTGACAAAACAACTTATATTACCATAGTCCATCCTCCACAAGTGAGCTATGGCTTCAAAGATTTGGTCACTTAAACTATCAAAGCTTTTCTATGCTTTCAAAGATGAATATGGTTGATGGACTTCCTTGGATAAGAGTAAATACAAGTGTGTGTGAAGGATGCATGGTTGGTAAATAACGTAGAGAATATTTTGATAAATCTAAATGGAGGACAAGTAAATCTCTTGAACTTGTCCACGGTGATTTATGTGGGCCTATTAATTCTACATCAAAAGGAGGATATATGTACACCTTAACATTCATTGATTATTTTTAAAGGAAATTTTCAATAGGTTGTGCAGATGATCAAAAAATCAACCATAGGTTATCTTCTTAGTCTTTGTTCTGGTCCCATTCATGGTGTGGTAAGAAGCAATATACTATTTATTTGTCTACTACAGAGGCTGAGTATACCGATGCAAATGAAGCAGCGAAGGAAATAACTTGGGTACAAGCTATTCTATCAATACTCAAACAACATTAGGGAGTGCCTTCTTCACTTCATTATGACAGTCAAAGTTCCATGATGTTGTCCAAAAATCCAATGTTTCATTCTCAAACAAAACACATTGAGGTCTTTCACCATTGTATCAGACATCTTATCCAACAATAGCTGATTCATCTTCAATATTGCAAGACAAAATTGTTAGGAATAAGGTGTCTCAACCTTGGATAATTCCTATTCTTATTATTTGTTTTGTAAATGTATTTTTTGAAAATAATGTAATTAAGTGTGAGTGTACATGTCTAGCTGGCATGTTGATGTGTCACTCCACTTGATGTGTCGGCATCTTGTGCATAAGGAGATTATGACTGAAACGGTCATGACGGATTCCTATGACACGTAAGAACTATTTAAGGAATGTGCTATGATAGGTGTAAGAGCATCTTATGACTTGGGCTTATTTGGGTGCCCAAGAAGAAGTGGTTGGTGTGTGTAAGAGAATATGCCAAAAATAGGTTGGTATGACATATTCTCTTACACTTCTCTTGTGACCGTTATTTTTGGTGGATTCTATGACAAGCTATCATAGTCTATTCTAAGGATGGACGCCTATTCTTGGGATTGCATGTAACAACTGTGTACATGTGGCTTTGTGCATGGGTTTTGGTGGTTGTGCCTATTTTTGGGTCCAGAGGAGTCTATATATATGATGCTGCTCCTATGGGAGAGATATAATAAAATTTAAGTCTTGTTGGCTTTGTCTCTCGTCTCCTGAAAGAACTTGCATTGCAAGTGTATTGTAATCTTTGTGTTGAAGATAATACATTGTGCAGGTTTTGGAGTGCTGGGGTTTTTTACCGAAAGGTTTTCCCCAGGGTATATCATTGTGTCATTCTCTATTTTTCTGTATGTATGGTATGTGGTTGCAATATCTTTGTTAAAGTAGTTAACGAATCTGAAATTGTAAGGATTTATAAGAATTTGCACAATACTCTCCTATAGAGATTAGCGTAGGAAGCTGTTTCCACACTTGAGTTTCCTTACAAGTGGTATTAGAGCTTGATCAACTTTTGATCCTAGTTGTTGGGTAGGGTTTTTTGAGCTAATCTCAAGTTGAGTGGGAGTTTTTTGCAGAGTATTCTGAATCTTATTTGTAGATTGAGATGGCAAGTTCATCATATGGAAGAATAGAGGTGGAGAAATTTAATGGCACTAATTTTGAGTTGTGGAAACTCAAGATGGAAGACATGTTGGAAGATCGTGACCTATGGGAAGTGACTTCAAGTGCTACAAGACTAGCAACTATAGCTCAAGCAGATTGGGATATCAAAGACCGTAAAGCTAAGGGTCTCATAAGACTCTATTTAACCGATGCAGTTCTTCTGAATGTTCTAGATGAGAAAATCGCAAATAGTTTATGGGAAAGACTTGCGGCCGTGTATCAGGCCAAATCTCTGGTGAACAAGTTGTTCCTAAGGAAGAAGTTGTACTCTCTGCGAATGGAGGAAGGTGGATCCTTAACGGATCATTTAAATGCATTTAATCTGTTGGCTGCACAATTGACATCAACTAGTGTCAAGTTAGAGGAGGAGGATCATTGCTACACACTTTTTTGTTCTTTACCGGATTCATGGGACCATCTTGTGATGGCTCTCGGAAGCACTTTAGTCACCTTTAAAATGGATGATGTGGTGTCTTCACTGCTATCAAAGGAGATGTGGAGAAAGGCTTCCGTTTCGGAAAAAGAAGCCCTTGTTATTCGTGGGAGATCCATTGAAAGAGGGAAGAAAAATGACAATAAGTCTGACAATAAGGGTAGATCCAAATCCCGTGGGAAGTCAAAGACTTCCAATAAGTCCAAGGCAAAATGTTGGAACTGTGATAAATTTGGGCACTTCCGTAAAGACTGCAAAGAGCCGAAGAAGAAGAAGAAAGGTTCAGATTCAGCTTCAGAAAGATCTCAAGAAGATGGCGATGCATTCATCACAGCTTTGGCAGCCCATGCTTCTGATGATGTGTGGTTGGTTGACTTGGGCGCATCTTTTCACATGACCTCTCATCGAAACTGGTTCTCAAAATATGAAGAGTTCGATGGTGGAAAGGTGTACTTGGGTGATGATTCTCACCTAAAGATAGTTGGACGCGGAAGGGTCACTATCAAATTTCCTAATGGATGAGTAAAGGGAATCAACGGAGTTATGCACATTTCAGGTTTGGCACGAAACCTATTATCTGTAAGTATGTGGAATGATGTAGGTGTGCAAGTTGTTTTTTCGAAAGAAGGATGCAAGATGATAAGAGGATCGATAGTGCTTGCAAAAGGTACTAGGAGAGGTACCTTATTTCAGTTAGATGCATGTATTCCTCTATGTAATAATTCTTCATCCTCACCATCTGAACAAGCAGTGAAGAAGTCTATGGCTATTGGTTCTGATGGTAGTGCAAATACTTTGGAAGGTAAGCTTCCTGCAGAAAAGACAATGTTGTGGCATATGAGATTTGGCCACATTGGTGAAAAGGGTCTTAGAACCCTAAAAAATAAAAATCTTGTTGAGGGGTTAAATGATTGCAATCTCGAGTTCAACTTCTGTGAACACTGTGTCTATGGTAAACAAAATCGTGTTCAGTTTTACTCTAGTTCTCACAAATCTTCTGATGTTTTGGATCTTATTCATTCTGATGTATTTGGTCTTGTAAAAGTTCCTTCAATCTCCAAGTCTATATTTTTTGTATCTTTCATAGATGATTATAGTAGAAGGACGTGGATTTATTTCCTTAAAAGTAAGACACAAGTCTTTAGTCGGTTCAAGGAATTTAAAGCTCTTGTAGAGAATCAGACTAGTAAGAAGATTAAGTGTGTGAGAACTAACAATGGTGGTGAGTTTTGCTCAGCAGAGTTTGAACAGTTCTGTAAAGAACAAGGTATCGAGAGGCATAAGACAACTCCTTATACCCCACAGCAAAATGGAGTTGTAGAGAGAATGAATAGGACACTGATGGAGAAGGCTAGGAGTATGCTTAGTGGAGCTAGTTTAGAACAAAGATTTTGGGCCAAAGTTGTGGCCACTGCTTGCTATCTGGTTAACAAATCTTCTACATCAGCCCTTGTTGGTAACACACCCATGGAGGTGTGGTTTGGTAAGAAGCCTTCAATTAGACATCTTCGTGTTTTTGGTTGTGAAGCTTATGCACATGTTCCAAAGGAGAAAAGATCTAAGTTGGAAAACAAAGCTGTTAAATGTATTTTCATCAGATATAGTGCTGGTGTGAAAGGATACAAGCTTTGGGATCCTGTGACTAGTAAGGTGTTGTATAGTAGAAATGTTATTTTTAGAGAGCTAACATCTTCTCCTATTGTGCTACAACTAGATGAAAAAAAAAAGGAAAAAGATGTTGTTCAGTTGCCTCCTACCCGTGAGAAGACTGAACAGAGAGACCATGTTGGGTCTAATGATGAGGAGAGCTCTAGCAGCTCTGATAGTTCAGAAGAAGAGGAAGAACAACCTCAACCTCAGCCCTTGAGGAGATCCACGAGAGAAAGAAAGCAACCAGAAAGGTTTGGTTATTCTATGTTAGATTCCAATTGTGCCTTTGCTTCGATTACTAACACTAATGAGCCTAGATCTATGAAAGAGGCTTTGGGCATGCAAGATGCAGGTTCCTGGATTGAGGCTATGGATGATGAGATGGCTTCATTAGAGAAAAACAAGACTTGGGACCTTGTACCTTTGCCTAAAGGGAGAAAATCTATTGGCTGTAAATGGGTGTTCAAGAAGAAATTCTGTGCAGATGGCAGTGTTGAAAGGTATAAAGCTAGATTGGTTGCAAAGGGATATTCACAGGTAGAGGGAATAGATTATGGTGAAATATTCTCTCCTGTTGCAAAGTTGACATCCATTAGATTTCTATTATCTCTTGCTGCATCATATGATTTAGAGATAGAACAGATGGATGTGAAGATAGCTTTCCTTCATGGTGATTTGGAGGAAGAGATTTATATGTCACAGCCTGAGAACTACATTGTTAAAGGTAAAGAATCCTTAGTTTGCAAATTAAAGAAATCTCTATATGGTTTGAAGCAATCTCCTAGGATGTGGTACCTTAAGTTTGATGCCTTTGTGTTGTCAATTGGATTTGTAAGATCAAAATCAGATCATTGTGTTTATTTCAGAGTTGAAAATGATCGCCTTCTTATTGTTGCATTATATGTTGATGATATGTTGCTATTTGGGAAGGGTAAGGGTATGATTTCTGATTTTAAATCTCAGTTGTCAGCACAGTTTGAGATGAAAGATCTTGGGGTAGCTAGGTACATCTTGGGTATGGAAATCAGTAGAGATAGGTCTAACAGAAAACTTTGGTTGAGTCAGAGTAATTATGTGAAGTCTGTGTTGGACAGGTTCAGCATGGCAGATTGTAGACCACTATGTGTTCCTATTTCTATGGGAACAAAGTTATCTGTAGATGATTGTCCAAAATCTCCTAGTGAGGTGGAGGACATGAGTAGAGTACCTTATGCTAGTGCAGTTGGTAGTCTTATGTACACTATGGTCTGTACTAGACCAGACATTGCCCAAGCAGTGGGAGTCCTGAGTCAGTTTATGGCTAATCCTGGATGGGTACATTGGGATGCAGTTAAGCGAGTATTCAGATATTTGAGGGGTACATCAGATTACTCCATATGTTATCATGGTAACTCTTCTGGATCTCTGTATTCAGTTTGTATTCATGGGTTTGTGGATTCAGATTGGGCAGGTGATGTTGATAGCAGGAGATCCACCAGTGCTTATGTGTTCACTATGTTTGGTGGTGCCATTAGTTGGATGAGTAAGCGACAACTTGTGGTTGCTTTGTCCACTATAGAAGCTGAGTACATGGCTGCTACTCATGCTTGTAAAGAAGCCATTTGGCTTAGAAGATTGTGTTCTGATGTTGGTGTTGATGCAAAACAAATTACTATTTGGTGTGATAGTCAGAGCGCTATTTGCCTTGCAAAGAATCCAACTTTCCATGCCAAAACGAAGCACATTAATGTGCAGTTTCACTTTGTGAGAGATATGGTGGAAGATGGAAAGGTAAATTTGGAGAAGGTAGATATTGTGAAGAATGTTGCAGATGCATTAACGAAACCAGTGGGCACTGAGAAGTTCAGATGGTGTTCGGAGTCTATGGGCCTTTTGGCCTATAGCGGTTAAAGTTTCGGTTATGTTCCTGTTGCTCTTACAAGGTGTTTGACAAGTGGGAGAATGTTAGGAATAAGGTGTCTCAACCTTGGATAATTTCTATTCTTATTATTTGTTTTGTAAATGTATTTTTTGCAAATAATGTAATTAAGTGTGAGTGTACATGTCTAGCTAACATGTTGATGTGTCACTCCACTTGATGTGTCGGCATCTTGTGCGTAAGGAGATTATGACTGAAACGATCATGACGGATTCCTATGACGCGTAAGAACTATTTAAGGAATGTGCTATGACAGGTGTAAGAGCATCTTATGACTTGGGCCTATTTGGGCACCCAAGAAGAAGTGGTTGGTGTGTGTAAGAGAATATGCCAAAAATAGGTTGGTATGACAGATTCTCTTACACTTCTCTTGTGACCGTTATTTTTGGCGGATTCTATGACAAGCTGTCATAGTCTATTCTAGGGATGGATGCCTATTCTTGGGATTTCATGTAACAACTGTGTACATGTGGCTTTGTGCATGGGTCTTGGTGGTTGTGCCTATTTTTGGGTCCAGAGGAGTCTATATATATGATGCTGCTCCTATGGGAGAGATATAACAAAATTTAAGTCTTGTTGGCTTTGTCTCTCATCTCCTGAAAGAACTTGCATTGCAAGTGTATTGTAATCTTTGCGTTGAAGATAATACATTGTGCAAGTTTTGGAGTGCTGGGGTTTTTTACTGAAAGGTTTTCCCCAGGGTATATCATTGTGTCATTCTCTATTTTTCTGTATGTATGGTATGTGGTTGCAATATCTTTGTTAAAGTAGTTAACGAATCTGAAATTGTAAGGATTTATGAGAATTTGCACAATACTCTCCTATAGAGATTAGCGTAGGAAGCTATTTCCGCACTTGAGTTTCCTTACAAAAATATCAACTAGATGATCTTTTTACAAAGGCATTATGTGAGACTAAGTTTATATTTCTTAGAAATATTTTAGGCTTATGAGAAATCACATGACTATCTCATGGTTGTAAGTGAATAAGTGATTGTAAATGGGTACCTAATAAGGCTTTAGGTTGGGACCCATCTTTTCTAGACTATGGAGGGATATTTTAAATTAATTAGTATAACTAATTTGGGGGGGTGGGGGGGGATGTCAAAATAAATTACTTATACTCTATTTTGGTGATTTAGTCATTTAATGCACTCTTGAATTTAATTGCATACTCCATGTTCTCAGCCATAAATCTCTGCTAAGGAAGGTTGTAATTGGAAAATAGTTTAATGTAGTTTTCTCTTATAAATAGAATCCTAAGCCTCTATTTACTATTGCTCATATTTAAGTGTTTTATTCTGATTGCTTCCTTCTTTTTATTTTTTTTTAGTATGTACTCAACTTTGTGTATGTCCATTGATAGTCACATACGACTGAACAAAAAGTCATTAGGAATAGCACAACAATAAACATTTTTTTCCCAATTTAGTTGTATGATTTTGAATTAATGGAAATGGGTTTTATCATAATCTAATAGGTTATCAACTTGAATTCCTTAAAGCAAGTGCATTAGCATCCCTAGCCATTGCATCTTTCATAAGTGATTCAAAGGTCATACATTTTCCAATGGGTCATAGTCTAATGGAAAGATGTCCACAATCCAGTCAATGATTGAACAAATGATTAGAAAGATTCCATACTTTTCCAAAGGGTATGATAATAAAACAAGGTAAATTACACCAAATTTGTTATTAAAAACATAATACTAGATCCGTTGGCCCTCACATGACATGAAATGGTTTATTGCCAGTTGTATACACCTAAAAATGGTCAAGCAAAAATCAAAGTGAGTAATCAAAGTCAAGTCGTGAATTAATTGAAATCAAAGATATTGGATTAATTAAATAAAAAAGATCAATTAATTGTGCAATTGATTTTAAATCAAATTTAATCAAACACATTCAAGGGTACACATGGCTAAGATAAATCAATTAAATCAATGATTAATTCCAATATTTCTCACCAATCACATATGGACAAAATTAAAATGAACTAATGAGAATGAAGGAATGATCTCACATGGATAAAGGACAAATCAATTCTACACCACTCATCTTCGAGATACATCTTCACCATTCATTTTGTCTCTTTGCTCCAACCTCTGCGAAAAATATTTACTTTGTCCCAGCATTTGAAACTATTAACTTAAATCAAATTTAATCATGATTAATCTTACTCTACTCCTAAGCCTTGGGAAAATTCATAAATAGAGGGAAAATTTAGGAGAAAAGGATCCACTCTTATAGTTGAAAAATGCATCCTCATTATAGGCATCTAGATTTGAATTCTTAAACATATATTAGCATATTTTAGAATAATTTTAGTTATAATAGCATAATTCATCTAGCATAGATCATTGATTATCATTCTAGAGTTATCTTTAATGAATGCCAAGATGAGAGCATTTTTTTAGCTTCTTTAGATAGGGAGAGATGAGATGATTTTGCCAGGATTTTCTTGAATTGATTGATCATTTACCTTTACTTTATATAATTTGAGTAGATTTCTCATTGTAATGTCTCATGAATGTATTTTCCATACTCACCAATCATTGTCAAGTACTTTTCCCAATTATATAAATGTAATAATGGTTGCAGTGTGCAATTGAATTGTACCCAGTAAGCGAGTTTAGGTAGAATAATAGAAGAACTAGGGCATACAAATATGTGGAGAGATTCATTAGGCTACTAGAAGAAGTTGTTCCAAATGAAGAGATCATGGAGGCCAGGCAACTTGTCTGGAATTCAAAATTGGAAGTCATTTTATAAGTGGAAGAAGGGATAGTAGAAGTATGGAAAAGTATTCACTAGTAACTCTAGAAATTGGTTAAGTGGGAATTTTCTAAATCAAGTGTGAGGTTACAACTTTGTTAGGCCTGGAGTAAGAGGTAACAAGTTTTCCTTCAATTCCACTATAGATAGGATAGTATAAGATTGGGGGAAAATATTTGCATTCATAGGAACCAATATAGAAGGAATGGTGAGAACTTGGTATGGACATTGGAGAAACCAAGTAAATGAATGGTCTCCTTAAAGTACTATAAACATTGAAAGATATCGATGTAGAGAATAGAAGGGAAGGAAATACATACTAGGGAAGAACTTGAAGGGATTCCTACATAAATAAAATGAATGGGCCAATGGAGTAAGTAAAGAACACCATACTAGGTTTAGAATTAATATTATAAGCTTTTACTCACATATTCCACCTCTCATAGAAGAGTAGGAGTGAGGAAAATAATAGGAAAATAAAGAGGGTTTAGAAGGAAAAGGTGGTTAGTGGTTTCAAGAGAATATCCTCTAGAGAGGGCATACAAGGAGATTCAACAATAGATAAAATAATAGAAGGAAGACTATGTCAAAGTCCAAGGACTCCAATGGAGGAGAACTACTCTCAGAAAAGGCTTGCAATGGAGGGAAGTAATTATCGAATTCCAAAAAAATTCAAATAATATTTAGAATAGGAATAATTTTTAGAATAAAGTAAGTCATGAATGTTGTGTCAAGTTCAAATGCTCCTTGATGAATTCTATAATAGGGCTTCTTCATAATTGTGTATTAATCTATAAGTTTTGGAACATCTCTATTTTTTAACTATATTTGAGAAAAATTATATCAAAATCCCACAATTTATTGGATTTGTTATGCAAGCTTAAGAATAGATAGTAGCACATATTATTGTTGTAAATGTGAAGGGGCTTATGGATATATAGTTTAACTTACAAAGTTGTGACATTCTTAACCTACTATAATGGTTCAAATAAAATGAATGGTTTGCAATCATTTTGTCTCTTTTAGGTTATTCTTATGATTTTGTTTTCATCGAATACTCTCATAACACAAAATCATAAAAAAGATAGAGAATTGTAAAGTTTCATCTTGTGGAAGAGGCTTAAGGTCCTTTTTTAGTTTACAATCTCATTATATTGAAATAATGCAGCAAGGGAAAGCCCCCTTACCAACTTAGGTACTTTTATGTTATTACGATACCTTACATCATATTTACTTTAAAATAAAATTCTATATAGAAATATGCATATTTTATATAGTTTCTATAATTTCTTTTTTGAAATTATTTGTATTCACTCAAATTTTTGAAGTCAAATTAATTCACAAATCTTGTAGAATGTACTTTGTTTAAAAATGATCCCAATTTTTCTTTGTAACACAACAAAAAAAAAAAAACTATTTACCTCTCCATCATATTATGGTCTAAAAGATGTAAATTGTGATGTTCAAGACTTTTATGTTTCAAAATATTTTTTTATATTATAGAAAATTTGAACTTGGTACCATCTAGGTGTCCATAACATTGACTTTACCATTAAACAAAATTCCCTCCACCAATTCATTTTAGTTGAAAAAAATTCAAGATAACATTTTTTTAATTAAAATTCTATAATAATATCTAAAATAAATTTTTATTTAACTTTTCACATATTAATTAAATTAAACTATCATAATTTCATAATTATTTTATATTTTTATTTATTTTAAATAATTAAATATATAATATACAATAATACAAAAATTAAATTAAATTAAATGGCTCCATAAATTCACCTTCTAATTTTTCAACTTATATGTAAAATTGAATTTTCCAAAACTAAAATAAAACCAAAATTATTGTTCTTTCTCCTAAAATCAATTATACATCAAGATCTCACGGCAAACACGGTGCATATATGGCAAAAATTATAAAAAACAAAAATTAAATTAGCTTTTAAATTTCTGTTTGGTGGCAAAGAATACATATGGATTTGCTTAGGGAAGAGGGACCAATAGTTGTGCAGAGTCCAATAGTCGTGCGGTCACTAGTGAATATATTATCCAGTCTTACACCACATTTTTACTATATATTGTGATTAAATAATCCAAATGTAAATAAAAAAAAATTCAAATGTTTGATAAAAATGGACCAATACTTGAACACTTGAGAACCTATAAATGTTATATTAAAATAACACAAACAAGTGAAATAGATAACTTTTTGTCTCAAATAATATATCATAGCTATCTATCATATGTGAGCCAATTACAAAATAATATGTCCACTTAATAAAATAAGATGCCCACTTAAACAAGTATTGTTATCTTAGTGCACAAATACTATTCTTATGTGTACAACTATTGGGGTAGCAATGTATATTCATTAGAATATTTCATATTAATAATTGGTTTTATCACAAATATAAAAGGTGAACACAACCAAAATGCCTTGTATTTTCCCATGAAATGTGTGAGATTGTCAAAAAAATTTAGTGTTCAATTATTGGTCCCTTTGTGTTCGATATAGGTTGTATTTTATATAATAATGTGTTATTTTTATAACAAAAAATAATTATTTTGTGTTGAAGCATTGGTCCTTTTGTGTTGGATTTGAAAGTTAGATATAACAAATATTTATTATTACTAATAAGGTATATGGTCCATTTAAGTTGCATATATGTCATATTTTGTATAGAAATACAATCACACACTAATAACAAATGATATTTTAAAATTCAACTACTAGAGATTTTTAGATTAAGTTTTGGTCGAATCTTTAAAAAGTTAATTTTTGTACATGTTTAACTAGGTGTGCTATTTTAACGAGTTGCGTGATGAGCCACACCTTCAAAACTTAGTTATAGGTAGTTAAGTCTTCATTTTACATTTCTAAAAAAAAATGAAGGTCTTACAATATTCCATGCAACAGCTACATGTTGACGAAGTTAGCCTTCACGACTATTGGTCCCTCTCCCCTATATCTAATGACATATCCACATCTATTTTAGCACCTTTCATAGCAGCACTAAACTGAAAGACAAGATTTTCAAGTGCACTTAAAAGTGTTCCTCGGGTTATTTTTGTCTTTGTAAAATAGGCATTCATCTTTATTACCATAATATGCACTCCGAGCACAATTATAGACCTTACATTAATCGTTGGAGTACTTTAAGCATCATTGCAGCCAAGGTTTTTGTACCTCACCTCGCATTCATCATCGTAATGTTAAATATCAAAGTTTTCTATGTAATGAGGTCTTTTTGAAAATGTCTAAAATCTTGCTATCAGCCTTGGGGATCAGGGGCCTATTCTCATTCCATCATCAGGATGGGAATAAACATATCTCACCTTTTTGCAAGAAATTCTACGTGTTGGCTGATCTTTGACCGAAAAAAAATACCTTTTTTCAGTTAGATGAAATAGTTCACACCCCTTGTCTATGCTTCCACATTTTGAATACATGTATACTAGAGTAGTTGTAACTACAGATCTCACAGATTTTGTAACATGATACCTGATTTATAGACTTTTGTGTGCTATCTATAATGAGATACATGTTAGTTTTTCTCTCTCCCAAATGTGCTAATATGCTTTATTAGAATCTAGTAGTAGGGGTTGGTCTTTAGCTAGATATCACTTCTAAGTAATATCATTTTGCATATCAAAACATTAACAATATTTAGTATTGATGTTCTATACAAGTTTTTTCCCTTCGCCTACAAGTTTGTTGTGTTTTCTTTTGTATGTACGTGTTAGTGCAATCTTTCTTAGTTATTCATTAGCTATTATATTCGTGTCTTATGGTAGAAATATTTATGAAATCTATACTAGACTTCCAATGCATTCACATTGATCCTAACTCAAGATCAATCTAATATATAGAGCCTTCATATTATGGATCAAGTCAGTGAAGTTTGAATGTTTCATTACTATTGGTCAAGTGTTTCTTTTTTTAGATCAGTAAAGTTTTATGAATTATATAGAATTTAAAATTGGATTACAATAGAAATCTACTCAAAACTCTTAGCACGCCTCCACTTTCATAATTATGAAAATTTCATTTATTCACAACATGTGGCCTCTATTTATTCCGTCACATCCCATCCGAAGTTGCTGAAATCCTCCAAAACTTCAAATAAAAGGTCATATTTTTTATAAGATTAGAAACATCCTAATCTTGTGGAATTTAATGACTTGAGGATTGTAATCTTTCATTTCCAAAAAGGAGGACTATAAAGTAGATAAATTTCTATAATTTGTTGTTAAATAGCGTAATAAGCTAATAGGGTATTTGTTTGGGTTTTTTTGTTGTGGAAAAGTGTCTCACATTAGAAAATTATTTAATGCCAACTTTTAGAAATAAACAATATTTTTCTTCAAGAAAAACTTTTACAAGAGCTTAGCATTCTTTGATGCCAATTTTTATAATGTCTAGTGTAGTACAAAAAGAAATTACATGAAGTTGTATACTACTCTTTGAGGTGCTATGCATTGTAGTTTTCTCCCATGACTATGTTTTCTTGCATCATGAATGAATCACTGAGGCCCTAGTTTTTTATGTCATCATTGGACAACTTTTGGGCGAAAAAATATATCTTACATTTAATTTTAATGCTTTTTGGTATTTTGATGAGGGTTCAAAACCTTGGTACAAAGGATGTGAGTTGTTGAATCTTTTGTTTGTATACTTCTATAATTTGTCTAGAAAGTTATCCAATCTCGGCATAAACAACTTCCAAGCCTAGAAAAGGCCAACATTCTAAAATTTTTCGACACTATCTAGAATGTTCTTCAATTCTAGCTAGAATTATACAAATTTTTTATTAGAAAATTATACCATTCGAAAAAAAAAATTGACCATGAAGTTGGTCAGCTCTACCCGAAGTTGAGAAATTTATGTCATGCTGGAAAGTTGTTGAACTTCGCAAAATTTTCTTGCACCCAGAAAGTCATCCAATGTAGTAATTAGATAAATTTCTAGGTAGAGGTAACATATTTACTTAATACTAGCATTTCGCATATAAAAATTTATCTAATTTTGGAATGAATTGGACAACTTGTTTGGCAATGGTTGTGGAAATCTACTCAGAATTTGATTTTTCATGGCTTGGTGATGTTAGCATCACTTGGAAGAGTACCTAGTGGTCATGGATAGGGTGGATATGGTACGCTTGGAAATCAAATGTAGTTTAATTGCATTGTATGTGTATTGATTACAAAATAAAATCTTATTAAGATATTCAATTTTGTTGTTCAGTCAATTGGTTTCTAAGAAGCAAAAATAGGAGAACTTTCTTGGAAACAATTATCATAATTTGTTGATGATTTGATTTTGGCTGGTCAGATGATGTTTGTAGCAATTAGAAGAGGACTTAACAATGGTATACAAGGTCCACATGGTAAAATTTAAATTAATGTATGCTTTAATTGTATTACTGACAAAATAAAATTTCATTACGAGATTCGATTTTTCTAGTTTAGTTATTTTTTGAAAAAAGGGAAGCATTATTTAGGTTTGTTGTCAATAGCTATTTTTTGGCAATTATTCATCTCTTGTTAGTTTTCAAGAAATGTTAGTTGAGACTAGCTATCTTAGTGGTACAACATTTAAGAAAATCCTGGTAAATTATGTTATATTTGATGATTTTAGCTATATATGATGGTGTTTGAATGGTAGAGGAAAGATTTTGCAGTTGTATCATCTTAAAATGGAAGCACCCATGTTGAGACATGTTTATCCCTCAGTAGGATGCTTTGGACCTAATTTAAATTCCTTTATGGACCAATGGATGTACCTTTTCTTTTCTAGCAGATCAAGCCCTTATTTTCTACTTTTTTTCTTTGTTCTTTTCTCTACCCCCGAGACCCTAGACCATCTCCCGATGAGCTGACCCATCAGGGGCTATGTCAAGGTCAGCCTAGCTCCTTGGAGGTAGGTTCTAGTTGACCTAAACCTTGGAGTGAGGCTAATGTTGATCTCCCCCCCAAGTTTGGGTGCCTCAGGATTCCAGGCCCATCTTAAGTTTCCAATTTCTTTTCCCTCCTTGTGCAGATAGCCCTTTACAATTTCAATCGCAAAATTGGTATAAAAGGAGGCCTACTCACTTCATTTTGTAGATCCAAGTTATTTATGAAGCATAAAAGCATTCATATTCCATTCAAGAAAATTCCAAGAGCATTTTATAGGAGAATTGAAGAAGATTCTTTTGTAACCTTTCAAGACTTCAACCCTTCAAGATCTTTTACAATCAAGGATCTTTGGAGGATTTCATTGGAGGCATTTTCATCATCTTTCCATGATTGTGCATGTTCCTTTCAATATCTAGCTTCCTTCTTTGAAGATAGTGGAGTTGGCCATCAACGAAGGGTTTTCTCATCCATTTGCATTTGCATACCGGATTCAAGCATACGAGTACATCTACATATTTGGATCCATGACTTGGTATGATTGATTTATTTCATTTTGTGGAGATATCCTACATTTCTTTTAAGGTGAACACAATAAATGCCTTTTATTTTCCCATGAAATGTGTGAGATTTCAAAAGATTTTAGTGTTTAACTATTGGTTCCTTTGTGCTAGATATAAGTTGTATTTTATATAATAATGTGTAATTTTTATCACACAAAATAATTTTTTTGTGTTAAAGTATTGGTCCTTTTGTGGTAGATATGAAAGTTAGATATAACAAATATTTATGATTACTAATTGTTATTTGGTCAATTTAAAATTTGTGTATATGTTATATTTTATATTGAAATACAATATTCTACTAATAACAAATTATATTTTTAAATTCATCTACTAGTCTATCTCCCCTATATATTTATCCCAAAGTCGTTTCCTATATAAAATGGAGGAACTGATTTTGTCCATCAATGGCTGAGAGTGTTTAAAAACCATGGCTGACCATCAAATACATCATGGCTGCTTGTTGCATCACCACTTTTTTTCTTCTAAACAACAATTGTACAGATATCTGCCATTTTTTTGTTTTCTTTTCCTATATTTGTGAATAGTGTAATATGGTGAGGCAGTACGTGGTTAATTATGAGCGGGTGGTGTGAAGTACTTTGCACAAAAAGATACAACCATAGCTGTGTTTGGAGCCGGCTATGCAGCCAACAGATTCCCCCTCTCACCATCATGCATCATCTGCTTCGGGCATACCATCCATAGTCTGTCAGTGCGGAGCATTACAGTACGTACTATGTCAGTGGGAGCAGTACAGTACGTGATTAGTTTTGGCTTTAAAATTTTAAGCAAATGTCGTATTAGTTTTTAAAAGTTATATTTTTTTTATCATAAGTATGGCAAAGTATACATTATTAATTTATTATAAGTAAAAAGTATTAGGTTGAAAAAAATTAGACTGGTAAAAATATTTTATAAAGTTTTAATGAATATATTTAAGTTGTTTATTTAATTTTTCAATGGTATAATTTGTTAATTTATTATTTTTTCTTTTTTATTATGTTTTCTATTTATTACTGATGTAAATTTTTGAATTAATTTTTTTTTCTTTTATTATTATTTTCTTATTTTATTTTACTTTTATCTTTTTATTAAGTTTTATTTTTAATTAAATTTATGTATTCTTTTTTTCTTTTATTATGTAGATTACATATTTGTTTATTAAGGAAAAAATTATTTATTGACTTTGATTTTGAATCCATTTTAGAAAATGCAATAATGTAACAAAATGTTTGTATGTTTTTAATAATTTACTTTGATTTAGCTTAATATTTATAAAAAAAAAAATTTAAATAGGTGAGCCAAATGTGTAGATTTAGGCCATTTAAACTACATTATATGAAATCATTTAAACAGATAACTAGTATTTAGATAAGTTATAAAGTACTTATTTTTATTCTTTTACTTTATTAATATGTTACTTCTTGATTTAAAATTTTAAAAAATTAAATTTTTAGATATTTGATATAATAGATACTTTTTACTAATAAAAATCTAACAAAATATAAATCAAAATAAAAAATAATAAAGATAATATTTTCCTGAGGGTGGACAACTCTGAATTCTTCTTTCTTTTTCTGAGTGTGCAACCTCTTTATGAGGGTTGTGTTGGTATTTTGAAGCTTCTACTTATTATGTATTGTGATTTTAGGTTTTTTTTTCAAATAAAAAAAGTGTTTTATTTTATCTTTAAAATATTGTTACACTTCATTAGATACTAGACAGGTTTGATTATTTAGTTAAGTTAGAACACTTAAAACAATTTTTTGCATTTTGTAATTTGTATCTTTGCAAATTCCCTTTAATTATTAAATTTGAACAATGCATGAATTTATTTAGTTTTCTAGGCTCTTCTTTGATTTTCTTAATTTATGGTATTTATGATTTTTCTATATTTTTTTCATTTATTTACAATATTAGTTTAGTCTTCTAGCTTTTTAATTTTTTGATCTTGTTTTGTTTCTTGTTTAATTTTCTTAATTCTTGTTTTTTTTTTCTTAGTTTGTCTTTTTGTTTTTCTAATGAATTGATTTTTCTTTTCTCATAACCTATAACTATTATTTCATTTTTTGCTATGAGTGATTTGAAATATTAACAAAAAAATTCTTGCATAATTTAATCCTCATTATGAGTGATTTGAAACTTAGAGAAAAAAACTCACATATTTGAAAATGTCATGGACTATATATACAATGTATTATATATTTAGTTTATCTATAATTAACATAAATTATAAACTATAATTAACATAAATTACATTCTTATTATATATCATATTTTGTAATAAAAACTATTAAATGCAAATATACAATTATTATAATTAAACTAACATAAATATATAATATATATATATATATATATATATATATATATATATATATATATATATATATATATATATATATATATATATATATTATGTTTATTTGTATTTATTATTTAATTATATATTTGGTTTGCATATAATTAATATTATTATTTAGTTCACTTTATCTTCAAATTTTATTTTGACAAAAAAAAAAGAAGTTATTTACCTTAATCTAATTGTCAAAAAGTGAAGATAACCAAATTTACCATACATATTTAATTAAATTTTCCAACCAATAATCATGTTTTTAAAAATAAAAATATAATTATTTATTAATATGGATCAAATTACTTAAAATATATAAAAAATGATAATATATTATATTTTAAATCAAAAAGTTATTTATTTTTCAATAGAATTTTAAAATTATTAATATTATAAAAATTAAAAATCATTTAAATATATTCTTTTAAATGAAATAATAATTTTACCTAATCTAATAAAATTAAAAATTTATTTAAATATATTCACTTTGAAGAAAGAAAAACTTATAAGATATTTTTAAAAATCAAGTAAAAAACACTAAAAATAAAAAATATTCACACACAATTTTATTATTTGGAGCAGAAAATATAATAAAAATAAATAAATAAATCATACCAGTAAAAAATTAATAAACAATTTAAATATATTCATAAATTAATAATGTATACTGTGGTCATCCTTATGATAAAAAAATTATAACTTTTAAAAACCAATACTCTGCTATAAACGTACTGTACTGACAGTAAATTAAAGATGGAATATGATGGTATGCCGGAAGCAGTTATGCGTGATGGTGGGAGAGGAATCTGTCGGCTGCATAGCCGGCTCCGCTGTGTTTTACGTGAATGCAGACATCAAAGGGATAGACCGTTCGATGTCAATATACCACGCTGTGAATTCAAGTGGACACATACGAATGTATGGTGTCAGTGCCAACATATGACATGAAGGTGTCCAAAATGAATGTACAAAATAATATATGCTAAAATGAAGCACGAGACAAGCCATGGAAGACATGACATGTGGAAGTATATCAAATATACAGATTTTCAACGTATCCATTATTCCCTATACGTAAAATCCATAGCGAATCACACATCTCTATCGTTTCAACCGTCTGATTTTCTCTTTTCTGAAGCTCACAGATTTCTATTTTGCTGGGCCCGATTAGTAATATTTTCTTTCAAACTTTACCCTTTTCTTGGTCACATCCTCGTTGTTGCCTTTCCCTTGCTCATGGATAACTTCAAATCGATTATCTTGTCTGTGAACAACGTAATAATAGTAAAAACTTATGTTATCTTTAGGAAATTTTGTGCCAATAGAAATTTGGACCATTGATTTCATTAGTGGTTCCCTGTTACACCTATCATGGTTGTTGATAAAAATTATTTATACTTGAAATAACCCCGAACGTTCTCTGCATTACACGTTCGAATTTTCTAACCATCGAGTGCATATCCCTTAATGGTTTTTTGACAACGACTAATGCGTGGAAGAAGCTCATTTCCCTGCACCATATCGACAACATTTTTATCGGAAGTGGTATCATTCTTACCTATGCTTCCTCGAGGCGAATGATTCTAGAGCATCAGTATTGTTGAATGGTAAATGAGACAAAGTATGGATCCTTGTTTCGATCATGATTAAGGTGGGCAATGATTCAGTATCTTGGCGAGGTAAAGATCTGAATTCCTATTCTATTATTATTCAGGTTTGGGGTGATTCAATTCCTCTGTCTAAATAACAAAAGAAAATATTTTATGTTATTTTTTCAAGTAGTATGGCTCGATAGTTTTATCCATTTGTTTTATTTGGAGGAAGCTAAGAGAAAAGCCCTAGATCAAGAATGGCTTTGGATTGGGTAGAATTGTATTCATGTTTCCTCGTGGAGACTTTTTTTTTTCAAATCCCTCAAAACCCTCTGAGATTGACTTTGGCTTGGTTTTCTCTGTTGAATTTGCCATACGAGTTGCATCATTCAATTATTATTCTGGCAAAATTGGGTAACAAACTACAACGTGGAAACAAACACTCTACCCATTGATTTATGTTTTCAAGCTCTTCCCAAATATTTTAAATCTAGAGATTGCAATCAAATATTAACATGGAAGCAATTTTAACTTTTTCTAGTGGTTTTTCATAATTAATAGTATGGAAAAGTCTATTTTGGTCAAATATAGAAAGGCTGGACCATATGAAAAGAGTTGAATAAAGCCTACTAAACTTGTTTCAACCTAGTGGTAATATATGCCCCCTAAAAGATGCCTTCCTAGTCAAGATCCAAGATCCATAATTAACATAAAAGTCTAATCATAGTCAAGAATGATTCCATGTCAATATTTTATTTACTCATTATCATAAGACATAAAACCATGTATACATTCAAACCTAACCTATCTATATTGATAATTCATTTAGGTTTAGTCTCATTCACATTTTTGTATCTCAAAAAATAAAATAAAATTCAAGACCATTCCAAGAAACACATGTAGGGACCCTAAAATTTACCCCATAAGAAATATTAAGAAAAGGTATAAATATATATATTTATATATATACAACTCTTTGAAATATCCATTGCACACCAAGGTGCAATTGCTAAGTATATATAAATTAGAATTGACCTAACCATATCGTTACCATATGAAATGACTACCGCTTGGGAAAGATGTCCGCAATCCAGTCAATGCTTGAGCAGATGATCCGTCGGTCCTCACACGACACGGAAACGTTTATCGCCAGTCCTTGTGGAATATTTTTCCCAGTTGTCTCTACGCAATAATAGATACAGTGTAAAACTGATTTGTTCAGGGCAAGGAAGGTTAGGTGGAAGAATTCCTTTCCCAACTTTTCCCCTTTCCTTGGAAGTTTCTTTTACATTCAGCGTTTTAGCAGCGTACGAAATCATATAGTATTTTACCTTTGTCAAGCTAAAATTGACTCAGAATTTTGTATTTGAACTGGAATTAATTTAGATATCTTGTTAGAATTTGGGAGGAAAAGAAAATGTTTCATGTTTTACTCTTTCTAATGATTTTGCCTTCAGTCCTATGTGAGGATTCAATGTATGTTTGCAATAGAACCTCAACTTACGCAGCGGGGAGTACATACTTCAATTGTTCTTTTCATTATCTTATTTAGATATTCCTTAAATAACAATAAAGATGAGCTGTGCAGGGAAATCCTCAAAAACGTTACCCCTAATACTGGGCCCTTTCGGAGGCATTATGGTGTTACTCATTTGTTTAATTGCTAGGAGGAAAAGACTCAAATCTGCCATTTTTGGGGGTCAGTAACTTTACCTACCCACAATGAAGGTGCTCTGGTTCTTATTTTCGATTTTGTTTGATTTTTAGTCTAATAAAAGTTTAGTAACATACCCACCTTTCTATACATCGTTAATGCTTTCAAAATTATGATCTTTTTTAACTTTATTTGGACAGTAGTTTTTATTTGCAAAAATAAAGTATGACTCACGTAAGGTTGGAGTTTTAGATAAGTCTGTTTTCCAAATAAAACATTTTTTTAGTGTTTATTAATTATAACTGTAATTTCAATAAATATGTAACCTCTGTATTATTTATTCAAGATGCTACATAAAATTATGAGACTTTCCTCTCTAAAACAGAGCATACCCTGTTTTGAAACAGAGCATTCAGTTTTTATGTTGATGAAGTGTTTTGTATTGATGTTTTTCAATTGCTGTTTTTAGAGATTTCACATTTTCTGATTTCCCTATCAGTTTGAGTTAATTAAACAGGAGCGACATGTTACTTTCAGCTTGGAAGAACTTGCAGAAGCCACTGACAATTTAAGAATCATGAGACGTTCGGTGTAGTATTTTATTGTTCAAGTGCTGATGTGGCGCGCAATGCAGGGGTTACATGGCTCCAGAGTATGTACTAAAAAAGAAGCTCTCTGCTAAGGCCGACGTTTATAGCTTTGGAGTGCTACTGCTTGAGATTGTCAGCGGAAAGAAAAGTATGGATATGATCCACATATCCCAAGGGATGGAGACCTTAGTAGAATGGGCGAGGAACTCAATTCTCCATCATTCATTATAGCTTTGATGATATTTATGCCATTAATTTACTGAACGGATGATGTGTTATGTAGGCATGGGCACTGTACAATGGGGGAAGTATAGTGGACACGATGGATTCATCAGTTATAGAAGCATGCGCCGAGGAACAAGTGTTAAGATTTATACATGTTGGGCTTTTGTGTGTTCAAGCTGATGCAACACTCCGTCCAACCATGTCTATTGTTTTTATTATGATCTCAAGCAGTTCAATGCCGTTGCCCATTCCAAAAGAGCCCGGGTTCCTAACGAGCAGCAACGGCGGGCATGAAAATTCGGGATCAAAATCAAACTCAAGGAGTGGTGAGCATGAAAAGAGCACTGCGTCACAGACATCTGGAGCAACCACGTCATCTACATCAGGTGTTCACAAAAACGAGTCCAAAGTGAGCTTAGAAAAAACCGATACCAGGGATTCTGTACACAAGTGAGGCCTAGAAACAAATCCAAGGTGAGCTTTGGAAAACCACGGCCGGGGAGTCCATGTTAGAAATTGATTTGTAACTTAAATATACTTAATCTGTGTTTGTGTCATATGAGCTTGACTTTGCTGTATATAGTTCAGTTTCTTGCCAAGACCCTTTAGATATTAAATAAACTAGTATGATTATAGGAGAAATGTTGAGTCTTCAACTTTTATATGTTTGTAATATGTTAATGGATGAATAATAGCGCAGTTTTAATCTATTTTTTATTAAGTAAAACAGGTTTTACATGGACCTTGAAACCCACAACAGTTTAAAGTCTAAAGAAAGTTAAGAGAACCAAGCATAGAAAAATAGAACAGAGTAGCTAGGACAGGCCACTATAGGGCCGAACAAGAAAAAACAGATAAAATAAAGCATAGCTAAGAGAAAGAGCACCATGACCAGTTATGCCAAGCTCCTGATCATGACAGCCATGTTACTTTCAAGGGCCTCCATCAGTTGAACAATGTCTTTAACGTTCTGCACTTGGGAGCCTTGTGGATCAATTTTCTCCCCATTCTTCCTAGTTCTAGCCCTGGTTCTTTTACCTAGTCCTTCGGTTGGCTCCTTGTCCTCCTTCATAGTCCTCTACTCGGTATTGGGGTCCATTTTTTCTTCCATCTTTTTAATCAGCAACTTAAGGTTCTTGTTGGACATTTTAAAGATGTTAAAGTTTTGCTCTGCCACTCCCTTGAGGGTTTTTTCCAAACTTATCATTTTGGATTCCATGTTCGTGACCCTGGTTTTCTGACTTGGCTTAATCTATGTGGTCTTTTCCTTGTTGTCTAAGCCCTGAATTTTTTCCTTGATGTCCTCGATCTCATGGTAAAGCCATTTGAAAGATCGAAACTAATCCAACATAGTATTTTTAGTATTGTTGAGAAAATCCATGTCCATCTCCCTGGCTTTATCACTTAGCACAACCAGTGCAGGGTCTATCAATTCTTCCTTATGGACTTTTCCATAATTATCCTCCATAATCTGAGGATAGATGGCTTTCCTTATAATTCCCATGCGCACAGTGTTGATATTAAAATTTCTCTAGACCTTTTTACCCCTCCCGGTGTCCTGACTATTATACTCCCCCCCTGAGGCTTCTTTGATCTCATCAATCCTTATGAGTGACTGGTTATGATATATTGAGTTCTTCTTTTACTCTACTATTGTATTTTTCTTATACTATAATATCTCTATTTTCAATGTACTATACATTCATAAAGTTTGGTGCAGTCTGGTCAATTTACTCTTTCTAGTGGTTTGTCATAATCATTAGAATGGAAATGTCTATATTTGTCAAATATAGATTACATGTGTCTCTCTAAAAGATGCCTCCCTAGTCAATATCAAAGGTCTATAATAGCATAGAAGTCTATCATAGTCAAGAATGATTCTATGTCAATATTTCATTTACTCATTATCACAAGACATATCACCATGCTCTCTCTCTCTCTCTCTCTCTCTCACACACACACACACACACACACACACACACACACACACACACACACACACATATTCAATTAGGTCTTCATATATTATAATGCCAAGTCTCATTCACGTAGTGTTATGTCCCCCTTTTTCCTAAAATTTAAATCCATAGTAATAACATAATAAAGTCAAATATTATATGGAAAAATATGTAATGGATATAAGTCTATAGTATTACATATCAAATATATAAATATTGTTAATATTATATCAAATAAAATATAATAATATAAATAAATAATGAACAACATAAATGTAAAATCCAAATCACAACCACAAAGATATATTAAAGCATAGAATCTATAGCAACTTAAGATTGTGACTTCCTTCCCCATCGCATAGAATATTAGAAAGTTATGATTAGACTAATGAGGGGAGACAAAGAACTGGTAGTGTCATACAAATCCTAACTTCAACCTTCAAAGCCTTCGAAACTCCAAGCATATTATTAATCATTGATTTTTTTTATTGGATAAAGAAAACTTATATCAGAATTACAACACTATAAAAAATAGAGCAGCTATAAAAATAATGTTACAATAGAGTTACAAATAGAGCTTCAAACTAACTCAAATTACATATAATATGTAGAACTTAATCACAAGTGTAGCAGTGGAGAAATAAATATAATAGCATAACATGATTTCAGAAATCACTTCCCAAGGCTTCTAGATGGATAATATTCAATCTGCCAATCAACTAGAAATCCCATCTGTCCAAGAATTTTCTATACTCAATGTAGAGACATATCTAAAATCAACCAAGGTGTAGCTATCTTGAGGGCCTACCTTGTAGTTGAGCATGTAGAGATTTGGCCTATAGAATAGTTGCAATCTCACGAATAGAGGAAACAAGACAAGTCATTCTAGAGTTAATAAGTTGGAGCATATAGTTTGAATTTCTACTTCTAATGGGAGAAAGTAGTGGGATAAGGAAACTTGACATCAAATCTTCCAAATATTTTTAATAATTTAATAATCTTGCAAGTGTTAGAAATCATGTTATGGGTATGAGAGGAGCATAGAAGAGTGGATTTCCATGACCATGTGAGATGGAAGAGAGCTAGTATGGAGGTTTTAAGGGAAGTCCATAACAATCTCACATGAAAGAAAAATTGAAAATAGTGAATTAAAGATTCTTCTTTACCACACCAGGGGCATCGTGGCAATAGAATGAGGAATTTAAGACAAGATACCACTGGAAGTTTGGCATGGAGGATTTTTCGAGTGGTAAATTATGATTTGGCATTATCTTTAGTTTTCTAGATTTGAATCTGACTAAGTTTATTCCAATTGGCACAACTTGTTTACACTTCTAAAGAGTGTTGAGATGGTAAGAGATGACCAAGTTAGGAACAAGTTGCTTATAAAACACTTTGAGAGGAAAGAATATAATTTTGTTTCCATTATGCCAGTTCCAATCCTTCAAAAAGTTTGAGTGACTGCTGGATGAAATAAGGATAGAGAGATTAGGAGGAACATGATTTTGGATTTCTCTCATTTCCACCTTGTCTTTATAGCTTAAGTTAAAATATTACTTGAGTTGAGGCCATGATTTCCAAGTGAAGTTTGAGGAGTCTCAAAGATATCTGAATACCTGAATACCTTTGTTGGAAGGGTGCTTATCTTTGAACCTGGGAATCCTTGCCAAAGGGTTACGCTTTTCTTGGATTATTCTGCTCCACCATATTGATGAAGTTGCAAAACTTGATCCATGGCTAAAGGAGTAATCATACCAAGATAACTTTCTTGAAAGTAACTTCCAAGCCTTCCAAATATAGTTGAGTGGGGCTAAACCCTAAAGTTCAAAAAATGGGGATAGGAGGATCTTATTTTTCCAATGAATTATACACAAAGAATTTCTAGCAGTGACTATTTGAAGTTTATATTTAATTAGATTTTTCCAAGCAAAATTCTCTTCCAAGGCTCTTCTAATCCATTCATCTGAAATGCAAATACCTTGAGTGTAAGGGTGTATGATACCCAACTCTCCATTCTCCTTTTGAAGGATACAATAAGACCGTGATGTAATAAACATACATTTTTGGTTACCCCATTTGGACCAAATAATGTTGTGAATGAGCTCAGTAAGATGATTATAAAAAGCTTTAGAAGGTAGCCAAAATGAAGATATGTAAACATGACTTGCTAAGAGAATTTTATTAGCAACCTATATACACCCAATAATGGATAAGAAGTAGTTTGAGCAACCCATAGTTTGGATTATTTTTAATTAAAAAAATCTCCACATATCTTTTGGTGAAACTCCAATTCCAAAAGGTATACCAAGATATTTGGTAATAGCTACATGCTTTATTTCCTCCCATTCATTTGGAATCCACGAGTGGTGAGGGCTTGGACGAGTCATCAAAAATTCAATTTTTTAGTTAGCAAGTTTTGAACCTAAAACTACACAATAGAAATCAAAGACATCCAACAAATTATTGACATCCTTAGCTGAGTTTTGTATAAAAATCATGCTATCATCCAAAAAATGGGAGTTAAAGGTCATCATGTTTCCAAGGAGGGAGATGCCATAAATAAGGTGAGTAACTTGCTCACATTGCGAAAAATAATCGAGGGCATTAACAAAGAGTACATAAAGGGACAAAACAAAAAGGAAGCCTTTGCATATTAATTTTTGAAGAGGGAATTGTGGGGAGAGGGATCTATTTGCCACCAATCTAGCATTTGCATCCATGAATAACATATTAACATGGGCACAAAAATCAGGAACAAATCCCAACTAATGAAGCATTTTGAGTATAAAAGGCCATCTTATATGATCATATGCTTTATCAAGATCAAGTTTTAGAACCAAATAATCTAGACATGTATGCTTAGCACATTTTGTATCTTCCCAAGAAAGCACAAAATTTTCCAAGATAAATCTTCCTCCAAGAAAGCTATTTTTTTTAGCTTCACAATCTCTTATGTAATAGGTTTAATTCTTTTAGCTAAGGCTTTTGCTATTATCTTATATGCAGTATTAAGCAATGTTATTGGCCTCCTACCATTCATAGAATTTTCTTCTTTTCTTTTGTTAATAATCTTAATGAGACCTTGACTAATAATAAGTCCTAAGGATCTCGTTTCAATATGTTAGATTGATAATCCCTTTGTCTATTTATGTGAACTATTAGTTTTCAATATAAATGATATATGTAAAAATGAAGCATGTTCACACCTTGGTATCATGGTTAGAAAGTATTGAGGCTACTTGTTTCCTCGTATGAAAAAATACGGTTCCTTACTTTCATCATTTTGCATATCTAGCTCATCTTGTCCTTAAACCCCCTTTGTAGTTGTTATCGATCATGGTGTCTTACCTGGTATTATTATGTCTACGAGTAAGGTTCTTGTTACCATTTGTTTATTTTTATCTTTCTTCCTTTATGTACTTTCAAGTGAAAAGTACACAAATACTAAATATCCCTGTATCATACGAGGGAGATGCCCCTCTCAAATGCAAAGGAAGATTGTGATTTGATCGTAATCAGATTTGAATCTCTTCAACTATTGGTGTGATTGTCCCTAATATTTGGGTGAACAAGATCAATTTCAGAGAGCCATCCATAGTGACAAATTCGTTTACAAATGGGATGCCCTAGGTTCATTAGGATAATCCTATTTTTATGAATGCTACTTATCAACCTAGAAGAGAAGAAGACTTGCAAGACCTGCATCTTTGCACAATTAGTTTGTGACAACTCGTGTGCTTCCTCTTCGATGTCATGATATCTAAAATTGGTCGATAACAATAGAAAAATGATCAGATTTCTTTTTGTTTTTTTGATTTTTTTTTTCATTTCTTTCGTGTCAACCACTTTAAAAAAAATTATGGTCATAAAATCATGCTTGAGTTTTGGTCTTTTACTGATCATAGTTTTTAATATTACATTAGGCTCTAGTTATGGTTTGTTTACTGTTATCTTTTTTAATATTAAACAAGGCTTGTGGCTTTTAAAAAAAATTATATACATGTTATATGTCAGATTTTTTGAGCCATAATTTGAGTTCAGGTTATTTGAATTTTCAAATAACCCAAATGTGTTAAACTATTATTTTTGGGTTTTTCTATGAATGACCACTTTTGTATTCACCATCTTGGTGCACATGCCTTTAGATCTAGGGACTTTCCTTTGCAAAAGCTCATACTCATGAAAAAATTGACATATAGGTTACAATGTTTAATAAGTGAGTTGTTGAATCCAAGATTTCCACAAATTTTGTTAAAGGGTTATTTAAATCAACTTGAACATAGATTTGTGCATAAGAGATTACATTTCTATCTGAATAGATCCTATATAGGTTTTCCAAGTAGGAGAGCAATTAGATGAAGAATATCGCTTCTCAGAAATTCAAGTGAAAGCCTAGAAAGATGATCCTAGAGAGGTACCCCTAATGAAACCTCCTTAGTTGATTTAAATGTCAATCACCTAGATTAACTAAGAATCCCAACTTGATTATTAAAATAAGGGACACCTTTAAATACCTTATAATTCCTATTTTCCATGCAATAAAAACCAACATAAACATAGTTGTTTGTCACCATCATAATTTTCAAGACTCCTTAGGGTTTCTAGATCTATCATGCCCAAGATTCCTTGTCAAGAATAGAAGGTTGAAGCCCCATAAATTTTCATATAAGAGAATGCTTCTTCAAGTAATTCACATCCTTTGAAATCCTCTCCAATTGTATAACCCATATAGGATGATCCTAAGTTATCTACGAATAGTTGTTCACTTTTTTTTAATTATGGGTAAGCCCTTCATAGTTGGAGACCCCTTGCTAGACAAAATTTTAATTAGAGGCTCCATAGCATTTGCATGTATAAAAGAGGATGGATCTATAGTATCCATAGCTACACAAATTCTCAAAATCAGAGATATACTTCTCTCTTCAATGTTTAGGCCAAGCCCAAATGACAAAAAAATATAGCACCAGAGATGAGGTTTGATTAACACCAAAACCCAATACCAAAGCTCACCCAAATGAGAAGTAGGACACATAACACCTCACCAAAGAAATACAACACCATCTGCCTTGCTACATAGCTAGAAAAAAAGGGAAAATGACATCAAAACTTGATTTTAAAAAAACCACTAGAAGGTGCACCAACCTCCACCACACAACAACACAACCAAAAATGACTCCCCACACTTAAACATAGGTAAGGCCCCACATGTCCACCTCAAGCGCACGCTAAGGTATAGATAGTGTGTGGCTAGGGTTTTCACTAGCCCGCACAAAGATAAAAGCTTGAATACGCGATCCCTGCTCGACCGAATATTGCAATCGTTTCTTATTTTAATACTTTATCAAGATGTATTTTATGCATACTAATTTAACCATTGATTAAAATGTGTATTATATTATAAAGGAATATGTATTTGTAATCAGTTTTAGAACAATGTTACTACTTAAAGCTACTTGAAAATTTGATCATATTTATGAGAATATAGGTAAAAATTGATTAATCATAGTAGATTCATAAAATCCTTGTAAGAAATGCGAATTCTTTTAATCAATCAAAAAGCTACAAATTACTTTTTACAATTTAAGAGATATAATTTACACTATATAATAAATGAATTTTATAACAAAATTTTAAAAAATTAGATTCTAATTGGTCCAAACAATTTTTTAAACACTATTAGAATTTAGAAATTCAGAACGGCTGTAATAAGACTAGCCTAAAACAAATTTTGATAACACATAAAACATTATTATATAAAATGTTTACATAAAAGTATTACAATATTAGAATGAAGTTCTATTGACCTGTAAAAGCAGTCCCATTAATAACCATGAAACTAACCCAAATCAATTACTTAATGAAGAAAGTACTCTCGAAATTAACACCTAAATCATCACAAATTCCACTCTCACACGGTATGTGCTGTGCTCTAAATCCTACACTTCGTAGAAAAACTGGACGTCACAAATTTATGGTCTGTTGTAAATGAACTAGGACGCGCTAAACTATGATAGAGATGACTGAGAATTGACTACTCGGAAGAGTAGTCAGAACGGAGTCGTAGCCATCACTTTTGGATGAAGGCCTAATCCCTGCTCCACTTTGTCTAGCCTCACCTTGGATTCGTTTCTGTCACGGGAGTTTCATTTCCTCAAGGAACGCCTGATGTAGATGACGTGGCCGTCCCAGATGTCTGCGATGTCGTGCTCCTTTCAACCTCAGATTTTGTAGCAACGATTTTGTTGCTTGTTAGGAAAGCGGGCTCTTTTGGAGTTGGCAAGGTCATTGAAGTGCTTGAGATCATCAGAATAACATTGGACATGGGTGGACGGAGTGTTGCATCCTCCTGAACACACAAGAGCCCAACATGAATGAATCTCAACGCTTGTTCCCCGGTACATTCTTCTGATACTCTCGAAGCCACCATGTCCAGTATATTTCCCCCACTGTACAGTGTCCATGCCTACATAACACATCATCAGTTCAGTAAATTTACGGTAAAAATATCACCAGAGCTAAAATGAATGATTAGCAAATTAGGTAAGGTCCTCACCCATTCTGATAAGTTTTGACTAAATGTATTTTTCTTTCCGCTGACAATCTCAAGCAGTAGCATTCCAAAGCTATAAATGTCGGCTTTAACAGATAGCTTTTTTTCTCTTACATACTCTGGAGCCATGTAACCGCTGCAATGCACGCCGCAGCAACATTCACTCGTTTGCATTTACGAAAACTTATACATCATCCACTCAAATATTAAATACTACACCGAACATCTCGTGATTCTTACCATGTGCCTGCAACTGTTGTTTGGATATGCGTCTCATGCTCAGGGAAGAGTCTAGCAAGCCCAAAATCGGCTATCTTTGGATTGAATTTGTTGTCAAGCAAAATATTGCTCGGTTTAATATCTCTGTGTATAATTTTCATCCGCGAATCCTCATGAAGATAGAGAAGCCCGCGGGCGATCCCCATGATAATATTATAACGTTTTTGCCAATCTAACAGTCTAGACTTTTCTGGATCTGCAATGCCAATTCTAAAACTGTCATGTCTTATAATACTAAAGAGTTTGATGATAATCCGAAACCAAGTGTAACTTACCGAAAAGGAAGGTGTCAAGGCTCTTGTTGGGCAGATACTCATAAACAATCAACCTTTCGATTCCGTCAGCGCAACATCCCAACAGTTTTACAAGATTTCGGTGTTGAACGGTGGCCACAAGCTGCACTTCATTCACAAATTCTTTATTGACTTGTGTGACTGTGGACTTCGCAGACAGTTTTTTCACTGCTATTTCCTCTCCGTCTTTAGTTCTTCCCTGAAAGAAAAAAGCAAAATTAGAATTCTCTATGTCCCTTTAAACAGATCTCCAAGTCCATGAAAACACTATTTGTTTCAGGGCAAAGATCTCCTTTACCTTGTATACGACCCCAAAGCCACCTTTTCCAAGCTTTTTATCGTCGTGAAAATTGTCAGTGGCTTCTGCAAGTTCTTCCAAGCTGAAAGTAACGTGTTGCTCCTTTTTAATTAACTCGAATTGATGGGAAAATCCATGCCTCTCTGTAGAGTCAGAAAGTGTGAAATCTCTAACAGCAATTGAAAAACATAAAAACACTTCACCAACATAAAAACTGTATGCTCTGTTTCAAAACAGAGTATGCTCTGTTTTAGAGAGGAAAGTCTCAGAATTTTATTTAGCAGCTTGAACAAATAGTACAGAGGTTACATATTTATTGAAATTACAGCTACAATTAATAAAAACTCAAAAAGATAGATAAAAATATCTTTTATTTGAAAACCAGAGTTATCTAAAACTCCAACTTTACGTGAGAGTCGTAGTTTATTTTGCAAATAAAAACTACTGTCCAAATAGAGTTAAAAAAGATCGTAATTTTGAAAGCATTAACGATCTATAGAAAGGTGGGTATGTTACTAAACTTTTATTAGACTAAAATCAAACAAAATCGAAAATAAGAACCAGAGCACCTTCATTATGGGTAGGTAAAGTTACTGGCCCCCCGAAAATGGCAGATTTGAGTCTTTTCCTCGTAGCAATTAAACAAATGAGTAACCCCATAATGCCTCCGAAAAGCCCCAGTATTAGGGGTAATGTTTTTGAGGGTTTCCCTGCATAGCTAATTCTTATTGTTATTTAATGAAATTCAAAACTAATAATATCAGATTTCCACAATTCATGTCTAAATGTATGTGTGTATTTGGTTTTGATTGTGTGTTTTTAGTATTAATGTTTCGGATCTCATTTCATTATGGAGTGTGATCTATCATCAGGAAGAGAGGGTGCAAGAATTGTAAAAACAAAAGATCACGGATCCATCATCTTTTGTTTTTACAATTCTTCTCTCTTCCTGATGATGGACCACAGACTGTGATCCGAAACGTTGATGGTAAAAAAACACACAATCAAATCCAGAAACACACATGCATTTTGAAATCCAAAACACTTAAAGAATATATAAATAAGATAATTAAAAGAACAATTGAAAAGAACATAAAATTAAGTTGAAGAACTTAATTACCGGTTGAATCCGCCTGGGATCTAGCCTTGGCAGGAGCATGGGGTACAGGCAGAAAACTGGGTGTGGATGTTGTGCGGTGTGGTGATGAAACCTCAGTGGAAGGTAAAGGTGATGGTGATGGTGACGGTTCCTCCAAGTCAAAAAATTGGTATAGCTCATATCTCACTGCGCAGTTTCCTGATATAGCTCTGGCTCCCTGACTTTTTGAACAGCACTCCTCCAACTGTTGCCTTGCTCGAATTAAACATTTCATACAATCCTCGATGGACGAATCTCTCCAGCACTGAACTAGGCCGTACACCTTATCCGATGTAAACGAAAGGTTGGCCGATCCAACAGCAAATAGTTTATTTGCAGGGATATAAGCTTGATTCGACAATTTAGACAGAAGGCTAGAGGTTGTGGATATGAAACCCTGCACATTGTCTGTGACATTCACCAAATTCCTTAAGAAATACACAAGGGTATCAAGTGTTGAACTGAAATTGAAGTAATCATAGCGCAAGAAACAGTCAGCCATCAACACCCGTCCTCCTGTGGCGTTGGCGCAGTAACCAAGAGAAACATTGTATGCTCGTCTTGAACAATCTGAGCATTTGGCCGCTGATGCATAACCAAAACACTGGAGCAGGCCATAAACTTTATAGGGATATAGGCCACTGGAAGACCTGTTTAAGCCTGAACTTTGAGGTGCGTTACGAGAAAGATAATTGATAACCGTATCCAAGTTTATGAAGTATGTACTCCCCGCTTTGTAAGTTGCTCTATTGCAAACATACATTGACTGCTGACATAGAACTGAAGGCAAAATCATTACAAAGAGCAAAACATGAAACATTTTCTTTTCCTCCCAAATTCTAACAAGATGTCTAAATTAAATCGAGTTCAAATACAAAATTTTGAGTCAATCTTTAGCTCGAGAGGTAAACTGTTATATGATTTCATACGCTGCTGAAACGCTGAAACGTAATGGAAACTTCTAAGGAAATGGGAAAAGTTGGGAAAGGAATTCTTCCACGTAACCTTCCTTACCGTGAACAAGTCAGTTTTACACTGTAGCTATTATTGAGTTGAGACATCTGGGAAAAATATTCCACGAGGACTGGCAATATACGTTTCCGCCTCATGTGAGGACCAACGGATCCAGTATAATTGTCGTAACCTTGTTTTATTATCGTACCTTTGGAAAACTGTGGAATATTTCCGATCATCTGCTCAAGCATTGGCTGGATTGCGGACATCTTTCCCAAGCAGTAGTCATTTCATATCGTAAGCAATATGATTATGTAAATTCTAATTAATATATACTTGCGATTGCACCTTGGTATGCAATGGATATTCCAAAGAGTTTCATATATATGCATTTATACTTTGTCTTAAGATCCCTTGTGGATGAAAATTTTAGGGTCCCTACATGTTTTTCTTGGAACGATCTTGAATTTTTTTAATATTTTGAGGCTACACAAATGTGAATGAGACTTGGTGTTATAATATAGGAAAATCTAACTAAATTATAAATATAGATAGGTTAGGTTTGAATGTGTACATGATATTATGTCTTATAATAATGAGTAAATAAAATATTGACATGAAATCATCCTTGACCATGATAGACTTTTATGTTAATAATAGACCTTGGACCTTGACTAGAAAGGCATCTTTTAGGGGGGACATACGAAGCAAGTTTAGTAGGTTTTATTCAACTCTTTTCATGTGGTCTAGTCTTTCTATATTTGGCCAAAATAGACTTTTTCATACTATTAATTAGGAAAAACCACTAGAAAAAATTAAAACTCTTTCATGTTATTAAATATAAATTATCAATTATAATATCTAATTAAGGATAAAATGAATTATATTAAAGATATTAAATTTTTACAATTCATATTATTTGAACTTTGGTAAACTATGCAAACATCTTTCCATTAACTTTTTAAATCGCATTCTATGATTCATGATCAAGACATAAGGAACGAGTAAAAAGAAAATAGATCTTTTTCTTTCTCTAACTGTTTGATTCACAATTATGGCAGTCACATGAATAATACTATTATATAAATTTTAAGATTAAATAAAAATATAATAATAAAAGATTCATTACAAATAATATACATAAATTATTGGCAATAGTAGAGAATTGCATTACAAATAATACAAAAAAATTGAATGAATTTATGATATGTTGTAAATTATCTAAGTCGTACTAAACTTTATAAATGTATAGAATATTGAAAACAAAGATTAAAAAAATACAACAGCAGAAGTGAAAGAACTTAATCTATCATAACATAATAGAACTGCTATATTGCTCATTCTTTAGGATATTACAAATATATATCTATTGAAGAATCAATATTTATCCTATAATTATGCTTGCATGTTTGACATCTAATTAAATACTCTCGGAAACAAATTAGACAATAAATAGAAGGTAAAATAGGTCTAGAACTCATACTCAAACTCACACGACGCAAACACAACTTTGAGTATAATTCAGTTACAAATCAATTTCCAATGTAGAGTCCCTAGCTATGATTTTCCTAAGCTCAGCTTGGATTTTTTTTTGTTGGTGTAATTAAGTATTTACTAATTACACTTTACTTAAGTTTACTTAGGATAATGCATTTGCATATTAGTTGTCTTTAAGACACCTAGGAGTTTGCATTTTATTTTAGCACATAGTTAGGAGAAATTCCACTTTAGGTGTGATAGTTGTCATCACACACCTCTTTGTGTGTGAGATCCACCTTTAGTGCTCTTATCACATTATCATCCTCTCATTGTTGCATATACTTTGATGTATAATGGAGGATGATCCACCTTTGGTGGACATGTGATTCCACCTTGTATGGGTGATATCTTATCATCTCCTTATTATGTAGTCTTATTGCATTGCCTATATATTTAGGCACTCCTACTTTGTATTCAATTCAATTGGCTATAATCAATTATTTGATTATTTTTCCTATCTCTCTTATGCTATCTCTTGAGCTTCTAGATCTTGGCTTTTATTCTTTGCCTTAGGCAAATTCTTACATGGTATCAGAGCCATAGGAGTTTCATTGTATAGCCTATTTTGAGAGATTTTTATTGTAGGTCAAAATTGGAGCTTGCTGGTGCAAATCAGAGGTTGGCATCACATTGAGGAGGTCCAAATACTCCTAAATCAAATTTTGTTTCATCCAAATCGGACATCTGAAGCCAAATCTAGAGCCATTTGAATTTTCAAGGTTTGGCGGCGACGATTCAGATAAAATAATTTCAGAGGCGATTTTCAAACAACGATATCTCAGTCATCTGGAGTCCTTTTTTTGAGAAATTTTTTTTTTTGGGGGGGTAGAATTTCACAATGTACACAATGGTGTAGGTGATTTCTAATCTCTATTTCTGATGTTTTTTGAAAATTGCAAATCCTGATTTTTACAACTTTAGAGGCTTCATTTGGGCTCATATGGACACATTTTTAGGTGCCATTTTTTTTGAAAGTTCATGATTTTTTGTCTACTTTTCAGATCTAGTGTTAGTTTGGAAAAATTCTGAGTAGACATAGTACTTTCAAAATTTGGTCTATTTTGGCCTATTTTTGGCACTTGTAATTTGTTGGATCTTTGAGAGATCTTATGTCTTATTTTTTTGAGTCTACTATAGCTTCATATTTTCTGTTGTAATTATCAAAATCAGAAGTCCACTTTGATCCATTTTGGCAAGTGGCAATTGTACATGCACTATATATAAAGTGCTAAAATCATCTATTTTGGGGGGTTCTTTGGTTCATTGCATTTTGCACGGTGCATTGATTTTTTGGTCTCATTGTTTCATGTGAGAAGTATATCATGGATGGTTTAATTAAGTTGACAAGAGGGAACTATAAGCAATGGAGTGAATTGGTTCTTGCTCATCTTAGTGAGCATAACCTATTGTCCTATTTGTATGAGTATAGACCTAAAAGTCCTTCTTACAATTGTGACTCTTACTCAAAAGTTGTTAAGGTTATCTATTTGAATATGGATATGGATGTTATGGATTCCCTTGATGACTATGAAGATGAAACAAAAAATATTCCTGATCTTTGGACCACTCTTTGGGAAATGTATGGAGATCCACATATTCCTCCACTTCCAAAATGTCCAGAACCTCCAGTTGCAGTTCCTTCTCCTCCTACTAAGATCACATCTCTTGATGATGCTTATCTTCCTATAGCCATTGGATCTTGTGATTCACTGCAATAGGATATTCAATGTCTTCTAGAGTTGGTTCCATGGGATGACTACTTGATAGACATTGTAGGTTTGTTTGTGGAGTCCTAAATTTTAGATTTGGGAGACTTCATTGATGACATTCATCTTCTCTTTGTTGAGGATGATCCTTCTTCAATTATTGTGAGGGAGCATGCTAACCCTCGTCTTCATTCTCCAGTTGATCCTTCTTTTGAGATTGACATGATTGTAGATCCTTTTATACAAAATTTGAAGGTCTCTTTAACTTCAAAGAAGACATTTGAGTCTTTGGAGATTGGTTTACATGAGTCTCAAACTTCACTTGAGATGTCACATTGCATGGTTCAATTTGATCATACTCATGTGTTGGAGATTCCTATTCAGTTTCCTGAAACATCATACATTTTGAGTATTCTTCCTAGAGATTGGGGAGGATTCATTGATACACTTGTGGACTTGTTTCTTCCTAATGGGAGGAACATTATTCAATTTTTTTGGTGCAATTTCTACATTGATCTAGTTGCATCTATCATGGGTGTACATTCTACATTGAGGGGGGGCTTTCTTGCTTCTCTTCCTACTTCATTTAAGGAGGCATCTTTGTCTTTGGAGTTTCATCCAAATTCTTATGTGGATCAATTATCATTGGTTCCTTGTTTGTCACCTTCTTCTACTGGGCTTTCTCCTAATTGGTTCGTGGCATCTTCATCAACCAAGGACATGGTGACACTTCGGCATACTTTAGAGACATCATACTTCATTTGGATTCCCCTTCCTACTTCCTATCCACAATGGGAAGCCTTCTTACATCTATACTTTGTGTATCTTCTTCCTAAGAGGAAAAATGTTGTTTGTGGGCATTGGACTATGTTTTGTCTTCAAGCACTTACCATCCTTGGAGGAGATTACTCATTATGGGGGGGATATCATGTCTCCTTGTTTCCTTCCTTTGGGGGGATTTTTTATTGTATATGCATGATGTATGTCATAATAGGGGGGTCTTGATTACTCCATCCATGCATGCATCTTGTATTCATCTCTCTTTTAGGGGGATGATTTTTCCCATGAGGTTTTCCCTCTTTCTCCACTTTATGAGAGATTGCATTGTTCTTGCATATTTTACATGGGTACCTAACATGGCCTAGTAGCCGGGACCCATCTTGCATTGTAAGCTTAAGTGCATTGTCCTATGTTGCACTTAAGGGGGGGTGTTGGTGTAATTAAGTATTTACTAATTATACTTTACTTAAGTTTACTTAGGATAATGCATTTGCATATTAGTTGTCTTTGAGACACCTAGGAGTTTGCATTTTATTTTAGCACATGGTTAGGAGAAATTTCACTTTAGGTGTGATAGTTGTCATCACATACCTCTTTGTGTGTGAGATCCACCTTTAGTGCTCTTATCACATTATCATCCTCTCAGTGTTGCACATGTTGCACATACTTTGATGTACAATGGAGGATGATCCACCTTTGGTGGACATGTGATTCTACCTTGTGTGGGTGATATCTTATCATCTCCTTATCATGTAGTCTTATTGCATTGCCTATATATTTAGGCACTCCTACTTTGTATTCAATTCAATTGGCTATAATCAATTATTTGATTATATTTCCTATCTCTCTTGTGCTATCTCTTGAGCTTCTAGATGTTGGCTTTTATTCTTTGCCTTAGGCAAATTTTATAGTTTTTAAGCCTCACTTGTGTAAAGAGTCCCTGGTATCAGTTTCTCTAAGCTCACTTTGGACTCTGTTTTGTGAAGTACACCTAATGTAGATGACATGGTTGTCCACATGTCTACGGTATTGTGCTCTTTTCATTTGAACCACTCTCTGAGCTTGACTTTGATCTCAAATTTGAAGAAACACTTTTTCTACTCATTAGTAACCTAGGGTCTGTTGGAATGGGAAACAACATGGAATTGGTTGAGATCATCAGAATAATATTTTAAATGGGTGGACAAAATACTACATCAGCTTGAACACACAAAATCCTGACATGAATGAATCTCAAAAATTGTTCCTAAGGGCATGATTCTAAAATGGTTGAATCCATCATGTCTAGTATATTCCCCTCATTGTATAGTGCCCATGCCTACATAATACATCACTGATTCAGTAAATTTAGGGAAAAAATATCACCTAAGTTAAAATGAATGATAGAAAATTGAGTTCCTCACCCGTTCTAGTAAGGTTTCCTTCCCTTGAGCAATATGGATCATATCCATATTTTTCTTTCCACATACAATCTCAAGCAGGAGCACTCAAAGCTATAAATGTCAACTTTAATAGAGAGATTTCTTTTGATTACATACTTTGGAGCCATGTAGCTATTAGTATAATGTATTACATTGTTATTAAATGTATTACATTAATTAGGTTAGATAGTTATAAAGGTAGTTTGTGCGCGATCAGATTGTTTAACTGATATTTAATGTTTGCACAACTTTAAAATGCATATCAAATGTAATATCTTTTAACATTAAAATAATGATTTTTTTAATGTATTTTTATAACAACTGGTATCAGAACTACATCTATCCTTTTGTATGATAGAAATATGAGTATGGTGGAGAGAAATAAAAAAAATGGTGTTGCAAAGAATGTTGGTAGAAGAGATTAACTTGTTGTCCTTATCAAAGAAATCTTCAACATAGAATGTGGGTGAAGGGTGTCATATAGTATTTTTCATCTTTTTTATCTATAGATTCAAGACTTCAGATGTAGTCAAAGTGTTTCAAATTAAAACTATGCTCAATCAAATTGATAGTATATAAGTTTTGTAGAAGTTTGAAAGTAAGGAGAAGTTAGGGTTTAGAAACAATATTGGAATTTTTGTAAAGTAATTAAATGAAAATAAAAGGATTATTCCATTATTGAGATTGTAGTTGATAGGCTAGATAAGTATTCCAGTTTTAATTTTCATACTTGGAAAAAAAAATTCAAATGTAATTGATGAATACAAATTTGTGGGGAATAGTGAATGGAAAAGAAAGTCTACCTACATATACAAGTAAGATATTAGATTGGAGTAGCAGAGATGATAAATCCAAGGCTATTATTGGCCTTGCACTTTCTAATTTTGAGTTGCATCACATAGATTTAGACTAAAAAAATCAAGTGAATTTTGGGATGATTTGCATAAGTTGTTCGGAGCAAAACTACTTAACGTAAAGTTTTCTGTAAAACTTCAGCTATTTAGATTTAAAATGGAAGGTGGAATAATAATGTCAAATCACATAAGTAATTTGAGGACTCTTCTCAGACAACTAGTAGAAGTCAAGGCTCTGGTAGATGATGATGCTAGAGCTATATTGTTAAATAAATTTCCTACAAAATATAGTAATGTTATTTTTACACTCAGCCAAATAACCTCTCAAGATTTAGAAGATGTGATTTTGTCTCTTTTAGTAGAAGACACAAGAACAAATGCAAAAGATTTAGAATGTGTTTCTCAACTAGAAAATGTGTTATATGTTCAAAACCATAATAAAAGATCAAGTACAAGGAATGGATAAATCAAATGTTATTATTGTAACAAAAAGGGTCACATAGGTTGGTCTTTCAAAACTCGAGTCAGACACATTCTTAAAAGAAATATCAAAGATGAAGGTAATATAGCTTGTGTTGAGAATGAGGATTCATAAATGATCAAGTTATTAAATTTATGATTATGTTAGTGATTTTGGAGAAGTGCTATAAGTTTTCACTTTATTGGAGGCTGGTGGCACACGAGGATGGAGGATTTCCATCATCTCATGTGAGCTTCTTGCTTTGAGATGGTGTTTTTCTTGAGAAGCATTTTTGGTTTTGGTTTCTACTTTATTTCTTGTTTTTGTTGGCATATTTAATGAGAATGAGGATTCATAAATGATCAAGTTATTAAATTTATGATTCTGTTAGTGATTTTGGAGAAGTGCTATAAGTTTTCACTTTATTGGAGGCTGGTGGCACACGAGGATGGAGGATTTCCATCATCTCATGTGAGCTTCTTGCTTTGAGATGGTGTTTTTCTTGAGAAGCATTTTTGGTTTTGGTTTCTACTTTATTTCTTGTTTTGGTTTCTACTTTATTTCTTGTTTTTGTTTTTTGTGGAGGCATGTAAGGGGTTTTGTGTCGAGTTCAAGATGGATGGTTGTCTAGTAGTTTACGAGGTTGTGATTTAGGAGTTGTGGAGGAAGAACTCAGGAATCTTAGATAGAGGCTACACCTTCCTAAGGGTTATGAGACAACTTGATGGAACTCCCCATGATTCAAGATTTTTTTCTTCAATAAAGATTTTCATAAAGATGTGTATACATCTTGTATTCAACAAATTTTTTTTATTATGTAAGGCTTAAGGGGGGAGTTTATTGCTAAACATTTAATAAGAACAATGTAATAGAGGGGATTGTTAGTATAATGTATTACATTGTTATTATTATTTTAAATGAATGACATTAATTAGGTTAGATAGTTAGAAAGGTGGTTTTTGCACTGTTAAATTGTTTAATTTATTTCTACCATCTACACAACTTTAAAACACATATCAAATACATAATATCTTTTAACATTGAAATAAATATTTTTTTTAATGTATTTTTAGAAAAGTAACCCCTCCATTGTGCACCACATAAAAAAGTTTTTACATCATACACTTCAATGATAAAAAACTAAATCCAACATCTTGTGATCCTTACCATGTGCCTGCAACAGATGTTTGGATATGCATCTCATCCTTAGGGAAGAGTTTAGCAAGGCCAAAACTGACTATCTTTGGATTGAGTTTGTCGTCAAGAAAAACAATTTTTGGTCTAATATATCTGTAATAATTTTTATTGGTGAATCTTCATGAAGATAGAGAAGTCTGCAGGAAATCCCAACGATAATGTCATGCTAACATTTTTGCCAATCTAACATTAAAATTTTCTACATCTGCAAATCTCAATTCTTAGACTTTCATGCCTTTCAAAAAAAACATTGGAATAGTAAAAAGATTGAAGAGAAATGGGATGATCAGGTAACCAAGTGTAACATACCAAAGAGGAATGTGTCAAGGCTCTCATGGGGAAAATACTCATAAATAATCAACTTTTCTTCTTTCTCAGTGCAACATCCCAATAGTTTCACAAGGTTTCAATGTTGAATATTGGCTAGAAGTTTCACTTCCTTCATAAATTGATCATTACCTTGGGTGGACTTCACAGATAGCTTTTCCACTGCTATTTCATTAGTTCTTCCCTAAAAGAAGAAAAAAAAAATGGAGCTCTTTGTCTCTTTAAACATATTTCCTAATCCATGGAAACACTATTTCTTTAGGAAAAGATATAGAATATAGGTTTACCTTGTGTACAATACCAAAACCACCTTCTCCAAGCTTCTCATTTTCATGAAAATTGTTAGTGGCTTCTGCTAGTTCTTCCAAGATGATATCAAAATGTTGCTCTAGTTGAAATGACTACCTCTCTATGCAGTCATAAGCATGGGTAAGCTAGATGATCAAATGTTACACTTAAAAACTAAACAAAAATGAAAACAAGAAACAAGATTAAAATTATAAGTTTCACCTTCATTATGGGCAGCTAGATTAATGCAATGAAGGATGGTGTATCCAATGAAGGATAGTCCAAACCTTGCAGCCAAAAGAATTACACAACAAATTACTAACAATGCAACACAAATTAATTATTCAACACTAATTTTCATTAACATGCCCGATTGTAAGGCCTTCCGAGTTAGGGCTAATTAGAATCAGAAGCAATTTTGCAAGATCCACAACCAGATCCTATACAATCTCAACTAGTTTAGTTCTGAAGATAATCAAAAACTGATGGAAACCCTAAGGCAGATCTAATTTGGAGCTCGCAAGCCCACAAGCAATCTCCTTGTTCCCAAGTATGAAACCCCTAGCTCTGCTACAAAGACTATTAGATTACAATTGGATTTGCAAGAACATCAAGAACTTTTCCACAACTTTGCCAACTTCAACTTTCAGAACCTCCGATCTGACTCACTAAGTTTTCCAAGTCATGAAACTTTCTTCTCTAAGTTCCTCCCCAAAAGTGTCTCTCTAAACATCTAACCAAGCCCTCCTTAAATACTAATCATTAGCCACAAGTCGGCTGGATGAAACCCTTAACTTCCCTAAAACAATAATTAAATGTCATACAAGTCAGCTTACAAATGTATACAAACATTTAATTCTGCATGTCGGCCCAAGACAATGGCTACCAACAATTAATTCACCAATTCAGCTCAACAAATCACATAGAACTCCAATCAGTAAGTCATAACTACAGAGCAACAAGAAAATTACCGAGCACCAGTATCGACTGAGCACCATAGGCATGACTGAGCAACACTTTCACCGAGCACCAGAGACTATTGAGTTCCTTCAGTGTCTGAGCTTCCTTCAATGACTGAGACTGTCAGTCAAGGCTGCAACTGAGTAAAAACTGGGCAAAACATAAACACTCCATGTAGTTTGCTGAGGACACAGAATGCCCCTGCTTAAACCTTGGATGGCCTTGCATCAGACACCCTAGGTTCCAAAAGATGTTCGTATGTGAGAAGAACATCTTTCAGGATTCAACACATAAATCTTAAACTGGTGCCTCACATAAAAGTCCTCCACCTTTTCTGCTTGCAAAGTCTTCCACTTCAGTTTCCTCTGTCTCTTCAAGTCTTTTCTAGACAATATATAGGATGGTTCTTCATACTGATAATTCATTTTCTCTAGATCTACAATCTCAACTCAACTACCAATAACCAGGCTTCTCCTACCGAGCATTGTATCCATCAAAGGCATCAGTGAAAACTTCCTATCATTCTTCTCAATAGTAAACATATTCTTTACACAGTCATAAATAGCTCTACAATCATACTACCAAGGTCTACCGAGAAATATATCACAACTATTCATCTTCACAATGTCACAAAGCATAAGATCCTTGTACTGGCCAATCTGAACATCAATGAAGCATTGTTCTCTGACTTCCAAAGCATGAACATCTTGTAACTAGCCAAGCCTATAAGGACAAGGATATTTCATTCTCTTCAAACCAAGTTTCTGAACCAGGTCTTCATCAACAAGGTTATCAGTACTACCACTATCAACAATAACATCACAGAGTTTACCTTCAGTCTTGCATCGGGTCCTTAAAAAGTTACTCCTCTGACAAGGTTCATCCTTTGTACTGAGCAATGTTCACTGAAGCAGCAAGTTCTCTGATTCAGGCTCATTCTGAATGTTCTCATTCATCACGGTAGTTCGTCGGTCAACCTTCTTTCGTGTGCATTCAAAAGAAAGGTATCCTTCCTCTCCACAATTATAGAAAGTACCCTTAAAGATAACTCTACTCGTCTTCTTCTTTGGTTCCATAGGTTTCTGTTCATCTTCTGCATCAGTCAATTTATCCTTCATCGAGTGATCAATATTTTCTTTCCCTTGGGAGTTACTAGGTTGTTTCCTATTCAACTTATCTTCTACCTTCAGAGCATATTGATAAGAATCTTCAATAGAATCAATCTTCAGCATACCAAGCTCATCATGAATATTGAATCTTAGACCATTCACATACCGAGCTACCTTTTCCTTACCAAGCTCTCGGTGTCCAGACCGAATAGTAAGTTTGTAGAACTCCTCAGTATAATCTTCAATAGAAAAATCCTTCTTTTTTAGATTCTACGACTTCTTAAATAAGTCAAGCTCATAGTCAGCCGGTATGAAATTAGCTTTCAACTTAGTCACCATCAATCTCCACCGATTGATCTTTGTTTCACCTTCATCTTCTCGGTCTCTCTGTAGTTCTTTCCACCAAAGAGAAACATGTCATTTCAACTTTGTCTGTGCTAATCTCACCCAAAGAGGATCTTCAATTTCTTCCAACTCAAAGAAATCTTCAAGTTCACCAATCCAATCAATTAGATTTTTGGGTTTCAAAGTACCAGAGAAAGTAGAAACTTCCATTCGATAATTACTAAACTGAGTAGCAGGTCAAGGCAACCAAGCAGTTATATCTTCACTAGATCTATTCCTTTGGTCATCACCACTAGATCCAGTAGTTTCAAATTCTTCACTAGCTTCTTCATAGCCATCCTCAGTACCAACATTCTGAGGTATACTAGCAACAGTTCTCATGATCTCAATGACCATATCATTCTTCATCAATTCCATCTCAGATCTGAAATCTAATTTCACCTTCTCTGTGAACCAGGATTCAACAGTATCACAAACATCAGAAATAACTCTAGGGTCCAATATTCTCAGAGGCATCCTTAAAGATAAGAGAAACCCTCTGCAAAAAAATCCTCACCGACCACCTTGTGACAATCTCCAAGTTGCAACAAGTTAGATCTCAACCTGCAATCTTGTAAACAACTAGGGCACAATTTCACAAGTTCAATGCTTCGGATCTACAATTCAAATTGTGCCCAATCTCTACTTCAATAAGATCAACTTCGCAAGATCAACCTTGCTAGGTCAAGCTTCTACTTCAACAAGATCAACTTTCTCTCCAATAGGAACAAACTTCGCTCTAATACCACCTAATGCAGTCAAGGATGGTGGATCCAATGAATGATAGTCCAAACCATGCAGCCAAAAGAATTAGACAGTGGATTACTCAACAATGCAACATAAATTAATTGTTCAACACTGATTTTCTTTAGCATGCCCGACTGTAAGGCCTTCCGAGTTAGGGTTAATTACAATAAAAAACAATTCTGCAAGATCTGCAACCATATCCAATACAATCTCAACTGGTTCAATTCTAAAGACAATAAGAATCTCATGGAAACCCTAAGGAAGATCTAAACTTGAGCTCGCAAGCCTCCAAGTAATCTCCTTGTTCCCATGTATGCAATCCTTGGCTCTGCTACAAAGACTATCAGATTACAATCTGATCTGCAAGAACATCAAGAAGTTTTCCACAACTTTGCCAACTATAGCTTTCACAGCCTCTAATTTGAATCACTAAGTTTTCCAAGTCATGAACCTTTCTTCTCTAAGTTCCTCCCCAAAAGTGTCTCTCTAAACATCTACCCAAGCCCTCCTTAAATACTAATCATCAACCACAAGTTGGCTGGATGAAACCCTTAACTCCCCCAAAACAATAATTAAATTCCATACATATTAGCTTAAAAATGTATACAAACATTTAATTGTACATGTTAGCCCAAGACAATGGCTACCAATAATTAATTCACCAAGTCGGCTCAACAAATCACATAGAACTCCAATCGGTAAGTTAGAACTACTGAGCAATAGGAAAATTACTGAGCATGCCAGGCATCACCAAGCACCAGTATCGACCGAGCACCATAGGAATGATCGAGAAACACTTTCACCAAGTGCCAGAGACTACCAAGTTCCTTTAGTGACTGAGCTTCCTTCAATGACCAAGACCATTGGTCAAGGCTGCAACTGAGTAAAAACTAGCCAAAATACAAACACTCCATGCAGAATGCCCCTGCTTAAACCTTGGATGCCCCTGCATCATAGATATACTAATCCCTAGAAGATGGAATATTTGAGTCTTTTTCTCATACCAATTAAACAAATGATTAACATCACAATATTCCTCCTACAATCCCCAATATTAGGGGCACTGGTTTTGAGAATTTATCTACACATGGGAAAATCTTTATTTTCATGTAATGAAATTGAAGTAATCAGGATCAACCATAAATATACCCAATGAAAATCTAAGAAACATGTTCAAAAGTATTATTGTAGAAAATAAAATATTAAGGAAGATTTACTATTTGATGTATTCGGGTGCAGTGATGAAGGTGAGGGTGATGATGGTGATGACTCCAAGTTCCCCATTGGAAAAGTAAAAGGGAGGTTTAACTTATATATCACAGTGTAGCTCGTTGACATAGCCCAAGAACCTATACTCAGTGAAAAACAATTCTCCAATACAGTTCTTTCTTGAAAAAAACTTGGAGTGTAATCCTTGATGGATAAATATCTCCTACAGTTGACTTGACCATAAACCACTTTGGGCTTGAAGTATCTATCAGATATAAAATATTAGTTTTGATAGCTCGTAATGTTGTCCTCTAGCGCTAGATATTTATTAAATAATTATTTTCTAAAACAAATTTGTTAGTGTACAGAAAATTATTTATTTAATAATTAACTCTTTTAGGGTCACTTAATAACTAAATTGGTTACGGTTTATTGGGTTATTTTTAATTGCAATCGATGATTGAAAATCAATCTCATCCATTGGTTTTTTAATGGTATTAGTATAAAAGGGAGTCAAGGAACATTTGGAACATGCAACTTTGAGAAGTATTTATAGGGTTAGAAAATATGTCTTGCAGTGTTAGCAAGGGCCTAGTGATAGTGTTGGGAATAACATTTGTGGAATCTCAGAATGATAAATTGGGAGATTGTCAGAGGTCTGCTAGAAAGAGGCAAGCAGTTATTTTTCATCTCTTAATTTTTTGAAGTTTAAGATAAGTTCCTCATCTATAGTAATGGTTTTCCCTCTAGGTTTTTTCCAAGGACAGTTTGTCAAAAAAATATTGTGTTCATTGTGTTGTATGTTTCTTTCATGTTTTATATTTTTAAAGTTGCAGTTGTGTTATTATTCAATATTAGCTATGAATTCAATTTAGGCAATTAAATAATTTGTGGAAGATAGGAGATTTATAATCACTAATTATTATAGAATTTTTGCATGGTATCAAAGCTATGTTGAGGGTATAAAAGGTTTACCGTAGGCAAAGGAAAATTGTGGGTTTATAAAACCTAGTTTGACTTCTTTCGAATTACTATTTATTTTATTCTTTAAGATGGCCTCGGCTAGTTTAAGAGATCATGACATATTGGATGGAGCCTTAGATTTTGGTGTTTGGAAATCCATAATTTCTTTATTTCTGGAAGAGAATAATATCAAGGAATATGTTACTAGTGTTGTAGTTGTTAAGAATGGGAACACTGGGGGGGGGTGAATCAGTTTTCTACAGTTAATGTTTTTCTGCTTCTTGAAACTTAGCCCAATTACTTTAATACTGAAATGAATAGTAAAGAATAAAAAAAAATAAACCATAACACATAACAAAAGATATGTTAACGGAGAAACCTTGGCTAGAGGAAAACCCTGGTGGGAATTAGTACCCACAAATAATTGCACTAGTCTTATGCACTTGTTAGAGTTGCTTTGCCTTGTTAGGAGTAGTCATTACAATGCTAAGTACAATGATTCTATTAGGATTCTGAATGAACAAACCCTATTAGGGGTGGATGGCACACTTCCAAAGCACACTACTCAAAGAAGAAGGCTAAAACCTCCTGATAATCAGATACACACTATATCTAGAAGAATGAACTACTACTTTGACACTGATGTCTGATCAGTTCCTTTTATGTGTTGTTTCTCTAACCTCTTGTAAAGCTTTATTCCATACCTACTATATTATTCTTCTCTTATATATATTTCGCATACTTTTTCTCTTCTATCTATCTCTCTGTGTCTCAAATAAAAAGGTACATGTCATATATATACACGTTGAATAGGCGCAACCAAAACTTAATACTATGTTGGCCTAAAACCCAACATACACAACGCTTCCAATATAATTGGCTCAAGTGTGTTTACGTATAATGATAATAACATGTTTACAATATTATTACAATAGGTGTATAGCCTTTACAAAACAAAATGATATATGCTAAACAAAAACTTTCGTATCGGCTCCATGCTATGTTATGTTTTGTCGCTAAACTACTAGTGACGCTTAGACTGGCTATAACTTCTTGATATTATCATATCTGATCTTGCATTATTAGACTTAGCATAATAAAATATTCAAAACCTTATATCCAATGGTGCATACCATAAGTCGATCATACACACGTGCATCGATTCTCTGATCATTAGGTACATTGTTGTCTATACTGTCTACCATACTTAGCCAAAATATGAACTTCAAAGCTTGTGCGCTGACTATAAGAAATTGATATGACTTTGTTTCCATAATGACAACACAAAAATAGTCATATAATCTCAGTAAAGTCAACTTTCTAACAATCTCCCCCTCTGTCATTAATGGTAACAAAGGAATATGGCAAATTTACTAAACTTTGACTTTACAAAAAAAATGCTATCATATAAACTTACACTTCTCTACATACTGTACACCATATACTATTCTAAGTTCTTTGCTTTAATCTCTAATTACTTACATAGAGTATACATCTGGATATGTAATCTGAAGGTGCTTGATTTCTTGTTGCCAAAATACCTTAAGTGCATCAACAGTCTAAAGATGAGTGCATAAGGCATATGTAAGCCTCTCCATCTTTTCCAAACCCATGCAGGGGCCTTGGTCATATGTAACAATCGTTGCATCTATATGCTTGATGTTCTAATTTATTTCATCTAATGAGGGCACTAGTGCATTTCTTAGTTGTGCTTGTCTACCTCTTATTTTTGCAATCTCTTTCTCTACTTTCTCTATTTTGTCTATCTTCCCTTAATAAACATTATTTCAAACGTTTATGTCTTGAGAGGGGTCTTGAACAAATTTAGTTACTGCTTCCATCAGACACTCTGCTTCCTGAATCTTCTTTGAATGTTCTGATGTGAGTTTATCTTTGTTCATGCAATCATCTATCATCTTTCTTCCTTTTTCTTCTAACTCTTTCAGCATTTCTTGACCAATCTTTAGAGAGTTTAGATCTAGTGAGAAATTGTTTATTAATTCATTCAGCCTTTTCTTGTTATAGTTCTCTTCTGTAATTTTTGTCACTGAGTCTTCTAGACTGGAAAAGTTCTCTTTAAAACTTGACAAAATACTACTAACATCATCCACTAAATTAACATTAACCAATTTCTTATGTATAGGCAATAAGTTATTCAACATCCTGACTAATTCTAGAAAGAAAAGGTTTCTCAATACTTGTTTTTCTTTGGCTTTCTCCATAGCCATCAAACTTATCTTTATTAGATCTTCTTCTCCCCATGAATCTAAGCTTGTTGTATTAGGATTCAAACTTGACAACAATGATATGGAGGGCTTAATATTAGGAAATATTTTTTCTCTTTGACTTATATCCATGCATTCACTCTTCAGCTTTACTGGGGTATCAACAGAAGGTTGTTCTTTAGGTTCATTCTCTTTTTCATCTCCCTGTCCTGTTATATCTTCTACTAGGACTTCTTCTTGCTGCATAGGTGCTTCTTCACCACATAGGATCTGAGCTTCTTTAGTACTCACAAAAGATTCTTCAAACTTATCATGATCATTATCTATTGTTGCCAAGGTTATTTCAACATTATCAATCACAATAGTTTCATCTTTTGTTATATTAGCTTCAACTGCTTCAGAGGGTGCTGTAACCTTGGGCATAGAATCTCATGGACCTGTAATAGGTACATTTGGGATCTCTAATTCTTTTTCTTTCTCGGAGGGAACTAGTGTAACTTGGGGTGCAAGTGCAAAAGGATGGTACATGTGTCTGTCTAGAAACACTTGCTCAAATGATTTCTCTATCTCCTTCACAATCAAGTCATAATCTTTGTTCATTATATGCAAAGTTTTGATCTTTGATCTCAGATGAGGCTTTACCAAATCTAACAGCATCATCTTTTCTTCTAGTGAACAAATAGGAAGGTTATCATCCAATGTCTTCTCTCTAATTCTCATAGCCTCCTCTATAGCTTGTCTTTTCAATGAGTCAAGTATATTCCATACATTATTAGAGATGACTGACTTAAATTCCAAAACTGAATTTTTGAACTTAATCATATGCTTGATAATTATAGAATGAATTTATGATTTATCAATCTCTCCATATTTATCATATAATTTTCCAATTTGATCTATCCTTCCTTCATAAACAAATCTAGATCTCAAAACTTTCAAACTTGGTCTAAATCCTACCTCAGTAGGTGCTTGAATGTTCTTCACTTTGCTTCTGGTTGTCTTTGAGGATGGGTGGCTTGTACCAATTTTCTTCTTCCTTCTAGAAAACTTGCTTGACTCAGAAGGTAGAGAGCACTCCAGATCAACTTTAGTTGAGGGTGCAAAGGTGCTCTCTCCTATCTTATTCTTCTTCTCCTTCAGATTATCATTAGATTTTACTTCTTTAACTTCTATAGATGAGGGTGCATTCTCAAGTTGCATAGAAATCTTGGATTCCCTTGCTTTATCTAGGTCTTCTTTGGTGACACCATGAATTTTTAGAATATCAAAGGTAATATGAGATGCTTTCCTCTTAGTTGTTGCACTCTATAAGAAAGAATCAACTTGTTTTGTCTTCTCTTCATATGTACCCCATCTAGGCTCATTGGGATCCCTTGGTGCAGCTAGAAGGACTTGTGCATAGCCTTCCAAAATATGCCCATCTACTTCATAACCTAGTGGATGAATCCACTTTGTTCTAGGCTCAACTTCTTACATGCATGTAGTATCTATTTCCACCATAAAACATATAGTGTCCTTGTATTTCTCAACTAACTTCTCAGGTATTCTGAACCTTCTCTGCATCTTAATTCTAAATGTTTTTATCTCTAGATCCATGTAGTCTTTTAGAGTACTTTGTGATGTTTCCTTTCATGAAATTTGAGGCAAGGTAGGTTTTCTTATATCTAGGTAAAGATCAAAAACCTTACCAACAATATGAAAGTATATGTATATGATTATTGAGCTGAACCTGAATACTTTTCTCTTGTCATGTTTTATAGCTCTAATGTTGTCTATCAATTGTGTGCTCAAGATCTCACAAAGGTTAAACTATGCATTTTCTTTCACTATCCTTATTGCTGCCAGAATTGTAGCTGTGGATACTCTATTTACTCTATTTGCATGCTAAAATTTGTATCCAAGGATCATAGCCATAATTTTGATTTCTTTCTCCTCTATGGGCTCAATGGTCATGTCGCGCTTGTCACTCCTAGATTTACATGCCTTCTCAACTTATTTTTTACATATTTTTGTGTTGTAAGGAGGGCTTCGGCCTTAGAAAGTCCTGTCATCTCATGAATGAGATCAGCTATAATATGGACAGGGACTTCACCAATCCAAAAAAATCTTCATGTATCCTACTGGGTAAAATCTTAATTCATTCGGACTCATAAAACTCATAGTTTCCTTGAAGGTATAATCAGGATTAACCATAGTTTCCATGTGTGACCTTATTTTGTCTACTCCTAAAGACTCCTTACAATAAATGTAAGTGTGAATATCTTCAACATGCATGACTCCCATCGAAGTCTTGGAAAATGCTCCTTCTCAATCATCTAATAGTGACTTGAATGGGTTCTTCTTAAACACATATCTCTTCCTTTCAGTGACATCAAAGATTACTAGAGTTTCCATTACTTACTTGCTTCAATAGTCAAATAGGGTTCCAAAAGGGTTTTAAAATGATGCGTCTGAGCCAACAACTTTAACTCTTCTTTGCTGATGAAATGATTGCAATCCTTCAACACTTGATGCTTTAATCTCCTGTTCTCTCCAAGGGCTTGATCTCAAGTGTAAAAGTGAAGATAATAGATGTTTGATGACTTATAAATGAAAATTATGCAATTAATGCTCACCGCCATAACACGGGTTATAACTATGAATTCAAAACTCAATTTTTGTTGTCATTCAAACTGTATGCTCTTGCATACTGCATCAACTAGCAACCAAACATATAAACCATAGGTGCATACTCTGAGGGTGAGTATACCAGCCACGCAGGGGTCTAGAGATTATCTAGCTCCCCCTTTGACCATGAGGGTCATTTATCCAAAACTAGAAGGTGTGTCCATTGAGGATGCATCTACCACTTTTTCAATAGAATTATCTTTCTTTACTTCCAACCAAATATTTCTTGCATTTTCTGTAGCTTTCACAAACTTGACTGCTCCAGTTTCATCAAATATTAATCCTTGAGGCTTATCAGGTCTTTCTTTTCTTTGCGCTTGTGATCTACAAAACTTTGAGATGTGTCCAACCTTGCTACAAGAGTAACAAATGAATGGAATCCTTCTAATCCTAGGTGCATTGATGTGAGTTACCATATTGCATTATTTAGCTGTGTGTTCATTAAAGTTGCATATCTGACATGTAACATTCAGAGGACTTCTAAAACTTTGCTATGGTTGATTTCTCTGATTTTGTTGTATCTGACTTCTTTGATTTGATCTACAATGTATAGCTCTATGACCAAATTTATTGCATGAATAACAATAACCATTAAAAGGTCTTACCTCTTTACAATCTCTTGCTATATGTCCATGCTTTTTATAGGAATAACAAGTTCTATTTACTGGCTTGCATTCATCTTTAGGTGGTTCTTCTTTAGCTTCAGCTTGGTTTTAAGTCTTCTTAGCTTCTGTAGATTCTTCTAGTGATTTCATTCTTTCTTGCATTGCATTGATTTGAATTTGTGCTTCACTGTATCCAAGACCACTGGAATCTCCTTTTATCCTCTATGCATAAATCTATGAATATAATAGATCAGTACCTGTGTGCAATTTGTCAATATGATACTTGGCTTCTATCAACTTAGATTCCATCTTTATCTTGATGTTCTCTAACTCCAAGATTTTCAAGTTTTCTTGCATAAGTTCTTCATCCAACTGTTTGTTTTCTTTGATCTATTCTTGAAGGGCTGACTTGCTATTAGTTATATGTTCATTCAAATATTCAATATGATCCTTCAGAGACATGTTTTCTTCATTCAACTTTTTGACCATTTATCCCAAATCATTCATTGAACAATCTTTCAAATCTTTTCTTAGTTTCTTGATGAATACTTGTGAGCCATTGACCTTCATTTTCTTTTTCAGATCTATCAAGATCTTCAAGAGCTGCTTCAAGATTTTTCTTTAGATGTTTCACTTCATCTAAAACCATGATCTCCTTAAGTGGTTAAACTTCTCTTAGAGGACACAAGCTCTGATACCAATTGTTAAGAATGGGAACACTGAGAGGGGGGTGAATCAGTGTTCTACAATTAATGTTTTTATGCTTCTTGAAACTTAGCCCAATTACTTTAATATTTAAATGAATAGTAAAGAATATAAAATGATCAACCGTAACACATAATATAAGATATTTTAATGGGGAAACCTTGGCCAAAGGAAAACCCCGGTGGGAATTAGTGCCCACAAATAATTGCACTAGTCTTATGAACTTGTTAGAGTTCCTTTTCCCTATTAGGAGTAGTCATTACAATGTTGAATACAATGACTCTATTAGGAGTTTGAATTAACAAACCCTATTAGGGGTGGATGGAACACTGCCAAAGAACGCCGCTCAAAGAAGAAGGCTACAACCTCCTGATAATCAAATACACACTATATTTGGAAGGCTGGACTAGTGCTTTGACACTGTTGTCTGATCAGTTCCTTTTGTGCATTGTTTCTCTAACCTCTTGTAAAGCTTTATTCCATACTGACTGTATTATTCTTCTCTTCTATATACTTTTCATACTTCTTCTCTTCTATCTATCTCTCTATGTCTCAAATAAAAAGGTGCATGTTGTCATCTATATACATGCTGAATAGGTGCAATGAAAACTTAATACTATGTCGGCCTAAAACCCAACACACACAATGATTCCAAAATAATTAGCTCAAGTGTGTTTACATATAATGATAATAACATGTTTACAACATTATTACAATAGGCGCATATCCTTTACAAAACAAAATGATATACTCTAAACAAAAACCTTCCCATCGGCTCCATGCTTTGTTATGTTCTATCGTTGAACCTGTAGTGGCGCTTAGACTAGTTGTAACTTCTCGATACTATCATATCTGATCTTACGTTCTTAGACTTAGCATAGTAACATATTCAAAACCTTATATCCAAGGGCGCATACCATAACTAAATCATACACATGTGCATCGATGCTCTGATCATCAGGTACATTTTTGTCTACATTGTCTACCATACTTAGCCAAAATATGAACTTCAAAGCTTCTGTGTTGACTATCAAAACTCCATATGACTTTTTTGTCATAATGACAACACAAAAATAGTCATATAATCTTAGTAAAGTCAACTTTCCAACAGTAGGTGTACCTATAGATCTAATATAGCTTGCAACACACAAGAAGGACGTCACCATGCTGAGGTGGCTAATCCTTGATGGTGCCAAGGATCATATTGTTACACATATTGTAGAGTTAGACACAACAAAGAAGATGTGGGATACCATTCTAAATCTATACCAGAATTCTACCATTAACTAGAAGTTGATTCTCAAATAAAACTTAAAGAATACCTAGATGATCAAGGGAAAAGATAGTACAAGTTAGCTCACTAGGCTTAGACTTGTCAAGGATGAGTTAGCTTCTATTGGAGATAATCCAGATGATGATGAGCTAGTAAGAATAGCCCTTAATGGGTTCACTAAGAAGTGGGATGTCTTTTTTCAAGTTGTTAGTTGGTGAGACACCTTACCAAGTTGGGATCGACTATGGAATGATTTCACTTAGGAGGATCTTAGACTAAGTCTTGTCAATGAAGCTAACAATAAGAGTAAAAAAATTAAGGTGGAATGGGAAAATGTTGCCATATCTAGTAAAGGAAAATAAAATAAGGGGTTTAGCAAAGGATCAAATTAAAAAAGTGAGAAGAAGAAGAAGAAGGACTTGTGTAAGATCAAGTACTTTGGCTATCATGAATTTGGCCACTATGTTAGTGATTCCCCATGAAGTAAGAAGAATGAATAGAAGGGCAAGAACCAAGTGGTGGCTATAGCAAGTGTAAAGGATCTCTCTAGTAGATTGGAGGATGATTTGGCACTCATATCTTGTATGGTTAGATAAACCTCATAGAGTATTTGGTATATAGATAGTGGGGAATCCTTTCATATGACATGAGTTAGAGAGTACTTCTCTAGTTACAAGAAGTGGGAAAATAGAATCCAAATTTCTTTGGGGAACTTGTCCAAAATCAACTCAGTTGGGAAAGGGATTATAGATTTTCATAGGGAGAATAAAAAGGTGATTACACTTCATGATGTGTGGCATGTACCAGACTTAGGTATGAATTTTATTTTCATGTATGTCCTTCAAGATAAAGGGAATAATGTACTCTTTAGAGGGGAGCATGTGTGATCAAGCATAAGGATTGGAAATCACCTATATTTATTCAAGTTAGGAGTGGTTAACATTATAGGATGTAGTGCAACAATTGATTCTTATGGCATCAATGAGCAATGGATGAGTGGGAGGAAGTTTGAATTTGAATTTGAATACGGACGGGATCTCTGGGCAGGAGCTTTAGCAAAATGCTGCTAATGGCATCCCTGATGAACAAGGGGTGGGGAATGAAGAGGTCATAAACGGGATCCCTAGGGTTAAGCAGAAAGACCCAGGGAGGGAAGCTGGGGTGGGAGAAGAAAAATAGAGCGGTAAAGCATCACAACGCTGGTGGTCAACTCTCTTCGGCATCCAACCTTCAGGCAAGTCTTCTGTCCCCTCTATTAAGGATCTTTCTAATAAAGATAAAGGCAATTTCATCATAGAAATCCTAGACGAATTGGTGGACCACAACATCGCTGCAATGGACCACACTCTTCTAGGTAAATTTGTGGGGTCTGGACCCAACATAGATATAGTCAAAATCTTTGCAAAAAAAAAAGGGAGCTAAAAGGGCAAGTCCAAGTTACGGCTATGTCGAAGGGGTTTCTCTCCTTTGAGTTTTCTTGTAAAGAAGACCTTGACATAATCCTTTGTACGGGTACCTGGTCTATAGGCAAGGCTACCCTTGTGGTGCAAAAATGGACCCTGAAGCTTGACCTCAATGGTTCCTTCTTCATCCAGGCCCCGGTGTGGGTTAGGCTCCCAAAACTCCCTCTGGAATTCTAGGTTGAAGATGTATTTGATGGCATTGCCAGATCCTTTGGGACTTTGCTCTCGATTGATCCTATGACGGTGGCTAAAAGTCATCTCACCTATGCTAGGATCTGTATTGGGGTGGAAGAGGGCCAAGATATGTCGTAAACCATTTTTCTAGAATCTAAACTAGGGAAACACTAGCAAAAGCTTGACTATGAAAGTATACCTTTCGCATGCTTCCACTATAAGAAAGTAGGACATAAAGCCAGGTCATGTCCTACATGCATGATTTTGGAAAAAGAAAGGAAAGCTTTGGCTACTAAAAAGATCAAGTCAGGTAATGACTTTGAATGCCCCCCAAGGGAGCTAGCCAACCCTCACTCTAACTTAGAGGTCTTGAATCACAAAGTTTGGAAAAAAAAGGACAATTTAGAGGAAAAGAAGGAGAAATCAAAATCACAAGAAGTTATGGAAATCGCCGAAGCTGGGGATTTCATGGAGAACACTAAACTGGTTCAAGAAAGTATGGTTCCCCAAACTGAGTCTCCCCAGTCTGTAGGAATAGATTTGGAAGTCAACATTCTTCAAGACTCCATTGATGACAATGGTGTCATTGGTCATCCAAAAGGGGGTGACTCATTCCCTGGCTCCACATTTTCTTCCTTTATCCTAGACTTCTTTGAATCCCCTATAGAAGAATGCTTCTCTAGCCCATCTAGGAGCAAACCAGGTGATCACCTGACCTCAAGCACTTGCCTGGAGAAATAGGATATTGACAAAGTCTAAGAAATGGATATTATTTTGGGCTCTATCTCACCAAAACAACTTTCCAAGATGGAGGAGCTCTTCGCTAAATACAAAGAGGAAAAAGAGGGATGGACTAAGATTCAAAGCAAAAAGAGAACAAAAAGAAGAGATCCATCCCTAGTCTCTCTTGCAACAACAAGGAGCAAAAATAGAGTTGACATAGGGGCTAAATTCAAATCCCCAGGCAAAAAGTGAGCAAGTTATATAAGGCTAGAGGAAACCAGTAGAAACATTGTAGATGGAACCTAAAAAACCTTCTAGGCAGCCTGCACTCCCACCAAAAGATGTTAGACACCTCAAAGGTCCTCAGTGAGCTTTTTAGCTCAAACACATAGATTGTTAGAAGAAGTATTTTTTGTTCTACCTCTATAGCTCATATAGTGATAGCCATGTCTGAAATTCAATAGTGTAACAAAAAATGGCCTCCCCTTCATCTGATTCTCAGATGTCTTTTGGTATGCTGATTGGATCGTCCTTCAGCACACAAGCAAGAAAACTTTTAACTCAAGCAATAATGATGAAACTTTCCATAAAGGCGAGCTAGATTCTCTGAATGGGTTTGATCTTCAAATTACCGAGGCTTTAATCAAGAATAATCATTTTTACTTCAAGCTTGCTAGGAGGATTTATTTCACTCAGGATGTGATTTGGTGGTTCTGCATGAGTTTTATTAACATGTCACCTCCACACGCTTTAAGGGTTCCCTTTCCCATATCTCATACTCATTTCAAGAAAGCTATCTTCAAAAAGAATGTTGTTGTTATTAGAAAGAAGCCTAGCAAAAATTCCTGGCAGTACTAGTGGCTTACCAGCACTAGCACGATAGCTATGGTAGGGGAAAGGTTAAGAAGGGAGTCGAAAGGAGATAGTGAAAAATGGAAGAGGCGAACAAAGATCTGGAATGCTTTACAGAAAGGGGAGGTTACCATTTTTATAGAATGACTCCATGGGTCTAGGAAGGACATCACCAACATCTTTGTCAAAATCTGGCACGATGGGGTAGTGGAGATTGAGGGTAAGAAGTTTTTTGTCATGAAGGAAGTCATTTTGATGGTCACAGGTATTCCTATTGTTGAGAAAAAATTCTACATAGACCAGAAACTCTCCAACACTGCTGTTAAAAAGTTTGTGAGGGACGATTCAGAGATGAAAGCTATTGTCAAAGCGAGCACCTACTACCTCCCCAGGAGTTTAAAGATGCTCTGGTAGTATGTCCTGAGGGCCCTCATTTACTACATTACCCTCGACACCAAGTTTGATAGAATTCAAACTTATCATTTTGTCTCACTTAACCATTTTAGGCATGATATCAAGATTTCTATTCCGTACTATCTCTTTTCTTCTATGAATAAGAATATTATTGGTTTTAGAAATAAGAAACTAGAGAATCCCACCCTGCATGATGGTTTAATCCTTTTTTTATACGAATTATTTAAAACCCAAATCTTGGGTAAGGAAATTGGGGATTGTAGGGCCATAAGTGTGAATTCTAGCTCGGATTATGTTCCCTCTGGCTCTTCTGTCAGCATCCCCTCGGAAGATAGTGAGGAAGTTGATTTCAAGAAACAAGCAAGGGTTCTCCTTCCAAGAAATGGCTTCTAAAAAATATCAAGAGTGAAACTCCCCCCAAAAAGGATAGGAAGGAGGCTAACTCAAAGGAAGAGTATTATGAAAAGGAGGGAGATATGGTATCAGATGAAGAAGTGGGTAACCCTAGAGTAGATTTTGTGGATTTGCAAGAATAGGACAAGGAGAATACCCCTACAATGTAGGTCCCCTCTAGCCACTTGTCAATCTGTATCTCTATCTGTGAGGAAAAATCCCCCCATCCCAAATCCTGAGGCACCAAAACTGAAATTTAGGCCCCTAAGACTAAAGAGAAGGATCAGCGAGGCACCAATCTTTCTCCCGTTAGGTGTCAGAAATAGAGAATACTAAGAGGGGGGGGGGGGGGGTGAATCAGTATTCTACAAACTTTATTTTTTGCCCAATTATGGATATAACAAATTATATTTATACATGCATAACATAAGAAGCTAAACAACATCCATAACAATAAAGAACTCATAACACATTATTTGTTCTCGAGGAAACCCTAGCCAAGGGAAAACCCTAGTGGGAATGGTACCCATAAAGATCCACTAATCAAAAGTATCCTATTAAGGATGTTGACCCTATTAGGAGTCTATTACAAGCATATAGTGTATCAGTCCTAATTAAGGGACTATAGGCCTTGTTAGAAGCCTCAACCCTATTAGGAGTTGTAGTACAAAATGTGATTACCAGATGAGCCCACTACCCAAATAAGTAATGTAAAATATAAAATGATTAAAAAATAGGTTAAGGTACATAACCTTTTACTACTTGCATCAATATCACTTCGCTGCTCTTTCACTATCGCTATTACATATGCTTCATATACTTCGCATCATATCACTTGTCCACACTATTGTGTTCTTTCGGAATAATGCTGCTTACAATAATATTCCAATTACAATTACATTTATACCAATAGATTTATCAAAGATTTAACATCTAGGATGTCATCCCTTTATATTGTTAATTCATTATTTTGACAAACAAAATAATCCCTTAACTCTTTACTAGTTCTGTCTTCATATTCTGTCCTGTTGGCTTCACACTGTCTTCGGTAAAACTGTCATAACTTCTTCCGTACATGCCATACTAACTTGCACTCTAAGATGGGTGATCAATAGACATCATAGAGTCTATGTTCAAGTGTGCAAGCACTAAACTTACTCTAGTCAATGTCATAAACAAAAACTATGTCCAAGTTCACTAGTAAAACATTGTCTCACACTTAGACAAATTTGCAATGTGCTCTGTCATACTTGCTCTCTGACCTGTGTGATCTTCATGTGGATCATATGTTTCCATAATGACAAAATCTATGTAATCAACTCAACCAAATTTCCAACAATATCCCCCTTTGTCATTGGTAGCAACATATGAGAAAATTGGCTAAGTGTACAACTCAAAATCTCAAAATTGTTCAAAAATGTGGCCATAGTATAAAATACATACTATCCTTATAACTCCTCAAAAAATTATTGCCTCTAATATAGTACTCCCCCTAAGAGTAACAACCCTTATCATATACTATCAATTTTCTTCTATATATCTCTCTCCCCCTTTGACAACAATGACAAAATAAGGTAGGGAGGGTCACAAAATTGTATCACAAAAAGTTATACCTCAATTCCTTTATTGCAAAGCTGGTAGGCTTGCAACACAATCTGCAAAATATATCTTCATGGCTTCTATCTCCTTCTCCCATGATTTCTTAATGGAATCTGCCACATTAAGTAGTGAGCTCAGTCCATAAGAAGCTATTTCACATGCTTGGACATTTTCAAAGTTAAATTTTTGAAAAGATGTCTTAGCTGAAAGACATTCTTCCAACTATTCTTCAATTATGCTCAACTTCATAGAATCATGCTCTCTCAAAAGAGTGTATCTTCTCAATTTCCTGTCTCTCTCATCTTGCACAACTCTAATTTTATCATAAAGTTTCATAAATTTCTTTTCAACATCACATACCTTCACATTGGGGCTAGACAGAAGGTTTGTTTCATTCAGAATTTCTGCTTCCTTTAACTTTGTCTTCTGATCTTCCTCAACTGTCAAAGTCTCTAATTTTGTGCAATCAGAGACTGATGTTTAAAAGCATTCTAGCCTCATAGTCTGCTTGTGCTTTCACTTTTGCAATATCAACTAGGTTTGTGAATTCATTATCAAAGGTGCTCATTACCTTCTTTCCCTTCTCCATAGGATCTACTTTTGAAATTTGTGTAGTCATAGTACTTTGTAACTTCTCAGTTAGTTCCTTCAGACACCCTTCAAGACTCTTTACTTTCTTATTCTTACCTATTATTTTTTTCAAGGATGTAATCAGTTCCAACTGATCATCATCATCTACTTCTTTTCCCAAATGCTCAATCATAGATCCAATTTGAGTCTTCTTTCTAGTTTCAGGAGTAAGACTGATATCTTCTTTGGTGGGAATGAAAATTTTTTCTTCTATAACTGGTGGTTCTATAACTATGGTCTCTGTCATCTTTTCTTCTTTTGTAGCTTCTTGTTCTTCAAAGGTTGAATTGTCAACAATGTTCTCCAAATTCTTGAATACATTTTCATAAGTATCCAAGGTGATTTTTGTACCTTCTACATTCATTGTTTCATCTTCAATATTAATAGCTGGAGAAGAGGGAATGTCCTCTTGTACTTTCTCACCTACTTTCTCTGCTACAACTGATGATTCTCCAACATTTTCTGCCATGACCTTGATAATAGCCTATTCTATCTTAGAATTTACTTCTTCAAACCTGCCTCCCATAATCTGAATTTTTCTCCTTTTGGTTCTTAGATGGGTGCTTAGGGCTTTCATGATCTGATTGAAATGAGTTTCATCTCTTATTTCACAAAGCTTCCTCATAAGATTTTCTCTGATAGTTGTCTCTTCCTCTAATGCTCTCTTCTTCCTATTTAGAAGTTTGTTATATAGATCATCAAGTATCTGTCCTTGAATAGTATCAAACTTCTTGCCAGTCAAAATCATATGCTTCACAACTGCATTCTCTAGATTAAGTCTATCAGTATAATCGTAAAGATCATAATGTTTGTTCATTCTTGCAAAGTCACCATTCTCAATAATCTTCTCATTAAGATTTTCAACTTTTAGTTTCCAAGCTTTCTTCTTAGTAGTGACATCATCTTTAACTTCTGCAATCTTTCTTGGAACTGGTTGCACTAGAGTTTTATGTCTCTTTCCAAAAAGTTGTCTCTGCTAACCTACAAAACTTAAAACTTCTTGCGATCTCGCAAAACATAATATTTTTCTTTGTGCTCTTAACCATAGCATTAGAACATCATAACCTACCTTGCATTAACTGCACAAGACTTAGTTCATCATATATCTATTTCTATACTAAATCTAAGTTCCTATTCTACTGCAATTTACATAAATTAAGTACTTTGAGATAGGTCAGGTAAAGATTCATTCTTACCTTTCAATACTTCACCTTCCTAATTACCTTCAATGTTGAATATGTTTCCTTGATCTGTGCTTTTGATAAACTTCACTTCATCTGAATTACTACAGCATCCTTTCTGACTGTTACTTGCATCTTCATTTCTTCTTGCATGATTTTTGGGGTTAGGATTAGGATGAAAGACTCTATTGTTCATTCTACAAAACCTTATTGTATGTCCAATCTTGTTGCATATCTGACAAACAATTCCATTGTTTCCATATCTTGGTCCAGGTTGATTGATTTGTGATCTGTAGTTTCTAGTAATGTGTCCAACCTTGTTGCATCTATAACATACTACTCCATTTCTTCTGTTCATATCTTCAGTAGGTTTCTTATTTGCATTGTTAGTATTCCTAAACATTCTACTACAATCATTATTCTCAATAAATTTAGGTTTCCTACAATCAATAGCTCTATGTCCAAAACCATGACAATTGTAACAATAACCATTAAGAGGTTTAAATTGTTTACCTGTGCAATCTCTCTTCATATGACCAATAGTATTACAAGAAAAACATCTACCTTTGAATTCTCTTTGTATACCTTTGGGTGATTCCTCTTGCTTTGGTGATTCTTCTTCCTTAGGTGTATCTTCAAATTTGTTGATCTCATCAGGCTTCTTCTCATCTATGCTTTCAGATATCTTCAGATCTGTTTCCTTGCCTTCATCATTTTCTTTGAGAGTGTTGAATCCAAGACCAGTCTTATCATAGAATGGTTTTTGATAATATATTTGTTCATCAATCTTCTCACTAGTTGAATATAGCCTTTCAAGTTGTTGTTTGGATTGAGTTAGTTTACCTTTCACAATCTTATTGTATTTCTAAAGCTCATCATACTGCAAATTGACTTTCTCAAGTTCAGATGTTACTTTAGAAAGTTAAGATTTTAGTCCTTCATTTTCAGTCTTTAGACTTTCATTCTTAGATTTAAAATTCACTTCATTCTTTCCATTTCCATCTCTCAAACTAAGCTTCAAATTTTCTATCTTTATTTCATGCTTAAGGATTTCTTTTTCTTTTTCCATATTGTCATCACAATCTTCAATAAAAACTTCGGATTCCTTTTCAGATCTCAGATCTTCCAATTTGTTTTTCAGTTTCTTAATGAGGTTCTTCGCATCATCATACTTTCTTTTCAAAGTATCTTTTTCAATAGTAAGCAAGTCAATTTGTTCAAGGGCTTCTTCAAGATTCTTATGCAGTTGATCCATATCCACAGAGATTTTACTCAAGCTGCTAGGCTTTCCTTGAATGATTCTTTTCTGAGTAAATAAGCTCTGATACCAATTGTTAGAAATAGGGAATACTGAGAGGGGCAGGTGAATCAACATTCTACAAACTTTATCTTTTTCCCAATTGTGGATATAATAGATTATCTTTATACATTTATAACATAAGAAGCTAAACAACATGCATAACAATAAAGAACTCATAACACATTATTTGTGCTCGAGGAAACCCCGGCCAAGGGAAAACCCTGGTGGGGATGGTACCCACAAAGATCCACTAATCAAAAGTATCATGTTAAGGATGTTGACCCTATTAGGAGTCTATTACAAGCATATAGTGTATCAGTCCCAATTAAGGGACTATAGGCCTTGTTAGAAGCCTCAACCCTATTTGGAGTTGTAGTACAAAATGTGATTACTAGATGAGCCCACTGCCCAGACAAGTAATATACAATATATATTGATTAAAAAATAGGTTAAGGTACATAAGCTTATACTTCATGCATCAATATCACTTCACTACTCTTTCACTATTGCTATTACATATGCTTCATATACTTTGCATCATATGACTTGTCCAAACTATTGTGTTCTTTCTCAATAATGCTACTTACAATAATATTCCAATTAAAATTACATTTATACCAATAGCTTTATCCAAGAGTTAAAATCTAGGATGTTATCCCTTTATAATGTTAAGTCATTATTTTGACAAACAAAATAATCCCTTAACTCTTTACTAGTTCTGTCTTCATATTATGTCCTGTCGGCTTCACACTGTCTTCTATAAAACTGTCATAACTTCTTCCGTGCATGCCGTATTGACTTTCACTCTGATATGGGTGATCAATAGACATCATAGAGTGTATGTTCAAGTGTGAAAGCACTGAACTTACCCCAATCAATGTCACAAACAAAAACTGTGTCCAGGTTCACTGGTAAAACATTGTCTCACACCTATACAAATTTGCAATGCACCTCTGTCATACTTTCTCTCTGACCTATGCGATCTTCATGTGGATCATATGTTTCCATAATGAAAACATCTATGTAATCAACTCAGCCAAATTGCCAACATTAGGATTGAAGAGATAGAAATAACTCTGGAGGGGAGTATCATAGCCAAGACACAGGCAGGGGTAAAAAAGTCTGGTGAAATTTCAATATTAACACTGTTTGCATGGGTATTATACAGGAAGTCATTTTCCCTCAGATCCTAGAGGATAAAGATGGTAAATTTTATAAGGAAGAACTAATAGACCCATCTTTGATGGTTCTGAGTGACAAAGCTAGGGAGATGGAGATGGACTTCCTTAATAACACCAAAAACAACATGCTGGACCAGTTTTGGTCATTTAAATGGCTACACCATGAAATTGAAGAAATCAAGGTTAAAATTTAGGGCAACGAGGAAATGACTACAGAGAACTTGCCCAACCTGGAAACCAGGGTCCTGAACATTGAGACAAAAATGACAAGTTTGGAAAAAACCCTTAAGGGAGTGGCTGAGAAAAATCATAACATAATAAAAAACTCCAATAAAAATTTAAAGCTATTGATCAAAAAGATGGAGGAAAAAATGGACCCCAAGATGGAGCAGGGGATCAAGAAAGAAGACATAGAGTAGACAGAAGGTCTAGGAAAAAGGACCAAGGCAAAAACCAGGAAGAACGGGGGGAAAGATGATGGCTCCCAGGTGCAAACCATCAAAGATATGGTTCACCTGATGGAGGCCCTAGAAAATAATGTAGTCGCCATGCTTAGGAGCTTGGCTTAACCTGTTCTAGTTTTTTTCCTATAGGCTTGGCTATTTCTTTCCTATTTTTTCTTGCTCAGCCCTGTGGTGGCCTGCTCTTGCTACTTAGTTATGCTTTACTTTATTTGGTTTTTATGACTATCTCAAGACTTTAATTTTTTGTGGGTTTCAGGGTCCCTGTAAAACCTATTTTATTTAATCAAAAACATTATAGGATGCAGTTTGATACTCCTAAGGTACTCGTAAAAAATAATAATCCTAGAGATCTTGGAGAGCTATGGAATAGGAGGATGGGCCATATACATCATAGAGAACTTAAATTGCTTTGTGAGAGATGCAGATCTTGTAAAAAAAGTATGGTTGACCGATCAAATCATCTTAAATGCTAATACCAAGAATAACACAACCATTAGTTCCAATAATTTTAAGTCCTTTTGGAACTGCACACTCCAACACCTAGTTTATTTTCCCTAAAGTCCACTTTCACACCTCAATGTGGGACATTCATGGTCAACAAGAATTTAGGGAGTGAAAAAGCCTAAGATAAGACTATTTGACTCCAGCATCCAACCTGATTTCTAGGATTCAATCCCTTGTTTGGACCTAGTAGGCTAGTAGCCCTTCATTCTCTATTTCTCTGAAACAACTTTACTTTTATCTGCATAACCCCTTGATTAATTTAGGGATTTGGATAATCTTTTTTGAATCCTAACAAACTCCAAGGAATTGGGTTATGACTCTACTCCAGCACCATTGAACTCCTTGTTTGGGCTTAGATCTAATAGGCCTAATTTGGTCAGGTCTCCAAAGGAAGTGCTCAAGAATGGGTTCCCAAAACCAATTGAAAACCTAAAAGGTGTTATTATATACCTAAATCCACCAACTCCAAGCTTTAATCAATCATTTCCATCCTTTTTTTTTACTGTCTCAACAAATCTCTCCTTTTCGAGACTAAACTCTCTTCCTAGTTTAGACTAGCGCTTGATAGAAAAAATAGTAAACTCAAGGGTTAGTTACCTACACCTAACTTAAAATATACCAATGGCCATATAATTCTATTGGTTATTTTTCAAGTTAGGGCTCCATTTTTATTAAGACCCTAAAAATGGAGGGTTTCCTAGCTAGTTGTAGAAAATTTGCAAGAACTTCATCTAGTATGGACTTCAAAGGATCAAATCAAGTGCATATGAATACTGAAACATAATAAAATCAACTTATCTAAAAATTTCTTCAGGACATGTGTCTGTGAGATCAAACAACACAAAAATACAACAAAATGAGACTTCTTTTTTATTCAAAATTGCTATCAAACTATTACAATCATCATGTTCCTACCCAAGAAGGATCCTAAGACATATATAGACCATATCCAATGATTAAATCTTCATTTTAAATAGTTATAATCATTGGGTACTTCTCAAGAAACTTTTAAAAGTTGCATTACAACATTTTTGACAACTAAAAGTTGCATAACAATATTTTTGACAACTTTTTCTCTATTAGGTTAATTTTGAATCTAATGACTTCAAATTTCCATAGAAAATTACCTAAGATTCTTATGGATTAAAAAACAACAAAAAACATGAATTTAATTAATCCTAGACCCTATAGACATCAACAAGTCCATTCGGTCTAATGATTCCTAAGGTTTATAAAGTTACCTTAAGGACTATTAGCCATACAATTTGGACCAATTATTACAAATTTGGAATGATCCATTGGATGTAATGCTTATTACATGAACCCATAAATCCCATCCTACTCAACACCATTGACATCCTAATTCTTCTCAATGCCATTGACATCCTAATTCTTTATGGAGGTTCCCTACACTAGTGAGACAGTGATAGGTGTTCTAGACATAAGTAAAGAGCATGATGATGTATGTAACAGATGTGTGTTGGTGAAGTTTTCAAAAGTATCTTTTTAAGGAGTGACATGAGATCTGATGGTTTTCATGATCTAGTACACTCATATATATGTGGACCAATGTCAACAAAGTCTCTAGGAGGATACGAGTAGTATGTTACTTTTACTGATGATTTATCCAAGAATACTTGGATATGCTTCTTGAAAACCAAAGATGAGGTTTTCATTTGCTTCCAAGAGTTCAAGGCTCTTCTAGAGAACTCACCAGGAAGGAAGATAAAGGTTCTTCAGTTACACAATAGAGGTGAGTACAAAGGGAATGAATTCCAGGAGTTCTATACTAGGGAAGGAATCAAGAGAGAGTGGATTGTTCCTTACAACTCACAAAAAATATGGTTGCTAAGAGGAAGAATTTCTCCATATTAGAGGAAGAAAAGGCTATGCTAAATGATTAGGATATGTCTCACTATATATGGGCAAAGGCATGTAGTACAAAAATATATATATAGAGCATAGTTCCACATAAGGTACGAGAGAAGATGACACCAGAGAAAGCGTTCACTGGGAAGAAGCCAAATCTTAGTCACTTTAGGATATTTGGAAATTCGGTATATTATCATATTACAAGGGATGCACATACCAAGCTAGATCAGACTGCAAAGAGGAGGTACTTTGTGGGGTATAGTGAAACCTCAAAGGCATATCAAATATTTTTTCCAATGACCAAGAGGATTATAGTCAGACATGATGTCAATTTCATGGCAGAAAAGGCATTCAGGAGGTCCAGAGATTTTCCAACAGAAGATTAGAGTGAGTAGCTAACAAAAGCTCCAATGGAAGATCAACCAAGTTAAGGGAAAAAAAACTTGAGTACAATTACTAGTACATGGATAGGCTCAGGTAGTTAGAGTTCGCAGAGTATGGGGCAACTGGTGTAGTAGGAAAAGCATGAAGAAGATATGTAGTTTGATATCTCATCCTCTATAGTTGGTAATAGGAACAAAGAGGTTGAAGAAAGGGATACTAAGGAGTTTATGGGAACTCCTAGGGGGAGTACAGACAATGAAAAAAACTAGAAAATTTCAATGACTATGTGGCATTACTTAGTCAGTTGGTAGATAGTGATCCTTTCAACTATTAAGAGATTGCACAACATCAGGTGTGGCAAGATGTGATGGTTGAGGAATTTACCTCAATAATGTAGAATGATGTGTGGGAGGTAGTGCCTAGACCAATAGATAGGGTTGTGGTTGGATCACATTGGATCTAAAATATAAATCATAGTGCAGATGGTAGTGTCGAGAAATACAAAGAAAGTTTCATGGAAAAGGGATTCTATCAGAAGGAGGGAATAGACTATGAGGAGACATTTACTCCTATGGTAAGGTATACTTCTATAAGATATCAAAATATATGAGACTAAAAATTTAATTGATATATGTAAAAATGGAGAGATCAAAATGTAATTGTATGATATATGGGATTGGGGAAGGTAAGATCTTCTTCTTAACCCCAAATTCACAAAGGAAAGATCCAAATTGATTAACCACAAAAAGATGATTAATGCACAAATGAATCAATCGATGGAGAATATGAAGAAAGGATAAAACCTTATATTTCATCATGGAAAGGAGTATTGAAATATTAATTGAATTGAAGACAAATACTAATCTCAAAATATGGCAGATTTGGAAAATTATGTTTTCTAGTTTCTGTGCTGAGTTTTGGGAAATTCTGCAACTGGATTTGTGCTAGTAACACAGAGATGGAGAAAACTCATAAACCTTCTACTTTTCTAAGAAAGGTTGACCTTGACCTAAGGACAGGGGTAAGATCTTACCTTTTGGCACAATCTTACCCCTTTATGCTGACCTTGACCTGTACTCATTAACAGAAATTTTGTTTGTGAATCTCGAAAGTTGGTCAAAAAGGGTACTCAGATCTGAACTGTGATTCATTGTCCCGTACCTGTACCTACAAGAAAAATGGTTTTTTTGTTTGGATGAGGGGTTTGCCTTGGTCAAACCCGAGTTTGAAATCCACCTTAAAAATGGAATTGAAATAGAGAATGCTAGCAAGTAGTAGAAATAGATCTAACAACGAAGCTATGACATTCAATAGATATGCAATTGTATTTGAAATTTAAACAAGTATGTTGATATGAAAGCTTGGACTGAAGACTAAAAACCATAAATTTAAATCAAAACCTCCATGATTGTATGCTTGAAATCCACCTTAAAAGAGGAATGAATTGATCTTGAAGATGAACAAAGGATCTTGAAGGAAGATCGTGCCATCATGATGGATAGATCTAGGGTTTTGAATGATGAATCTTGAATACTTGAGGCAAATCCCTTCACAAGCTTTAATGCTTGAAGCCTTGATCTTCAATGGAGAACTTGAATTCTTGAATGTGGATGAATTCTTGAATTCTTTCTTGATTTCACCTTGTGCTTGAATTCAATGGATGATGTATGCTTCCTTGAGAGTGCTTGGTGAATAATGGATACTTGATTTCGTGATTGAGAAAATGAGAGGAGAAGGCTTCCTTTTATACAAGTTAGGGCACAAAATTCTAGAGAGGCCTAAATAGGAGAATTAAATTCCAATTTAAGCCTTTACTCTTGGAAGTGGACCTAATTTAAATATCATTTAAGATTTGACCATTTTGAAGCCTGAAATAGGCGACCCGAAAGTGGGAAAATAAACTTTCTGAAAACCTGACATCCAGAAAGTTCTGGATTGACCTAGGTTAATGTTGAGGTTGACCTTGATCTAGGTTAGGGTCGAGGTTGACCTTGACCCAGAAGGTCGACCTTGACCCTGAGGTCAAGAATCTTAGGGTTTCAAGTTAAGATGTGAAAAACAAGCTGGAAAGAGGTGGAAAGAGAGGCAAAACATGGGGAAAACCAAGATCCAAGCTAGAGATATGATCAAAGCATCTAACATGACCCAAAATCACCTACTCGAAGGGCTAAACCAGTCCTAAATGGAAGTGCTTCCATTTTCTGACGATACATTTAGCCCCCACTTTAGCAAGAGTATGGATTCAATACTAAATCTTGGTAAATGGGAAGAAAGATCCAAGTGGATTCACAACAAGATAGAATAACACTTAGTTAAGGACATGAGCCCCCAAGCTAAGAATTCTAACTCAACATACATGCACAAGGGTTTGGAAAAAAATAAAAATAAAGACAAAGCTAATAGATACAAAAAGAAGGGTTAGTACAAAAACCAACCCAAATCAACTAGCAAAGGAAACCTTACTAGGAAATGCTTCCTATACTAATATCATATTTGGAAAGCTATCATAAAGGTATAAATGATTACATAAGAAAGACAAGAGAAACACTATAAATAACATAGCTTCATGATCTAATCCTACTAGCATGAAAGAGAAACAAGAGAAAGGGAAAAGAGTGATTACCTCACCAGTAAGATTTCCACCTTACCGTGAATCACCAAGGAGGGGGAGCCCAATAGGTAGCAAAACCTGATAGTTCACCCAAAAAGTGCACCTTGAAATTGTAATGCATCTTCTGACGTCTTTTGGAATACCCATAGATCCATATTCTTGTATCACTATGGAATGTAAAATGTGTGTCTCTTCAGGATTTAGCAACTTATGTGCGTTACCTTCCAATGATTTAGCAACTTATGTGCATTACCTTCCAAGGAATTAGTATATTAAAATTTAAAATGCATGTCTCTTCAAGATTTAGAAACTTATGTGTGTTACCTTCTGAGGATTTAGCATATTGAAAATTAAAAATGCGTCTCTTTAGGATTTAGCAACTTATGTGTGTTACCTTCTGAGGATAAATAGCATGTTTCTCTTCAAGATTTAGCAACGTATGTGTGTTACCTTTCAAGGATTTACCATATTGAAATTGAAAAATATATAAGGGAAACCCTATATATGCCCCCCTCCTTAGTGTGGCTAGGTCTACTAGCCAAGATAAGGAAGAGAGAGGAGGATACCTACTTCACAAAGTAAGGAGATATCCTATTTAACAACATTGTATACTATATTCTTAGCGAAGGGTATTGACCCTTACATCCAAGAGCATAGATAATCATGAAAAAGGATATGCCACTTATGGAAAAATGATCCTCAAGGAGAAAAAGATCTTATCAACAAGACCCCCATCGTAGAGGAGTGCTTTAGATAAAATATCATCTTTGAAAGAAAAACAAAGAGGGACCAAAGATTTAGTCATCAAGCCCCCTACAATCAAGAGGAAGAGGAATCTTAGAATGAAGGAATCAAACTCTAATCCTACAGAAAGGGAAAGATTTTATCAAGAACATAATTTTCAAAATAAAGAATAGGTGATGACCTAGGACAATAACCTCTCACATAAAAGGATATCCATAGCCAAGACATTAGTCTTTATAATGCGATAATGTTGCAGAATAAATAAATGCCACTAAGCTAAGGAAAGAAAATCCCTAGACAAAGAGAAGAAGGAAAACCTTGCCCCCCAGGGATGAAAGCAAGGGATACCTTTGCCAAATAAATGTCTTTAGAAAATATATCTTGAAAGGGGAAGTATGGATGATTATGAACATAATACAAAACCATACAATATAGAAAGGATAACCAATTAAGCTCAAAATAAAATATATGCTAAGAGCATAATGGATCCTAGAAGACTGGATGAAATACCTCTTTCCCCCCAATCAAAAGACAAGAGGATAAAATATCTACATTATGGAAGAGTCAAGGGGATACCCCTTATCAAAATTATGAAGGAATTGTAAAACTGCACGAGTGGGATATAATTCCTAAAGTAACTCTTTCTCCAACATACAATTGAAATGTACACAATCAGGAAGTAAATGTGTATTACTATAATGAAAAGGACATTTGTACTTGGAGAGAGCATCTTTCAGCATAGGTTTAAAGATTTCTTTCTTAGAATTCATTAACTGAACATACACCTTCTTAGCCACATCTTGAGAAGTATCAAGGTAATCTAAGGTAGGTGTTGGAAGAAGGAGATGAAGAGGAGGAGGATGACCAAAATCAACCACCTTAAAGTGAGATTGTGAAAAAACAAGACCATGCATATCTTGTTTAGGGGATATATAAACTAGATATTTAATACCATGTTCGTTAACACCGAGCCCTAAACCTTTATAACCTTGTTTAGCCATCATTTTATATCATGTAGTGTACATATCTTGTAAAGCTTCCGCCGAATGTAATTGTTTGTTGTGATCATCAGAGAAGGTTGTATAACATAGAATGATAGGTTTAGAAGAAGTTTCTTTACTATTCCCTTTAATATCATCATGGATTGGTGGAGAAGGTAAATCAAAGTATTCTTGCACATCTGCATCATGAACCATAGTTTGAACCCTATCATAAGTATGGGAAGAACTAGGATTATCAGATAGATAAATGGGAATGTGAATATTAGGAATCAGATTAGGAAGGATAGGATTATGATTAGGAGGATTAGATACTAGATTAGGATGGATAGGATGAGGATTAGGAAGATTAGGAGATGGTGTATCATCTACCAAATTCTTCACATAATCCAAAAGAGAAATATGTCTGCCACATAAACCTTTAATGAAAGTTTTGAAAGTAGGAAGACTAGTATTAGTCAATCTCACAATAGCATAAGCAAGTAAAACATGAAGAGTGACAAACATAATGAAATGTATGAGACTCTCATAAACATCATAAGTATGATAAAGAGATGCTAAGAGGAGAATAATAAGAAAATTAACCACACACCAAAGCATCTTAAAGATCTTCATAGTGAATTGAAATGCAAGAAATTGTTTTTGTATTTTTACTTTATATGATTTTTTCATTATTTTTGAAATGTAAGGACATAAAAGAATGCTAATCTAATATGAAAGATCTAACACCCAAAAAAAAAAAAGAGTTGTCTATCGCGGGTTCACCAAAATGTAAGATATCAAAATGCATGAGAGTAAAAATTTAATTGATGTATGTAAAAACAAAGAGATCAAGATGTAATTGTATGATATATGGGATTGGGGAAGGTAAGATCTTCTTCTAAACCCCAAATTCACAAAGGAAATATCCAAATTGATTAACCACAAAAAGATGATTAATGCATAAATGAATCAATTGATGGAGAATATGAAGAAAGGAGAAAACTTTATATTCTGTTATGGAAAGGAGTATTGAAATCTTAATTGAATTGAAGACAAATACTAACCTCAAAATATGGCAGATCTGGAAAATGTTGTTTTCTGGTGTCTATGCTGAGTTTTGGGAAATTCTACAACCAGATCTGGGCTAGAAACACAGAGACACATAAAACCCAGAAACCTTCTAATTTTCTGAGAAAGGTCAATCTTTACATAAGGACAGGGGTAAGATCTTACCCCGTGGCACAATCTTACCCCTTGATGTTGATCTTGACCTGCACTATTCCAACAAAAATTCTGTTCACGGATCCTAAAATTTTGCCAAAAAGGGTACTCAGATCTGAATTGCAATTCACTGTCCCGCACTTATACCTGCAAGAAAAATGGTTTTGTTCTTTAGATGAGGGGTTTGCCTTGGTCAAACCCCAGTTTGGAATCAACCTTAATAATGGAATTGAAATAGAGAATGCTAGCAAGTAGTAGAAATAGATCTAACAACGAAGCTATGTTATTCAATAGATATGCAATTGTATTTGAAATGTAAATAAGTATGTTGATATGAAAGCTTAGACTCAACACTAAAAACCATAAATGTAAATCAAAACCTCCATGATTGTATTCTTGAAATCCACCTTGAAAGATGAATGAATTTATCTTGAAGATGAACAAAGAATCTTGAAGGAAGATCACATCATCATGATGGATAGATCTAGGGTTTTGAATGATGAATCTTGAATACTTGAGCCAAATCCCTTCACAGGATTTAATGCTTGAATCCTTGATCTCTAATGGAGAAATTGAATGCTTGAGTGTGGATGATTGCTAGAATGCTTGCTTTATTTCACCTTATGCTTGAATTCAATGGACGATGGATGCTTCCTTGAGAGTTCTTGGTGAATAATGTATGCTTGATTTCATGATGGAGAAAATGAGAGGAGAAGGCTTCCTTTTATACAAGTTAGGGAAAAAAATTCTAGAGAGGCCTACATAGGAGAATTAAATTAAAATTTAAGCCTTTACTCTTGGAAGTGGATCTAATTTAAATATCATTTAAGAGTTTACCATTTTGAAGCCTGAAACAGCCGACCCAGAAGTAGGAAAATAAACTTTTCGAAAACCCGAGATCCAAAACTTTTGGATTTTGAAATCTAGACCTAAGGTCAGGGTCAAGGTTGACCTTGACCCAGAAGGTCCACCTTGACCTTGAGGTCAAGAATCTCAGGCTTTCAAGTTAGGTTGCCAAAAACATGTTGGAAAGAGGTGGAAAGAGGGGCAGAACAGGGAGAAAAACAAGATCCAAGCTAGATATCCCATCAATGTGTCTGACATGATCCAAAACCACCTACTTGGAGGGCTAAACCTGTGCTACATGGAAGTGCTTCCATTTCCTGACGATACCACTTCTATACAAGTTGTAATGTCATTTGTAGCACATATGAGATGGTAGATCCATCAAATGGATGTCAAGAAAATATTCCTTAATGGAGATTTGAAAGAGGGAGTATACATAGAACAACCAGAAGGCTTTGTAGCACATAGTAGAGAGACCAGCATGTGTAGAATGAAGAGAGATTTGTATGGACTCAAGTAGCCTCCTAGAGTGTGGTATGAGTCCATTGATTCATACTTACAAGGAATGGGCTTCATGAAGAGTGAGGTATATGGTAACCTCTACTACTTGGTGATTGGGGGTAAGGTTCTCAAATTCTTGTTCTATATGTGGATGAGTCATTTCTAACGGGTTCATTAGGGCTCATATAAGAGTGAAAGAAGGACCTTGCAGTAGAGTTTGAAATGAACGATTTAGGACTTATGCACTACTTTCTAGGCATGGAGGTGTGGTAGACAAATGGAGAGATTTTCCTTGGATAAAGGAAATATAGCATCAAAATCTTGAAGAGGTTCAAGATGGAAGATTGCAAAGCCATGTCTACATCTATGATAAAAAATTGAAGGATGGTAGATACATCCAAAGAAAATGATGTAGATCCCACCTTATATAGGTAGTTGATTGGTTCTCGCATCTATTTGGTCAACACAAGGCCAAATATATCATTTGTTGTAAACTCTCTTAGTCAGTTCATGGTTGAGCCAGTAAGAGTATATTGGACTATACCATTTTGTATGTGTTGCATTATTTGTGTGGTACAGTTGAGTACGATATTAGATATGCTCAAGGTGAAGGTATCAATTTGATAGGCTCTATTGATGCAGATTGGGTAGGTAGTATAGTGGAAAAGAGAAGCACTTTAGGGTGTTGTTTTAGTTTGGGATCAGGGGTTAACTCTTGGTTCAACATAAAGCAGAACTCTGTATCTCTGATTTCTACAAAAGAAGAATACATAGAAACTAGTGTGGTGATGTGTGAATTTATATGGCTTCAGAAGTTGCTAGTAGCCTTATTTGGTCAGAGGGTTGAGACTACAGTGATACACTGCAACAATCAAAGTTGCATTATGTTATCTCAGAATCTGGAGTTTCATGATAGATCTAAGAATATAGATATTCGGTATCACTTCATCAGAGATTGTGTACAATAGAGGATTATTTAGCTATAGGGTATGTGCAAGATCATGAGGGGCCAAAAGTGGTGATGTCAGTTCAAAACTTTGATAATGTAGCTGATGACTTTTTTTTCACCCGAATTTGATAAAACAAAAAGGGTATCTTAAGGAGATTATCAACTTTCTATCGATATAATTGTTGTCAAATTTTGAATTCAGTAAGTAATTATTAGTTATTTTCTAATTGAGCTACCTCTAAAGTGTTGATTTATATACTAATTGAAAAATGACTATAACTTTCAGACGGTATAACATTTTTGAAATCCAAAAAATGCATCACATTCTATGCTTCAACTACTATAAGGAATTTTTTTTAAAATTTTTTTTTGTAAAGTTTTGAATGATTTAAGGTGGTCAGACACGAGAGTTTTTTTTATTCTAAAAATGTTGTAGCAAAAAATTCATAATTAATTTTTTTTTTGGAATAAAATTACAAAAAAATATGTGTCACATCCAAGCATGAGTCTACTACTTATATATAAAATCTTATAATAAAATATTATCATTTGATTATGATTAAGGTGGTCAGACATACACCTACTTCTTATTTTTTTCCTGAAATTTTTGTACTGTTGCATTGAAATCTATACTTTTCACCAATCATACTAAATTTTTCTCAAAAAAGGCCCAGTAGTTTAGAAACTACATTGAATTTTCTATACATTCTATTCTTACAACTTTTTGATATTAGGTTCATAGCTAGTTGAAATTTTCATGTCAAGTTGACTAACCCTGATTTGCTGATTTTTCATTGCCACTTAAGGGCATAGTTTGGCCCCTCATGATCTTGCACATACCCTATAGTATATACCTATAGAGGAGTAGATAGCGGACATTCTCACAAAGGTATTGAGGAAGGCAAAATTCATCTTCTTTAGAGATAAGTTGGGTTTGGTGTAGAACATCTTACTCGCTAAGAGGGAATATTAGTTTTCTTAGCTTGTACAACTATCCTCCCTCCCTAGATATTTAGTAAATAATTATTTTCTAAATTTTTTTTGTTAGTGTAGAGACAATTATTTATTTAATAATTGACTCTTTTAGGGACACCTAATAACTAAATTGGTTAGGGTTTGTTGAGTTGTTTTTAATCTCGACAATTAATTGAGAATCAATCTCGGTCATTGGTTTTCCAACGAAAGTAGTATAAAATGGGGTCAATGGGCATTTTGAACATACAAGATTGAGAAGCATTTGCAGTGTTAGCAAATAAGTCTTGCAATGTTAGAAAGAGCACAATTATAGCATTGGGAATAGTAGTTGTGGGATCTCATCAGGAGAAATTGGGAGATTATCAGAGCTCTACCAAAAAGAGGCAAGTAGCTATTTTGTATTTCGTAATTTTTTGAAGTTTAATATAAGTTTCTCATTTGCAGTACTGGTTTTCCCTCTAGGGTTTTTGCAGCAGCAATTTGTCCAAATATTTCATGTTCATTGTGTTGCATGTTTCTCTCATGTTTTATGTTTGTGAAGCTTCAGTTGTGTTATTATTTAATATTAGCTATAAATTCATTTTCGATAGTTAAATAATCTGTATAAGATAGGAGATTAATAATTAGGTAGTGCAATACAATTTTCACATAAAATAGCTCAACCCATCAGCAAAATACTTATTTGTATTTGTAACTCCTCGAGACAAATTAAAGAGAAGAGTAGAGGTCATGTATATATGAAATCCTCTGCATTGCTTGAGAATCATTGGTCGTTCCACACTAGCTAGAAGGTGGTATTTAATCTTGAACTTAAATTGGTATTGTCATAGTGCAAGAAACATTTACCTATCCACACCTGCTCACCAATGTCGTTGTGGTGTCTCTTTGAGTAGCATTGTAGGCTTGGCTTGAACAATCTAAGCATTTCGCCATAGAAGCATTAGCAAAAACACTAGAACTGACCATAGACTATCTCGGGAGATTGGCCACTAGAAGACTTGTTAAACCCTTGAACTGCATTCCAAAAAAGGTCATCGATAAGGGCCCATTTGTTTGCTGGAATTAGACTGGGATTGGGATTGTCAAATTTCTAAATTGATATTTTCGTTGTTTGTGTTCAAAACATGAAATTGAAATAGGGATTTCTTAATTCCCATTTACCCCTAAAACCAACATTTGAATTTTCCATCTAAATAGGCCCAATTCCACTTAAATGGAAATTGGGGGTAAAGCAAAATTTATAATATTTTGAAATCCCTATGCAAACAACATTTTTCATCTTCTTATTTTGAATTCGAGGTGAACTAAACAATTCCAACCATATTCCAAAAACTATTTTCGAATTAAAAAATTTTAGAATTATCGAATACTAGAATTTGACAATTCTAATGTTATTTAATTCCAGCAACTAAACAGACTTTAAGTATATTCAAGTTTTGAGAGTATGTATTCAACTCTCTGACTGAATGGAAAGCCATTAGAAATAGCAGAACAAGTAGCATTTTTTTCCCAATTCAGTTGTATGACTTTAAATTAACGGAAATGGGTTTTAACATAATCTAATGGGTTATCAACTTGAATCCTTTCAAGGAAGCGAGAGAACATCTCCTGCCATTGGATCTTCCGTGGGCGATGCAAAGGTCATACATTTTCCAAAAGGTCATAATCTAATGGAAAAATCCCCCCTTTCCACAGGGTATGATAATAAAACAAAGTAGACCAAAATTGTTATGGAAAGTATTATACCGAATTCGTTGGCCCTCACATGATGCGAAAAGGTTTATGCCAGTCAGTTGTGGAATATTTTACTCGCAATAATCGCTGCAGTGTAAAACTGACTTGTACCTAGTAAGCAAGATTAAGTGGAAGTACATTATTTTTCCCTTTCCTTTGAAGTTTCTTTCACATTTCAGAGTTTTCTTAGCATGTGGAATCAAAAAATATTTTACCTTTGTGAAGTGGAAGATTGACTCAAACTCATCAAATATTATTCAATTTAAAAGATATAAACTGAACAAAAGTAGATGAGCTTTTTATTTATTTAAAATATTTCAAACAATTTTTAATCGTATGATTATGCAGATTAATTCAATAAATAGATGTCCTAGAGAAAACATATCAGTTATTAGAAGACCACGAAAATATGAGATATATCCTTTTTTTTATTTGGAGGAACCATCACCATCATAACAACATCGCACAACATTGATTGTTTACTGAGTAGAAAAGCCTTACTCCAAAATTTGTGCATGAAAAGTGCAGACATCTCGGACGACCACGTCATCTACATCATCAATTGAAAATATAATAAAATAAAATGTAGTGTGGTGACTACCATAAGTTTAAGTAAATTGTTTTGGGAAGGAAAATATTTATTTTATTTTCATTTGTTAGAGGAGGCGAACTAATGATGTTCTTTGCAGAATTCATTACATCTCAATGGGTAAAAAATGGTAATTTCAAAGTGTCATCTGATACTTAACCCCTTTTGCACCATTACTCATTCAGTTAGATAGTCAAATAGTGTGCATAATTGACCAATTTCTATTACATAAATGTCTTAATAATCGTGCAACTTTTTCACAAGTGCCCCAACAATGGTGCACTATTGGTACCAATATACTTGCACGATTGATCTCATTGCTAAATATTTTTTCCCAAAAAATGAGACATTATTGGCTCATAGATGGTTTTCTAATGAACTTTTATAATGAACTTTTAATTTGTGAACTTCAGTACATAACTATTTGAACACGCTAAGTTACTAGTGCTCTACCCCTATTCCTTTCACATATGTTTTTGAATTAACTATAATGAATGATAATTTTAATGTTATAATTATAAAATATCTTGTCCATAATTTTTTATCATAATATTTATATTATAATATAATTTACATACAAATTAAAATGACAAGAATAATATTTATAATGAAGATTATTGATTGAAAAGTTTGAAATTTTATTACTTCCTTCACATAAATAAAGAAATTATTTGCAACTTACAACATTTATTTCATAATTTGGAATATACATACAATTCACTCACTAAAAGTTTCATCTACTAACATAAAAACTCCATGGGGATTATGGAAGGTTATGGATGCCTTCATTGTAGGTTAGAAAGAAGGCACCATGTGCGTCTATGGCCTAGAGTTGGAGATTAATGAAGAGCGTGTGGCTAAGGTCTCAAACACCATTACCGATGGAAGAAATATTTACAAGGACAAGAAGAACGCTACCGAATCTATTGATGTTTTCTTTCTATCTAGTGTGAGGAAGAAGGTTAAAAATATCACTGATCGTGGTTATGAAAAAGATGCCATCAATAAGACACAATTAGACATTTCTGAGGTAATTATGAGATACCTTACCTTGGATGGAAAATTTACCAACCTCTTTATTTACCATTTTGTGAGTTTGAATTACTATAGCCATGAAAAATTTATCCCCTTTCCTTTCTACTTTCTTTCATCTTTGCATAATAGCTTGAGATCCAATGCAAAAGACCCTAGTTTCCTTGTTCTACATGAGTGATAAATTTTACTGATTATGGATTATGCAAAAGCATTGCATGTGGAGAGGAATCCCCATCCCAAGAATGGAATTAAGCTCAAAAAAATCATTGAGGTGCATTATGGTGACACTTCATTCGAATGAAATTCTATGTATTTAGAAGGGGATAAAGTGTTCCATATGAGATTTAGAAAGGAGCACTCGGTATTGTCTTCCCACAAAAGGGTTCCATTTTCTAACAATGATAGCTTAGATTACATCCTCTCTCATGATTATATTCTAGATTCTATGGACCCTAGTACAAGGAAAAAAGGAAAAAGTAAGTTTGGTAGATCCATGAAATACTCTGGGTCTCTTTTGATTAAGACCAAAAAGTCATCTCATGAAAATATTCTTGAGCCCATGGATGCAATGACCCCTAATTTGCCTATTTTTCTTAATCAAGTTAATCTGACTTGTATTTTGGCCATTCATGTAGAGATCCTTGTGGATATGAAGCACCCTAGTGAAAAAGACTCCTCTATTTTAGAGACCCCTAGCATTAACAATGATATTAAGGGTTTGATGGATAACAAAAATGCAATTTTCTCTTGGATGGTTACTGAGATCAACAACCTAAAAGAGAGTATCCCCTCATCTAAACAATAGTTATATGCTATTATGGAGATTACCAATGTTGTGGCAAGGGGAATTAGTTAGTTGAAGGAGGCCCAAGAACAAAGGATAATTTTTTTGAGGATACCCTTAAAAGGATGCAGGATAAGGTCAATGTTATTGTGTTAGTTAGAAAAACTTCCATGGATAACTCCATTGAGGGTCTTAGGAAGATGAAATACCAAGGAATGTAATTTTAGGGTTTATCTAAATATCTAAATGCCTCACCTTTAGTGAGTGTTAAATCAACCAAAAAAGTGCATTGCAAAGACACATGTCTGACCAAGGGAGAAAATGCTAGTATGGATAATGCAAAGATGGAAGATCTACCCAACACATCTACAAGGTTATGAAACAAGGATAAGGGAGTAACCCCTATTTATAATTTAGTAAGGTTAGGAGCATTAATGAAAATTTCATTCAAAAGAATGTAGATTTAGGGAAGAGACAATAGATGGCTCGGGGTGCTATCTAATATAGTTTTGGTTCCTTTTTCTTAGTGTTGGACTTGTTGTTAGTTCTTCTATTCATCTTGTGATGCATTGAACTTAGGTTTTCACACCCTACAAAACTAGTTTTTCCTTTAATTCAAATCTTAGAAAAATAAAAAATGGAAGCACATAGAGGTGCTTGGGTAAAGACCCCACAAACTAGGACTCACAAATAATGCCTCTCCAAGTTGATGATCTCCACTCCCAATCTACACATGTGAAAATAATGTGGACAAAAACATGGGCAAGAAAATGTGTACTTCAATTTGCAAATATGCTAGTAAGAAATGAAGAGGTCTGCCGCAAAATTAGGCCTATGAAGAAAAAACAAAGGCCAATATGCAAGGAATATGTTAATCGAAACATGAATCAATTCTGATACAAAAATAAAATTTGCGCAACCACAAGCCAATGGTGAAAAAATCCATGATATATCCAATTTGATGATCTCATTTATAAGTTACACAATAATTAGGATACAAAAAATTAATTCTTTCTAAATGATAATAAAAAACGTAATCGATAAACCAATTCTCTTTTAGAGTAAAAATCAATCTTAGACCAAGTGAAAAGTCATGAAGTGAAAATGGCTTACGGTCATGTTGATACACCTAGGAACCTATGTTGAAAGAAAAAACTAGACCTCCACTAAACATTGAGAAGTAACTAGAAGAAACTATTTCAATAGTCATCGAACAAATACATTGATGGGTATGATATATGATACATTGTACAAACCCCATTCTTATAAAGAAAAATACATGTGACAAGGAGGGATGTCCCGATTAGGAAGAAGAGTAGGAATAACCACTTTGGAAAAAAATGATATATCTAACTTAATTAGATAATTTACCGTTGCATGAATCTAGAAGAAAGTTGTTTCTTAAGTAAACTTAAAAAAAGTGTACAAAATAAATGCATACACCATCAATTATTGTGTGTATTAGGATCTCCCTTCCATCATACATAGAAAATTGTATCAATTACTACTATAAATCCAATATAAATTAATTATATCACAATGTCAAATTGAAGTTGTGTTTTTCTATGATTAAAACATTTAGTATCTTGTCCAATATTCTTGGTATTTTATTTCTCCTTCACTTTATAAATATTTTGGATCAGTACATTTGAGAGAGAAAAAAGGGATGATAACTTGGAATGAAGTAGGATTATGAGCTCGATATATAGACATTAAATATAATTGTAATAGAGGATCCAATGTATAGGGTCAAAAAAATAGTATAATTGAGGTTTATAAGTGCATCATTGCATTGGGATATATATATTATGAAACATGTTCTCTAATTGGGCTTTAATAGAGTTTCATAAATATGCACTTATTCCTTGTCTTAAGATCACTTATGCATATAGATTTTAGGGTCCCTACATGTGTTTCTTGGAATGGTCTTGAGAATCTTTTATAATATGAATCTAAAATATGAGAACCTAAAATGTGAGTGAGACTTGGCATTATAATATGAGGACCTAATTAAATTATGACATATAGATAGGTTAGCTTTAAATGTGTACATGGTTTTATATCTTATGACAACAAGTAAATAAAATATTGACATGGAATCATCCTTGATTATGAGGCTTTAATGCTAATATGAATTTTAGATATCCACTAAGGAGACATCTCTTAGGTGGACATATGTCACCACTTGGTTGAAACAAGTTTAATGGGCTTTATTCAACTTTTTCTATGCGGTCTAGCCTTTTATAGTTAGCCAAATTAGATTTCCTTACTATTGATTATTAGAAACCACTAGATAAAGTAAAAACCACAACTCCATTTTATTGAACAGAAATTATCAAGTATAACATGTAATCAAAGAAAAAATATATATTAAAGTTATTAAATTTTTACAACTCATAATATTAGATCTTTAGTAAATTATGCAAACTTCTTTACATCAAAATTTTGAATCATATTCTATAATTAGTGATCAGAAAATAAGAAATGAAATGAAAATATATCATTTTCTTTCTCTAATTGATACATTCTGAATTATGATAATCACACAACTAATAGTATTATACAAATTTTAAGATTTAATAGAATATAACAATATTGAATTGCATTACAACTAACAGATACAAAGAATTAATAATAATAGAAAAATTGCATTACAAACAAGAGTTGTGCATAGCAGGAGTCCCTGCCTTATATTAGGAAATAAGGCCTTATGTTTAGTAAATAAATTTTGAAGTGCTAATCGAAATCAATCTATTAATAAATTGACTAAGACTTTGTACTAAACGTGTAGAGCGTGGATGAATGAATTTGAAATCAAGATTTTATTAATTTTAGTAATATGCAAAAGTGTCACTTTTTGTTGAGACTCTAGACATGTATAGATTGGGAACGAATGATATTTTCATAGTAAATGGTAGGTATGTTTTTAAATCTTAATAATCGATGTTTGCGATGGGAATAGTTTTATCTAGGTGTGTATGTTCTTAAATATTTATGATAAATATATAAAATAGAATATATAAATTTTAGAAATTTGTTTAGTAAATTAAAAAAGTTTGTAGATATTATATTAGTATAGACAAAAAATTTCTAATTTATGATATTAGTATATGTTTCTATATTTTGTATTTAGAATCTTTTCTAAATAGAATATATAAATTTTAGAAATTTTAGATTTTTGTAGATATTATTAATTTATAATTATTTTCTAATTTTATTTTTTTAGCACAAATAAAAGTTTCTATGTATTATTAATTTAGAATCTTTTAAATTTAAAAGAACTTAATATAAATTATTCACAAATTTCTTTTTAACAATCAATATTTTTCATAAAACATAGAATGAAAGACATTAAACTGACCAAACCATCATAGAAAAATTATATGGCAAGTGACCATCAAATTCTAAGTCTCAAGATATTCATCACATTGTCAATAATTAGTCAACAAAAATGAATTTGATAAATAAATATACACACGAAAAGAAAAATCTACGTAATAAAAAAATAGCCTCTACATACATAATCAACAATAGATACTAATGGATATATAAACCATACACAATATAGATGAGGAATACATAAAAGAAAATCATCTCCAAACTGACAATAAAACAATTTTAAAACAGTGGTTAAAATTATTGATCTTTTATTATTAGGCTAAGTTACACATCTATTTCACTTCTAATTTCCTAATTTTTTGAAGTATCGGCACTGCTTTTACCATGTGAGGTGCTAAATTTTCAAATTGCTTTACAGAAAAGTGTAGGAAAAAATAGCATAAACTTCTATCTTCAGCTCATAAATTTATAGCCTAAATATTGGAAATAAAAGGATACAAAAAAGTGAGCAGCAAATAAATGTTTTCAAAACAACATTGGGTATCAGCAAAGAGAGACTATATTGCAGTGCTGAATAAGAAATATTACTGATTACGACAAAACCAAATTTTAAGAAATCTTTAAATTTGTTTAGAATATAATCTTGAACATTTATTTACATGAATTTCTGAACAACAAAAAAACTATTTTATAAATTGTGAAAAGATTTAAATCAATACTTATGAGAAAAAATAATTCAAATTTCAGACACATTTACAATGATGTTGGTAAGGGAAATGCACTTAAAATCACACTATCCAATTCTTCTAATTGATCTGATATAGGTATAAAATCTATTGCTAAAGTTATCTTGTGTTGTCTTTCTTTATAGGTTTAATGTCTATAAGTGCTATAAAAAATCTTTTTACCTTTCTTGGTATATGATGTCTTGGTTTTGTGGGCTGTAACAATATATGATCTAAATAGTTTTGACTATGAGAGGGCTTGGAACCAATATCAGTTAACTAGTGTTTTCCTGATATCAGAATGAAAAGGCTTAGAGTACATTATAGTGCCATTACTTGAGACTGAATAGCACTACATTAAGCAAGAATTACAAATGAGTATGGTTTGTAGAGATCCAGGATTCACGATAGGCTGTAAGAAATCATTCAAAAACACCATCTTGATAAAGGGCTACGAATTAAAAAAATGACAAAATAGCTAAGCATCAATCAAAACATGGTTCATATTTTTGTGTTAACTTTTTGTGGGGTTCTTGATATTTTCAAAAATCTTTGCTGATGGGTTTTTTGTATTTCATTTTGATGGAGGTTGTTATGCCATTATCGAGTTTGTTTTACTATCCGATATAAGAGAATTAACGATTGATACCTCTTCAACTAAAGAGCCAAGGTCTGGGGGATATCAATTCTGTTGAAATTGCCCAGGACAAGATTTCATCCCTCATATCATACCTTTGGTGGTTCAAACATTAGTTGATGGCATAATTAAGGAACATATCATCACCCTGCAACTAATTGTGCTCAACTATTTGAACTACAACCCTTCTGATGGGTTTTCTGTTCTTTCAAACCCATGGATGTAGTAAAGACTTGGATATAGGTTCATATATTATTCAATCTCTACCATATATTTTTGTTGTCCATTATGAATCCTTCCTTTTAAGTAATTTCACTGAACAAATTTTTGGCATCTGTACTTCCCTATACAATGTATTGATCCCCAACCCAATGAAAGCAGGCTGGTGTGATCCACCCCAGATATAATTCAACCATTTAATATATTTTTCTGGCAATATTGTGAATAAGAATCATCCTTCACCAAAAGTTTCTTAGAATAGATCAAAATAGAAAGCATGATAGTTTTATTGAATCAAAATATCGACTACATTGTTTTTGAAGTCAGTCTTTACAATGAGAGTGGTATACCTTAAATTTTATTGACATTTTACAAACAAAAGTGAGGCCATCTCTCAGGTGGTTTCAAAATTGAAGGAAGAGAAAATCTCAAACAATCAAATATTTAATGTGGCTAGTAACAGTGATGAAATTTATCCTCCTTTCTGACAAAGATCTCTTAAATCTCATGTTGTATTGTTCCATGTTAACTTGGCTATTTACACATATAATACTGCAACATTCTAAACAATCTTGTCCATGAACTTGACTAGTAAAGTTCAAACTACGAAGTAGCTTTTAAACCATTGACAATGTTAAAATTGATTGATAATCAAACAGCTTCACTGCAACCTTCGTGTAAGACCAGGCTGACCCACAAGATTATATGCTAGAAATTTTGCTTACACATCCTTCAAATATTGTACTTCTATAATTTATTGTGAATGAAAACAATTAAGTTAAATAAGAAAACAAACTCTGAACAAGAGACATTTTTAAAATAACATAAACATGAGCCATATTAACACAAACATAAACTGCACATTGTGCAAGCAAAATTGCTTACACCTCTCTTCAAATGATAAATGCATCTAACCATTCTTCTAAATAAGAATATCTAAAAGAAAAATATGGAAATGAACTGTAGAGATAGGTATTCTCTGAATATAAAATATGTATCCATACAATTTTACACTGAAGTCCAATTCAATCAACATGATTGTTCTAGTAATGGGCTTGCTAAATGATTCCTTCCCAAGTTATTCCTAGAGACTCTTGTTCCAAGCTCACAAAGAAACCTCTGAGATGAACAAATCCCCCAAATTTATATTATTTTCAATCTTAAACCTTAACTTCCTTAGATCTAAATGTCACTCTTACAATTCTATTCATTACAAGATCTAGAACAGGTAAATGCTAAAGAAGAGAGAAAGTGAAGATGTTATAGTGACAATTTGCAAAAACTAAAATCAATAGTCCTAAAGATCATTAGTTCAGTTATAAGCCACAAAAAGGATACCAAACCAGTTAAGGGCATGCACCCAATTCATGGATTAGGTCCAGTGGCCCCTACACATGCAATCAAACTACATTCCATATTTGTCTTATGAAGGCATACATGCAGAAACTGGAAGCTACTATAGTATACAAGACCAAAGCTCAGAAAAGTAAATAGATTTTCTTTTCCAACTCTAAATTTCAAGTAAATCTGAAACACTGCAATAAATAACACAACCTGATTTTTTTTCAGAATTTTTAGAAAAAAATTCACTCAACTACTGCTGGAACTCACTCAAAACAAATACATTTTTCATTAATGAATTTCTATAAATGCTACTTAAATTTTAAAAATTCATGACAAAAGATTAAATGGAACTGAATTATGAAAATGAACTTAAATCTTAAAGTCTTAGTAAAAAAAAGACTGATATTTTCAGATTTCTGGATTTGATTGTGATGATTAGGTTAGAGAGCTGAAAATTTATGGTTAACCATTATATGTTCTAAATCTTCTGTGTCCATATTCACCCATGTGCTTTACTTATTGTTACTTGTTATGTGTCAGTTTTTCTCTCTTTATATGTTATCATTTGATATGAGCATAATTTAAGTATATACTTTGTTTTTAGTAATAGCCTTAAATTAAGTAAAAACACAGCCAACAATATCAAAACTTTTAAGCAATTCTATTTTGTTAAAGGAAAAAACTTTTGGCGATAGTAAGATGCTTTAGGGAAAACTCAAAGTAGAGAGGGCATTTGATCTAATTCTTTAAGAGGATAGAATTTCACACATCAAAAGTTTATCTATTGATAACACCAATTTTTTGATAGATTAGATGTAAAAATGATGATACGTGGAAGGGTTGTCAAACCCTAAACATTTTATGGTCCTTTAGCAGGAAGACAAAATTTCTCTACAATGAGATATTTTATGCATTCACAACAGTTTCAATAGCTACTCTTCCTAAGCGCTCAACGTTTCCAGAGCTCTCATTCTTTTCCCAAATCTCAGGGAAGGCTTCTTTTATATTATGAATGCTTTCAACTGCAAAGTATGCTCCCTCCATCCTAGTAGGAGTGCCAACCTGTTGACATCAGAAAAAACACATCATATTTATGTAGCTGAATAAAAGAACAAATAATTTTCTTTTTTTATAATGCATCAAGTTCATTAACATACAATCCTACCAGAACAATGTGCAAGCCTACATGTTTTCCTGTTGCTATGTTTCTACGATTGTGATCAAAGAAAATCTGCATGGTAAAACAACAAACTTAATAAAACTTCCAAAAGATGCTAACATGATAACATAAACTTGAAGAAAACTAATCATTAGGCCCATAGATGCATACTATTCTTTTGGGATTAGCATTTGCAAGGAGGAGAGCATGCTTTATAGCCTCTTTTGAGGGCTTGCAAAGAATGGGTGTATCCCATGTGTTACTAATTTCAACAGTTTCTGGATGAGAATTGAGTGTTTCAAAGGATATCACACCTTCAAAACAATTCTTCAACTCAAGTTTGCTCAACACTTTGGCAGCATGAATTTTGTCACCATTTGTAAATATCAATCACAAAATAAATAGTTTATTTGTATGCTTTCAATTTTCAAAGAGTTCTATGGATTCTCAAGAACCGGGAGATCTAAAATTGCTTTTAGTTTTTTTGAAATCCACACATTATGAGCCTTATATACTTACAATTTTTCTTTGGGGCATGTTTAATAATAAGGTCCTCAGTACTGGATCTGGTTTAAGATTCTCATATGGCAATCTTCCATGAACAAAACTGCAGAAATAATGAATTATGAGTAATACCTTAAAAAGAAAAAAAAAACTACAAAGAGTTTGAATCAGAAAGTAGCCTTAAAACCTCAAATCAATTTATAAAGCACTTTTTCAAAACTCAAATAAATTTGAAAATGCCTCATCAAAACAAGTACCTATAACATTAATATACCTGTGATAATCATCATAATCAAAGTCATAGCCCACTTCCTATATAGATCCAAAAGCAAATTAAGTGAATAAGAAATTCAAAAGATTTTTGCAGTTAGAACATCTTTATCTGGTAGGCCCCACAGGGGCGATTATCATTGATATTCTAGCCAACGTTCTATAATTTAGTTTAGAGGGAGAAGCTATGGCATTTGGTCAAAATGCAAGTGTCTTATCCGTGCTTCCACATCTTGTAGTCTCCTCTAAACGTGGCATGTAATTTTTCATCAAGCATCAAAATTGTCGGGTAGATATGTACACAAAATGTGTAAGCCAGTTTCCTTGGCACTGATAAAATGAGCCGGTAGCACAGGAAGTAGTTATATGCGATTACCGATGGTCTACCTGCAACAATGCTTCAACTTATACAGAGGGGAGTACATATTCCAAAACTGTTGCAGTGACTTGCATAACAACTCACTCACTGGACTGTTTGCAAAAATTTCGTGCTTTATCTAAAGTTCAAACATTGAAACTAAATATATTATTCTATGTAGAAATCTTAGCTTCAACATACTAAATGCAGAAATACTAGACCTTAGTACATTAATGAGCCTGGAAGATCTGTAAGTCTTCTTTATCATTTTAAATTCTAAACCCCTTTATACATTGTATCATTTACTATTGTGGCTTGAATCTCAAGCATATGTCTCTATGAAAAATATAAAATTTGAGAAAAGGTAAATACACCTTCTGAGAATATGATCTAGCGGCTAGAACAATATGATCAAATTTTCCATATCAGTATCTGTAGGTTGTTGGTCTCGGTTGCTACTATGCAATACAAGTCGTCCAGTTTGGGAAAAGAAAAGTAATTATTTTCTAGTTATTAAATCAAACTCGGATAGAATTTATGGTTTTTAGCTTATTCAACAAAAATATTTAGATAGTGCAATCATATGCGACCAGCTACAGTGCACTTTTCTTAAAAAACAAGTATCTTTCAACAAACATGAACTCCATAACACTTGTTTTCTATAATGTGAAAAGAATCCTGAACAAGAAATCTGCCGCTTTGTTTTATTGTAGGGTTTCAGGGACAACAATCTTCTAGGCTATGGGGGATTTGGACAGCTATACAGGGGCACTCTGCCATTTCATCATTGTGAAATGCATCACAAAAGATTTCACAGAAGGAATGGACGAATTCATGGCAGAAATTTCCAGCCTTGGGCGGCCGCAGCACCGGAACCTGGTGCCCCTCAGGGAAATGCCAAAATTTAAAACGAAATAAATCATTGAAATTGAAACAGATTCAAAATGAACCCCAAATACTAAAAACTTAAAACTATGAGGACAAACAATGGCTAAAACCAAACTAAATTCAAAACTTGGCAAGGAAATGATTCAATGAAGTGGAGTTTTGAAGAAGTGAGGTTCTAAAGAAGATGAAGAGTTACCTTTGCTTCTATGCCGAAAAACCTTACCTTTGCAGTTGCGAACCAAATAAGAAAAATATATAAAGACACTTGCCCTTTCGCAGAGTTTGCACTATGCTATTAATAGTGGCAACTCCAAATATTAAATGAAACCCTCCTCGGCAGTATTGAATGCGAGAATGCAACCAAACAGCTGTCCAACATTTTTTTATTTTTACCAATTTAAAAATTCTTTTTACCCCCAGGAAAAATGCTTTAGTCCAATAAAAAATTTTGAATTTTGTATTTCTTGAAAATATAAATTCCACTGTTTAAAATATTATACATAACATTAGAAATGAATTCAAATGTTTCAGAAAAAATTGCAAACTAATAGGAGATAATTGACATGAAAACATAAGTCTCTGCCTATAAATAGACAGATAATGCAAAGAAATTGAACCTTACAAATTTATGATGTGTTGTAAATTAACTAGACTTTATTAAACTTTATGAATGTATAGACTATTAAAAATAGTAATATTATATTATAGAAAAATACAACAACATAAGAGAAAAAAGAACTCAGTATATCATCACAGAATATTAACTGCCCTGTTACTCATTGTTTATCATATTACAAATATGTACATATTGAAGGCTCAGCATTTGTCATTAATTATAGGAGTTTGTTAGACATCTAATTAAAGACTCTTGACAACAAACTGAACTACACACAGCATAATAAAATAGTTATACAACTCAAATTCACATGACACAAACAATTAAAGCTTTGAGAATATTTCAGATTACAAATCAATTTATATGGATTTGTTTCTGAGCTCACTTTGGACACGTACTTTATGTGAACGCCTGACGAAGATGACCTGGTCGTCACAGATGTCTCCGATGCCGTGCTCTTTTAACTGCCATTTCTTTTCCATCTTTAGTTATTCCCTGAATGACGAAAACAAAATTGGAGCTGTGTCTTTCTAAAATTATTTCCTAATCCATGGAAACACTATTTCGTGAGGCAAGAGATACAGAATAGAGGTTCACTTTGTAGACGGCACGAAAACCACCTTCTCGAAGCTTCTCATTTTCATGAAACTTGTCAGTGGCTTCTTCCAGTTCTTCCGAGCTGAAGTCAAAATGTTGTTCCTGTTGAGATAACCACCTCTCTGTGCAGTCAGAAACATGGGTAAGCTAGATGATCAAATGTTACACTTAAGAACCAAACAAAAAAGAAAGCAAGAAACAAGATTAAAATCATAAGGTTCATCTTCGTTATGGGCAGCTAGAGTTACTGGTTCTCCGAAAATGTCAGCTTCGAGTCTTTTTCTAATGTCTTTGAGGATTTCTCTGCATGGCAAATCTTTATTGTCATATAATGAAATTGGAGGGACCAGGATCCATCACAAAACTATCCAGTGAAAATCTAACAAACATGTTCAAAAGAATAATTGTAGAAAACGAAAAATTAATTTGGCATATTTACCACATGATGTTTTGGGGTGCGGTGATGAAGGTGAGGGTGATAATATAATTACAGGTGTGTTATTTTAATCTCCGCTTAAGCTTTCTTAGCAGACAGATATTCCATTTCTGTTATGGATCGGTGGTGGAGACTCGGAGATCCATCATGTCAAATAGGGTCTTCATGTCGGGTCTTTATCACTGATTGTTTTGACTTTGTTCTCTATTGTCATTATCTAATACGGATAATATAATGTAATATAAATAATATAATATAAATCTTATATTTAAGCATTATCATAGAAATAATATAATAAGTTTTTATATATTATATAATATAAATTTTTATTTATTTATTTATTTATATATTAATCTATTATTTATATATAATAAATATTATCGTAGTATTTTTTATATAGAGTATTTTTATATCTAAATATAACAAGTATAAATAATTTAGTATACATTATTTATAATTTGAATTAGACTATCTAAATAATTATTCATAAATAGTCTAATATACACATGCATATGCATATGTACATACACATACACATACACATATGTTATATTTATTTATAACTCTAAAAGATATATTTGGATTTATTATAACAATATGGATTATATATTTATGCGACCCTCATGTCCAAACGTCTGGGTGGGAGATCCTAGCTGCTGCTATGACGATGAGGTTTTTGTGCTGGCATGGGCTTGTTAGTCCCAGGTCCCATTTTTTGCTTTCCTATTTTTTGGTCAAGTTTTTAAAACTTTGGTTTAGTGATGTGTGGCTTGTTATTGTTAATATGTTATCTACTTTCTGGTTATGTAACTCTAGTTCGTTATTTTTGAAAAGGACCTATATGTTTGCTTTTGATAGAGGCAGACTAGACACTTTTGTTTTTGCTGACTTTATGCTAAAAAATTGATATGCGACTAGTGCTATTAGTATTTTGTTAATGTGCTTCTAGTTTTCTGTATCACGGGCCAACACCCTCTTGTTGCTTTTTCTATTAAAAACAATATGGATTATATATAATCTATCCATTTAGTTGGGATTGTCATGTCGTGGTGATTATGTTGTTGTGTTGTTGTTATATTCATGAAGGTTCAAATTCTATTGAAGATAAGATCCATATTTGTAACCTCATTGATTTATAGCTCCTAAAACCATTTGTCACTCTTTTACAATATATGTGTGTGTAAATAGAAGTATAAGGGCTGCACACATTATATTGGTAAAGAATGAGAGCTATACATCGCGTCATCTAAACTTCACTTCCCTCCCTTAAATATGTCCAACCCAAATTAGAATACTACCCCCTAATAAAAATTAAAATGTTAAGCTGGCCTATTAATAAAAAATGTACCGAACCTCTCCAAAGGTATTACTATCCCAAAAATTGTAAAGATGTATCAATTGCATTATCTCGTAAAGCCACAATATGCTAGGAGAATTATGATTCTTCTATGTGCTTATCATGGGAGAAAAGATGTGCATGTAAAAATTAAACTCATCCTTCTTTTATTTTCTTTGCTCTACCATACAATTTCCTCTGAGCTAAGTTCTCCCTAAACCTCATCTAGATTTCCTATGGTGTATTCTTCACCTTACAAAGACAATATGTTTGAGCTCTCCTATTTTCCATTGATCTCCTTATTTGGTGGTGAAGCTATCTTTGCATGACCCTTTCTTATAAGAAGAGGATTATATGGAATCTTTGGTGTAGGTTGTGATCTACCTAGTGAAAGCACACTAATTTATTTCCCAAATGACTTCTCAGAGGCTACCATACTAGCTTTCCCTTCCACACATGGCTCTTCCTTTTCTCTTGAGTAATGCTAGAGGAGACATCCTTCCAGTAGGTAGCCTTGTTGCCAAACATCCACTTTACACATTTGGCTACAAAATGACCAATTTTGTAACATCTACGCACTAGAATGGTATACCTTCATAGTCTAAAATCTGAGTCCAATACCTATGTTTAATATTGAGAGTGATCTCAATAGAGAGATCCTTTTTTGTGTTAATCTCAATAAATATTCAAAAGCATATGTGATGTGAAGATATGCTAAAAAATCCTCATCAACTACCAATTTTTTTCCTGAAGGGTTACCAATGGCTTCAAAACAAGAATAAAACCACTGCAAAGGAAGATTTAGCAATCTTATCCAAACCAAAATTGGAAAGAAAGTTTCAATAATTGGATCAAATGATGGGTATGAAGGATTCAGAATTAGTAGGTGCTCATTTTAGTCTCATTGATAATCATGGATAATAGTGCAATTATTGTTGACCTTATAAAAAACAACAACAAATAATCTACTTCCAAGGGGATAAATCTAAATTTCTCCAATTAGAATAGGATGTTAAGTTTTTGAAATTTGGATTGATATAAATCTCACAAATTTTTCCAATATCCTTTAACTCTTCCAATTAAGCCATGTCTGGCAAGAAATAATGTCTCATTGTCATTCACCTCTTGTAGAATATCCTACCCCACTTGAACCTTCTATGTATTTCAATCAAGATAGTCCATAGGATATGTAATCTACAATCCTTGGATTCAGTTTATCGTCAAGTTAAATACTGCTTGGTTTAATATTTCTACGAATAATTTTCATTAGCGAATCCTCGTTGACATAGAGATGCCCGTGAGAAATCCAAGTGATAATACTTTAATTTTTTTGCCAATCTAATAGTCTAAAATTTTCTAGATCTATAATCCAAATTCTAAAACTATTAGAGCTCGTTTGGTGCATGGAATATGGGCCCTAATTCCAAAATTAGAAATTTGGATTATTGAATTCTATGTTTGTGTCCATCCAAACAAGAAAGAATTAGAATTTTGACATTCCAATTTTGCCCAAAAAATGGGCATTTCATCTTCCACTTGAAAAGGTGGAATTAGAAATTCCACTTTTCAAATGCCAATTTGTAGAATGTTGGGTCTGTGAGCAGTACATAATATTTGGCGTCTGCATTACATCTCTCATTTTTACCTTGTTTTCTCATTTTTTTCGTCTATGTGCTACTGTGGAACTCTGCAACGATGTTCTTTCCTTCGCGTTACCTTCAAGGTCTTTTTTTCATTCCGTTCGCGTGCTACAGTGCAATTCTACAACGCATCTGGTAAGTCATTTTTTGCATAGGGTTTGACAGATGTTTAAACTGGGTCATTTAAATGGTTGTGTTTATACATGAACTGTTGCTTACAGAAGTTTCTAGAGCCCATACATTACTATTGCAATTGATAGTGTGGAGTTTGTTTGTGTGATGAGAAGGTAAACCAGACCCTCCATTACATTAACATCTTTTAAAAAATTTGTGCCTATTTGTATGCAGTATTTTCTGAAGGTATTGGTTGTTATGTGGGCTCTTGTGTACAATAATTTTTTGGTATGTAGTATGTCTGACACAAGCTATCTATTTCGCTCACATTCATATGAAAGATTGAATGATTTATTACTATTTACTGAAAGATTGAATGATATATATGTATGTAGATTTATCCTATCATTAATATCATCTTCCGGGTGAACCAAAGTCTTCAACACATATTCTAGAAATCATTTTGTGGATATGTATCTTCCAGAATTGCAGCATATTCTAGAATTGACTATATCCAGCATTTCGTATTCCATGCACCAAACGGGCCCTTATGGATTTCAAACAATATTGGAATACTATAGAGCTTAATGAGAGAGATAATCATCATGAAACCAAGTGTAACTTACCGAAGAGGAAGATGTTAAGGTTCTTGTTGGGAAAATACTCATAAATAATCAACCTTTTATCTAATCAACCTTGTTTTGCTACTAAACATTGGCCACATGTTTCACTTTTTTCAAAAATTATTCATTACATTGTCTAGACTTTGTAGATAATTTTTTCACTGCAATTCCTTTTTGTCTTTAATTCTTCCCTCAAAGATGTAAAAAAAAATCGATTTCTCTATCCTTTTAAACAGATTTCCTAATCCATGGAAACATGAATCCTTTAGAGGAAAAAATAATAGAATAGAGGTTCACCTTATAAACAACACCAAAACCACCTTCTCCAAGCTTTTCATTTTCATGAAAATTGTCGGTGGCTTTTGCTAGTTCATCCAAGCTGAAGAAAAAATGTTACTCCTTTTGAAATAACCACCTCTCTATATAGACAAAAATAAGGGTAAGCTAGATGATCAAATATGACACTTAAAAACCAAACAAAAAAGGAAACAAGAAACAAGATTAAAATGGTAAGGTTCACCTTCATTATGGGAAGCTAGAGATTGTTAGAATATTTAGTAATTCATCTTACTTATATTATTTTATGCTTTAGTTTTTTAGTGTTAATAGTTTTTTTTTAGATATAACTTTTTCCCTTAAAATTAATTTTGCAAGAATTGCATGATGAAATTAAATTTTGTCCAAGACTTCTATATATTGAGGCAGTTTTGATTGATTCATCATCAATTAGTTTGATCCTTTGTCATTTGATCAGGAAGCTCTTGTAACCTCTTAAATCAATAGAATAATTTCTTTGTTTTACAATTTCATATTTCTTTTATTTAGTATCAGAGCAAGTTTGAGAACTTTTTATGTAATCATGAATTTACAAAAGCAAGAGTTTATGGGAGGTTGAAGAACCATTCAAAAAACTAAAGAAAGTCTCCTAAGTTTGCAAAATGAAAATTAACCATTTTGGAAGGGCAAAGTATTTTTAAATCCAACCTGTTGTCAATACAGATGCTGCCTCAAAAGAGGTGAAGTTGACCCTCAAGCAAGGAGATTGAAGATTCCAAAAGGAATAGGTCAAAGAGTTTTTACAACCATTATGAGATGAAGCACAATGAATATTGTGGGGGTGATATAGTGAAATTGCATCTAAAAATAAATAATAAGGATAATCTAGCATAATTTGTCAAGTTTAAAACCACCTCCAAAAAGGTGAAGCCCTTCATTATTAGGCTGTAGGAGGAAAGGAAAAGGTGTTACATATTAAAAAAAGGTTTTGTATGAGGAAGACCATGGATCATGTAACAATAGCTACTCAAAGACACCAACATGAATTTGTGTGAGGAAGTTATATCTAAGCGAGAGAAAAGCCATAGTATTTTGTTGAAAAAATGAAAGCCCTCTATAGAAGGAAAGTGTGGACACTTGAAGGAGTAATAGCTAGGTAAAACACAACCAGAAAGGAGATATCCACACCATGGTAGAAGAGAAGCTTCCAAAGAAGAAAATAAATAAATCTCGCACAAGTGCAAAAAGAAAATAAAGTCAAGATATGAAGATCATTTTTTTTTTGTGCGTGTTAAAACCATTATTGGCTGAAATTAAGAGGGAGATTGTTAGAATATTTAGTAATTCCTCCCACTTGAATTGTTTTATGCTTTAGTTTTAATATTATTTTTTTAAGGTTTAACTTTTTTCTTTAAAACTAATAATGCAAGAATAGCATGATGAAATTAGATTTATCAAAGACCTCTATTTATTGAGGCAGTTGTAATTGATTCATCATCAATTAGTTTGATCCTTGATCATTTGATCGAGAAGCTCTTGTAACCTCTTGCATAACTAGAATAATTTATAATTTTATAGTTTTATATTTCTTTCAAAATTAGTGGTCCCTTGAAAATGATAGATTTTGATCTTTTTCTCATAGCAATTATGATTAACATCAAAACTATTCCTCTCACAAAAACTAGTACTATTATTCAGAATAAACAAGAATATTATACTACAAGAAAATACAACATCAGAAATAAAAAAAGAATTCATTATATCATAACAGAAAAGAGTGCCATATTATTCATTCATTAACATATTACAAATATATATCTATTGATTACTTAACATTTCTCCTATATAATTATACTAGTTTGATTGATATCTAACAAAAGACTCTTGACAAAAAACTACACTATAGAAATTAAAGTAAAGAAAGTCTACAACTTGTCCTCAAAATCATAAGCAACAAATAGTTACAAATCAATTTATGGTCGTCCTTTTCCTACGCTCTTCTTGGCTTTGTTTCTAGGCATCACTTGTGTATAGAATCACTGGATTCGGATTTTATAAGATCACTTTGGACTCTCTTTTGTGAATGCCTGATGAAGATGATGTGGTCGCTACATATGTCATCAATGATGCCAAATTTGAATTAACTATATTTTTGCTCTCGTTAGGAACCTGGGCTCTGTTGGAATGGGAAAAGGCATTGAACTACTTGAGATCATCAAAATAACTGTTGAAAATAAATCTTCAAACAAATAAATTAAAATCTAGAACATAAATGTAAAGATAAAAAATACACAGAGACAGAGACACACAAACTATAGTGGTTCATTCAGATTGAACTACATCCACTCTTTAAGAAGGGGCATATCTATCTTATTAAAATATAGTCTAGTTTACAACACACAGGAGCTCTTAGCCATCTCACATATTGCATTGCATGGACAAAGACTATCTTGGGCATTGAAGCATCTGGAGGAAGAATGAAATCTGGTGGTTACAATAGAGAAAATGATTGGGCTTCACAGACCTATAGAACCATTACAATAAGAGTTGTTACAATCTCCCACTTGAAGTCCAATCAATGGAACAAGATGAGATGCTCAGAGATATCACCCAATTGGAACTTATGGCTATGTCATTACAATGCCGAGAGAAGCTCTATAGAATTTGAACTTCTCTCAAGTTACTAATGTGGTGAACGCATCAGTCAGATTGACCTTCATGTCAATCTTCTCTAACTATAATATTTCCTCTTCAAGAGCATGATGAATGAAGTGAAATCTAGTTTCTATATGCTTTGTGTGACTATGGAAGGCTGAATTTTTAGCCAAATGAATGGCACTCCTGCTGTCAAAAAATAGAATAAAGGTGGATTGTTTAAATCCCAACTCTCCAAACAGTCACTGTAACCATATAAACTATTTAGCTGCCTAAGTAAGAGATATGTATTCAGCCTAGATATATGAAAGAGCAAAAACTTGTTGCTTCTGAGAAGTCCAACTGATTGCTTCCCCGAAAAAAGTAAACACATAGCCTGTTGTTGACCTGCACAAATGTAAGGGGTCTTACTATTAAAACATAAAACATGAGAGAAAGTGCCTCTCAAATACCGAAGAGTCCATTGAACTACTTTCCAATGAGATTTACCTGGATTACTCATAAAACCACACACAATTCCCACTGCATGAGCAATGTCCAGACGTGTGCTAACCATGACATAGATTAAACTACCAATTGATGAAGAATAAGGAATAGCAACCATATCATATTTTTCTTTCAGAGTGGAAGGACATATTTTAGAAGACAATAAAACATGATCAGCGAATGGAGTGGAAACCGATTTTGCATTTGACATATTGAATTTTTCTAAAACTTTAAGGATATACTTTTCTTGAGATAATTTAATTTCTCTTTTATGTCTATCTTGGATTATATCCATCTCAAGAATCCTCTTTACTACCCCTAAATATTTCATGGAAAAGTTAAGAGACAAATGTGTCTTCAACTCATGAATAACCCTCATGCTATTACCGACAGTCAACATATCATCAACATACAATAGCAAAATCTGAAATTCACCAGTAGGAAGTCGTTTGTAGTAAACACATGGATCTAATTTGCAATGAGTAAAACCTTTCTGAGTCGTGAAGTTATCAAATTTTAAATACCATTGGTGCGGGGCTTGCTTCAGCCCATATAGAATCCTCTTTAATCTGCAATATAAATGCTCCTACCCCTGTTTAACAAATCCTTTTGGCTGCTCCATATATAACTCTTTGTCAATATCCCCATGTAAAAACACTATTTTGACATCGAGTTTCTCAAGCTCACGGTCCCATGTTGCTGCTGTGCCTAATACCAAATGAATAGTCTGCATTTTGACTACTGGAGAAAAGATCTCATTGAAGTCCACACCCTTTTGTTGAGTGAATCCCTTCACTACTAATCTATCCTTGTATCTCTTTCGACCTCCATCTTCCTCTTTTATGCGATACACCCATTTATTTTTCAAGGATTTATAATTTGGTGGAAAAGGAACCAAATCCCATGTCTGATTCGTGTTTAAATACTCCATTTCATCTTTCATGGCACCCATCCAGAACATTGAATTAGCATCATTACATGCTTGGTTATATGTTTTTGGCTCTACCTAATCAGAGCACAAAGAAAATAAGAGTTCATAATTATCAAATTTCCTTGGACATTTTGTCTCTCTGGTAGACCTCCTCAACTCGATATTTTGATTAGTATCTAAAGGGTGAGAAACATCAGAAGCCTCTATATTTTCAACCTCTGTATTTTGAATGCCATGTGTCTGACTAACATATTGTGGCTCTGGTATTTCAGATGTTGTAGTAGGCAAATTGAAGGTTTGAAGGACTATTGAAATGGGACACAATTGGGATAATAAAGTCTCCATGATGGGTTGTGTTAGTGTCATGAATAGTAGAGCAGAGTCCACGCGTGACAAGGGAGACTGCAGGGAGGTGCTGGAAAAGGACACAGGCTGCCCTTGATGAAGGGTATTCCCCTTAATACCACAAACACATAACAAAAATAGAGAAACAACAACAATTTATAAGAACAAAAAAATGGGCTTCTTATTATCTTAGCAAATGTGGAATTACAAATTTTAGAATTACAATATGCAAAGCCACATGGGCATTTCCCTTACAATATTCTGTAGGATAAAGCCTTGAATTATTACCCAGAACTATTCTGAACTACTCCAAACTGCCCTAGACAACACTACAAGCCTTCCTTATATAGGCAATTTTCCACCCCCTGGGAAGGTTCCAAAAATTTAGCCATTAAGGCCAACCAACCCTAGAATTATTTTATTTTTTAATTTATTACATCGGAGTTGGCTCAAAACATCTTTTGAAATCCAAACAGAAATTTTTTTTTAAAATTATTTTCTGCCATTTCAGGTGGCCCAACTTCCGAGACCATAACTCATCACTCATTGACCCAATTGACTATTATGACCCCATTTCAGAAAGGGGGAAAAGTGCTCTACAAATATTAAAATTAGCAAGCTTCATTGAGCCAAAGTTTTGACCTCATCTGGGGCCTCTAAAGCCTTCAAAACTAAGTTCAAAGTTTCTGTACCCTGCTGCCAATACCGAAAATTTTCAATTTCTTCAAGATTAGACTTGATCTGGCAATGAAACTTTACCAACAGACTAATATGACCAAAATGAACCTCCAGGGAAGAAAATAGAACATTCTAAGCTTGAACAGAAAACTTACTAAAAATAGTAAATTTCCAAAAATAGCAACTCTGCACAAGATAGCCCTATATCATCTTAAAATGGAAGCACTTCCATGTTAATAGCATTTAGCCCTCTGAGTAAGTGGTCTCAGGTCATGTCAAGTACCATGATCAACTCTTTGCTCAGATCTGGCTTTCTCCCCCATTCTACTTTTATCTATCCCTGATTTCACTTTATTTCTACATTTCCTAGCATTATAGACTGAGGTCTTGAGGTTTTTGACCTCAAGGTCAAAGTTGACCTTGAGGGTCAAAGTTGAGCTTGACTCTGACCTAGGGTAGAATCTACCTCGTCTTTGACCTAGGGTTCAAATTTTAGATTCCCATGATTTTTGCGTATCGAGTTTCAGAAATATTTGTTTACCCACCTTCAGGTTGGCCATTTCGGGTTTCAGAATGGTAAATCCTTAAATTGCATTTAATATGGGTCCATTTCTAGGGGTTAAGGTTAATTGGAATTTAGTTCCCCAATGTCGGCCTTCTCTAGTGGTTTGTGCCCTAGATCACTATAAAAGGAGACCTTCCTCTCTTATTTTCACATCAATAATCAAGCAATTTCATGATCAAGGAGCTCTCAAAGAGATATTCGCAAGCCATTAAGTTCTCAAGCATTTCATCAAGCATTTTCAAGGAAGAAATCAAGTCCTCTTCTTCATTCAAGTTCTCCATTGAAGATCAAGGATTCAAGCATTCAAGCCTTTGAAGGGATTTGGTTCAAGCACGCAAGGTTCATCATTAAAACTGTAGATCTAGCCATCATGATGGTGTGATCTTCCTTCAAGGTCCTTTGTTCACCTTCTAGATCCATTCATTCTTCTATCAAGGTGGATTCCAACCATACAAACATGGAGGTTTTGTATTTACTTTCATGGTTTTGATTTACATTTTCCATTGTTGTGTTCAAGCTTTCATATCAATACATTTATTTACATTCGAAATACAATTGCATATCTATTGAATTGCATAGCTTCATTGTTAGATCTGCTTCTAATACTTGCTAGCATTCTCTTTTCAATTTCAATATTAAGGTTGATTCCAAATCGGGGTTTGACCAAGGCAAACCTCTCAAACAAATAACAAAAACCCTTTTTTTCTTGCAGGTACAGGTGTGGAACTACGGATCTGAGCTTGGATTTGGATACCCTTTTTGAAAAACTTTCGAGATCTATGAACAAAGTTAAAGTCGACCTTCAGAATATTAATGTAGTCTTTGACCTTTTATCGGGGTCAAAGACTACTTGCTGTCAAAAAGATAAAAGTTTTATGGGTTTTCTTCATCTCGACATTTCCAGTTTGAAACAAGTTGCAGTTTTCTTGAAACCACACATAGACATCAGAAATTGACATTTTCTAGATCTGCACTATTTTGAGGTTAGTATTTGCCTTTCAATTATTTTACATTTCAAGTACAACTCCTTTATAGGGAAATATAAGGTTTTCTTCCTCTTTCATATTCTCCATAGATTTATTCCATTGTGCATTAACCTTTTGGTTGATCAATTTGGATCTCTCCTTTGGGAATTTGGATTTAGAAGTGGATCTCATATTTCCCCCATACATAATAGAAGGGAACAACACAATTTCCTTCTATTCATTTTGGCAAACCTTCGATAGACAACTCTTTCTTTTTGGTGTTAGATTGCCTTGTAGATTAGATATAGTTTATGCTCTTGCATTTTAAAATTCAAAAATACAAAAAAAAATCTATATATTCAATAAAATCCAAAAACATTTGTTGCATTTCATTTACTATGGAGATTGTTAAGATGCTTTGGTGTGAGGTCATGTTCTTTATTACCCTTCTATTAGCATCTCTTTATAATACCAATGATGTTTATGAGAGTATCATTCACTTCCTTATGTTGATGACCCTTCACTTTTCTCTTGCATATGCTTTTGTGAAGTTGACTGACACTAGTCTTCCTACATTCAAAACTTTTATAAAAGATTTATGTGGTAGCCTTATTACTCTTTTGGATTATGTGAAGAATTTGGTAGATGATACACCATCTCCTAATCTTCCTAATTCTAATCCTAATCCTATCAAATCCTTTTTTGATACCTAATTCTCCATTTGTTCAACCTCGTTCTTCCCGTACTTATGATGGGATTCAAACTATAGTTCAGGATGCGAATGTGCAAGATTTCTTTGATTTACCTTCTCCTCCAGTTCATGATGATATTAAAAGAAAGGGTAAAGAAACTTCTTCAAAACCTATTATCCCACCTTATACAACTTTTAATCATGAGCATGATAAACAATCACCTCCAATAGAAGCTTTACATAATATGTACACTACCGGATATAATATGGTGACTAAACAAGGTTATAAAGGTTTAGGGATTGGAGTTAATGAGCATGGTATTAGGTTTCCCATTCATATAACCCCCTAAACCAGATATGTATGGTGTTGGTTGTTTAAAATCTCAAGCCAAGGTAGGTGATGTTAAACATTGTCCTCCTCTTCACATTCTTCTGCCCACGCCTATCTTAGATAACCCTAATACTCATCAAGAAGTGGCTAAGAAGGTATATGTTGAACTAATGAGTTCCAAGAAAGAAATCTTTAGACCTCTGTCAATAGATGCTTTATACAAATATAAATGTCCTTTTCATTATAACAACACACATTTACTTGCCTATTGTAAACATTTCAAGCTATATGTTAGAGAAAGAGCTGCTTTAGGAATTATATCTCACTCTTGTGCAATTTTATAATTCCTTCATAATTTTGATATAGGGGATTCCCCTCCTTCTGATATAATATAGATTTTCTTCCCATCTTGTCTCATGACTAGGGGACAAGAGGTGTATTCTCATCCAGTCTCATAAGATCCATTAGGTCTTTTATTGAGGCTTAATTGGTATTCTTTCTCTCCTATTTTTCTATGTGTATCATCTTAAAATGGAAGCACTTCCATCTTGATAGGATTAGCACCCTCTTTTAGTACATTTATCATGATAGACTTGCATTTAGGATGAATTTTGCACTTATCTTCTTCATTCTAGGTGAAATTAGGGTGAGGATCCTAAGGATTCTCCTTAATTTCCCTTTTCCCATGGCTCTATTTTCTAGGTAGGACTTAGAAATAGGTCCTCCTGGCCTTCATCATAGTCATCATAGGATTTTATGCCTATCCCTAGCATTCTATCCCTTTCTGGTATCATTTCTAGGTCCTCGGGCATCCCAAGGACCTTATATCCTGATTGCAGCTGGATATGGGCCCACAGGGTCAAAATCAAGCTTTTTCCTGACTAGGTCAGAATCAAGCTCAATCCTTAATAAGTCAAAATTGATCTCGATCTTGACTAGGTCAGTTATAACCTTGATTCTAACCTCCTCCAGAATTTGTGCCCCTCTTTCAAAATTTGGTCTCGACAGCCCCAAAATCAATGTTGGGCCCTCGGATCCGAGTGCAAAAATGTTTTAATTCAAAATTCATTTAATTATTTTCCCTCAGCTGGTTATTGTTATTGGACCTTAATTTGAGGTGAAATTTGAATTATGGGTCCTCACATTGCTCTAAGAGCCTCATCTTGAAACCTCTATATAAAGACTCTCATTTGCATTCATTTTCACCAAGTACGACCAAGCATTCTCATGATCAAGTGCTCTCAAGGAGTCAATTTCATGAGCAAGAAGATTTCAAGCAAGCAAGGAATGGTGAAGATTCAAGATAGCAAGAGGATGATATAGAAGATCAAGCCATTGTTGACATCAAGCATCTTTGTGAACACATATTTGGAGCAAGAGATATCCTTTCTTCCTTGATCCACCATTATCAACTTTCAAGCATTCAAAGATTCAATTATGGATTGTGAGTTTGGTAGAAGTGCTTTATCCTTGGGGGCTTGGTATGCTTTTCTATTTCAATCAAATCTATGCATTATTGTTTCATACATATTCATGCTAGGGTTTTGATCTAGAGGATTAGATCTTAGCATCACACTTTCAATACACACACACACACACACACATTCTATTTCAATCAGCTATTCGTGGAGGTGGAGATCACCAAAATGGGGGTTTGACTAAGGCAAAACCCTATATAGCCACCCCAAAACCCCCCTTTTTTAGATATCTTCAGTCGCTATTTCAGGAGTCAGAGGATAGATTTGAGTACCATTTCCCCCAAACTTCCAAGATCTATGAACAAAGTCACAATCGACCTTTAAAATAAAAATGTAATCTTTGATCTTTTATGAGGGTCAAAGTCGATTTGCTACTAGAAAGACAAAACTTTTTTTGGTTTTCTCTATCTCAGCTCTTTGATTGCAGATCTGGTTGTAGAATCTTTCAAAACCTCACACAGACTTTAGAAAATAGGTATTTCTAAATCAATTTCATGATGAGGTATGTATCTTGACCTACTTAATTTTCAAGTATTTCCAGACTTACTTATGTTATTTCAACTTCAAGTCCAAAACACAATATTACAAATGAAAAGGTGTTGAATGTTAGGTACATTACTAAGCTTCCATTTTACACCTATTCATTTTGGTGAACCCATTTATGACAACTCTTTCTTTTATGGTGTTAGATTTAAATTTTGCATGCTTATAAGATTAGATTTTTTGCATTTATTTCTTTCATTTATATCTCAAAAATACCAAAAAATTTGCAAGATTCCTTTAAAAATACAAAAATATTTACATTTTCATGCTTTAGTGCTTTTTGTGTATTCAACATGTATGATTCTTGTTTTGAGTACTTTGATGAGGCTTTTATTGTACAAGAGGATAGATTCCCTAATGAGGTAAATGGTAGTGAGGATGAAAATAGTTCAAATATGATCTCCATGGATCCTATTCCTATTTCACTCTCCTCCACAACCTCTCCAATTGACCTTTACCATAGGGTGTGTGCATGGTTACCTTCATGTCCCACTATTTGCAACATTGATAGACCTAAAATGATATATCCTACACCTTTGATGATGGTAAAAGGATGTCCTCGTATAACAATTAAGGGTAAACCTAGAGATCCCTTGGATTTCTTTGATAACACTGATTCTGTTTCACATGCTTATCACACACGGAATAACCCTCAGCCTACTGCTCCAGTTTCTTTACCTCCTTCTCAACCTATGCTTCCTCAAGTACCTAGGTATCCATCTACCTTTAAGGAGTATAAGTTAGTTGACTAATTACATGCTACTTCTACTAAGATATCTTTATGGGAATTACTTCAAACCTCCTCGACATATCATGAGGCATTGAAAAAGGCTCTATCTACTATTCCTACTTTGCCTCCTAATAAAAAGAACATTCATTCTATTTTAGATTGTGTGCATACTATGCCTTCTATACCTCCTATTGTGTTTTTTGATAATAATTTACTTTCCCTAGAGGTGCAGAATAAATATGATGCTCTTATGGTGGTTGTCTCTATTAATCAGAGTATCATTCAAAGAACCTTAATTGATAATGGATTTGGGCTTAATGTTTGTAGCATGGATATGCTCAAGGAAATTAAGGCTAATTTATCTACTACTCAACCTAATAATGTTCCTATACATGGATTTGATAATATTGTGAAAAGAACTTTGGGCATTATTACCTTACCTGTTAAAGTTGGTCTAGTTATTCTAAATACTCCTATTCATGTTATGCCTGGACCTCTCAATTATAACCTTCTTTTAGGAAGACCATGGTTACATACTATGCATGCAGTTCCTTCTACTCTTCATCACAAGGTTAGGTTCATCTATAATAACTTAATGTATACATTACATGCGGATGATGCCCCAAACCCTTTCTTAAATGTAGAATATGCTAAAATCTTTGAACCTATTCAACCTAGTAAAGAGATTGAAAAACAATCGAAGATAAAACAATCTGAGATAAAACAACCTGAGATTCAACAACAAGACACTCCATCTTCTTGTTCTTCCTTGACTGAGGATGATTGGGGGACATGGATTTTAATCCTATGTTTATTAGAGAATACAAGGTCTCTGATTTGGAATTCATGAAGCAACATAATGAATTTGAGAAAAAAAATTTTATTTCTTCTCCATTGTCTGAGGAATTAAAAAGTAATTTTGTTGCCACTTCGATTAATGAAATGCTTGACACTATAAAGCCTGATTGTTATGTCATTGTGACATATGCCACTCCTTGGAATCCTTTTGACATGACTGATTGATATGGTCATGGTTATCATTTTCTTAAGAAATCAGGATTTAATGGAAAAGGATGTGGTAAATATGAACAAGGTATACAAGTACCTTTGGATAATGAAGTATATGATCATACATATGGACAACCATTGCCTTTTCCTCTTAATGTTAATCATATTTGCAGTGGACAGTTGAAGTTAGTTAACCCATTGCTTATTGACCTTAATCAACAATCCTCTTTGGATATTCTTCCTAAAGATGAAGCCTTAATGGAATTTTTAGGGGTTTATGAGGATCTACCTAAGTTTCATCACAAACGAGGAAAACCTTATTATTTAAAAATTGATTCTTATTTTGGAGAACACGAAGAACATGATACCCTTCCTTTACCAATGGATTCTTTGATAAGAAGTGATTTGTTAATCACTGAAACTATTGATATTCAAGTGGATGAAAATGATTCTGAAAGGATGATAAAAATTGGGAAATGTTTGAATCAGGATGAACGTGATCAATTGGTTTCCCTTTTGATCAAATTTAAGGATATCTTCTCTTGGACATATTCAGATATGTCAGGTATAGATTCTAAGATTGTTACTCATAACATTGTTTTAAAGCCGAATATGAAACCCGTGAAACAGAAAATTTGAAAGATGAATCCATGAATTGCTTTGTTAGTCAAAGGTGAAATTGGAAATATATTGGATTCTAGATTTATCCGTTCTATCGATTACTTAGATTGGATTTCAAACATTGTGCCTATGTCAAAAGGAGAAAATAAGATAAGGATGTGCACTGAATTTAGAGATGTAAATAATGCATCCTTGAAAGATGATTTCCCATTAGCTAATATTGATATGATTGTGGATTCAACAATAGGCCATGCCTTGTTATCTTTTATGGATGGTTTTTTAGGATATAATCAAATATTTATCCCTCCTAAAGATCAATTTAAGACTACATTCATAACACCTTGGGGAACCTTTTGTTGGGTCATGATGCCCTTTGGATTAAAAAATGTAGGAGCAACTTATCAATAGGCTATGACTCTGAGTTTTCATGAACACATTCATAAGATCCTTGAAGATTATATCGATGACATCTTAGAAAAATCTATACAAAGAGAATGTGACGTTACTATTTTATGACAGATATTTGAAAGGATTAGAAGTTATAATATGAGATTGAATCCTAAGAAATGTGTTTTTGGAGTTGATTCTGGAAAATTATTTGGATTTATAATCTCTAAGCGAGGCATTGAAGTAGATACTGAAAAGATTGAAGCTATTGTTAATATGCCTCCTTCGAAGAATATTTCCCAGTTATGAAGTTTACAAGGAAAAATATAAGCTATTCATCACTTTATTTCTAATTTAGCAGACCGAACTATCCCTTTTACTTCCTTTCTTAGAAAGGATACTACTTTCGCTTGGAATGATGAGTGTAAAAAATCTTTTAAGCAATTTAAGGAGTATTTTGTGAATCCTCCTATCTTCTAGCCTGCTAATTTTGATAAACCATTTCAATTATACACTTCAATGACTCCATACGCCGTGAGTGCGTTGTTAGCTCAAATTGATGATAATGATAAAGAAAGACCTATGTATTAGATTAGTCAGACTTTACTTGATTATGAAACAAGATATATAGATTTAGAAAGATAATGTCTAGCCGTAGTTTATGCATGTCAGAAACTCAGGCATTATCTTATAAATGCTGAAGTTAATGTGATTATCAAATTTGATCCTTTGAAACATCTTTTCTCACAAAATGATCTCTCTAGCCGGTTGGAAAAATGGGTTATGTTGCTCACCAAGTTTGATCTTAATTTTATTTCTTAGAAGTCTATTAAGGGACAAGCATTGACAAATTATCTAGTTGAAGCTCCTTGTCCTCACTCTGAAGAATGTTCTACTTCCATGGAATTTCCTGATGATAATATCCTAGCTATTCAACATGATGATATTTGGGAATTATATTTTGATGGGTCTAAGTGTAAGATAGGTTCTGGTGTGGGTATCATCTTGATTCCCCCTACGAAAAAACTAATCCCTTTATCATATAAATTAACCTTTCCTTGTACTAATAACATTGTAGAGTATGAAGCTCTTCTAGTCGGACTATGAGTAGCTTCATCCCTCAATATCAAACATTTACACATATATGGAGAATCACAACTAATTGTTGAACAGATTAGAGGAGGATATCAGACTAAAAATGCTAAAATGACACAATATAGAGATTTAGCTCTTGATTTTCTTTCACAAGTCTCCTCTTATACATTTCAAACTTTACCTAGGAAGGATAATCGACATGAAAATGCCATGGCAGGTGCAGCTTCCTTGGTTTGTCTTGAGAACAATGCTGAAAACTTTCAATTTACTATAGAAACTCTTAAATGCTCTGCAATTTCTGACAATATTACCTCTAACTATTTCAATTTGCATTTAGATGAATGGTATTCACATATTTTTCATTTTTTGAAGGATGATACTTTTCTTGAATCGACAACAAGGAACATGTGTAATTGTATTAGGAAACTTTTAGCACATTACATCATTTTAGGAGATACGCTTTACAAACTCTCTTGTGAAGGATTATTATTGCAATGTCTCAATAGAACTAAAATTCCTGTAGCTTTAGCAGAGGCTCATTCTGGTTCTTGTGGGGGACATTTTGGTGGAAAATACCTAGTTAATAAATTTCTTCAAATGGGATATTATTGGAAAACAACGAAACAAAATTCTTTCATGTTTTTTAAGAAATATCCTCAATGTCAACAACTAAGTAATTTGATTCATGCTCCTACTTGTGAGCTTTCTAATCATGTTTCTCCATGGCCTTTCAGTGTTTGGGGTTTTGACATTATTAGAAAAATCTCACCAGCTTCTTCTCAAGGACATACTTGCATTCTCACTTCTATGGATTATTTCATATAGTAGGTTGAAGTTGTCCCTCTTCATTCAACAATGGAGGATGGTATTTGTGATTTCATCCTTAATAATATCATAACAAGATTTGGTATTCCTTCGATGATAATTTTGGATAATGGTGTTGGAAAAATGGTCAGCACTCCCCTTAGGATTTGTGACATGGTTTAATAGCCTCCTATGTTCTATAAGTCTAGTGTTTGTATCAAGCATTAATAGGTCAATCTTTTGGTGCAGCGACAACTACTACTTGTAACAAGTGGTATCAGAGCTTGGTCACAGGTTCGAATCCCCTCAGGTAACATTGAGGGGCAGATTGTTGGAAAAATGGTCAGTGCTCCCCTTGAGATTCATGACATAGTTTAACAACCTCCTGTGTTCTATAAGTCTAGTGGTTGTATCGGGCATTAACAGGTCGATCTTTTGGTGCAACAATAACTACTACTTGTAACAAATGGAACATCTTTTAAAAACAAAGAAGCTGCAAAATTCTTGGAGAAGTATAGGATTCAACATAGATTTTCAACTCCTTACTATCCTCAATCTAATGCACAAGTTGAAGCATAAAATAAAATTATTGAACAAATTTTGAGAAAGACAGTTAGTAAGAATGCAAAAGATTGGCATACTCAACTAACTTATGCTTTAATGGCCTATAGGACTAGTGTTCATACTGCCATGGGTACTTCTCCTTACAACCTTGTCTATAGTATTGATGCTATTATGCCTTTGGAACTAGAAATACCCTCTTTACATGTTTTGTTTCATGGGATAATTGATAAAGATACTTTTCATGAACAACACTTACAAGAATTAAAAATGTTGGATGAACAACAAATACATGCATTAGAACATATAAAAGCTTATCATAAATATCTTCAAAAAAAATACAATCATAAGGTAATTGAACAAACATTTGCGGTTGGTGATTTAGTTCTTTATGAAAATCAACAAAATGTAAATGCTTTACTAAGCGAAAAAGGAAAATTTAGCCCTAATTGGCTTGGACCTTTTGTTGTTATTGATGACTTTGGTTCAGGTGCTTACAAACTTGCTGATATGGATGGCGTTTCTTTTAAGGAACCCATTAATATTATGCATCTTAAATGTTATTATCCTTAATTTCATTTCTTCCATGTGCATTTATGTATTCCTTATAAATATTTGTTTGATAGGTTATGTAGTTTTAGCAAAATTACATATTGAATATGTTTATGCACCTTCTTTCTTTCTTTCTTTCTATTAAGTTTTATATTGATGAAAGCATAAGTAATCAAACATAGAACTAATCAGTAGAGAAATTTTTTCATTCATCAAAAATAGTTTTCAAAGTTTTGATACATAAGTGGCCAATGGCCCTATCTATCACTGCATCTATCACTATGTCTCTCTAATGACGGATGACTCCCAGATCTCTCTACTCTTTGATGGGAAGATGAAGATTTGTGAGTCTATGTATGGCTCCTGGATATGCTCAGACCCTATACACATTCTCAAAGACTCTGTATCTCTATCATCAGCTTCTCCTCTCTTTCTCTGCATAATCTCAGCTATCACTGGATACATACAAAGATGTTAGCATGCCTATCAGGATCTCTGTGACTGATGGAAGACTCACACTTGCTAGCTAGTATTCGATAGGATATAATGGTATCCTTGAGAATCTCAGATACAAAGCTCCTCCACTCCACTACTCTAGCTATAGAAAGAAAAACTTTTATCAGTCTAGTATTTTGTCTATCTCAAATCAAATGACATTTTCAATCAAAATTTCATAGTTCATACCTGGGTCTCCCTCCTAAATGTCACTAAAGTGTCTAGATGGTGGGGGCATGGAGTGACTACTCTCTCCACACTTGCTATATGTAGGTCTCGATGGTGGTGTCTCTATGTGGGGATGTGGGGGCCATCATGATCTTAGTGGTGATGTGCGAGTAATAGGTATATCTGTACCAGTATCACTAGATGGGGGCATGTCCTTGACTCTCTCCTCCACTCTCATCTTCTCTCTCCTCCTCCTCCATGGGCTCTCCATTAGAGATGTGCTCCTCCTCATCTCTATTATCCTTATCCTCCTCAGTGGCTCCACTATCCCGGTGTGTCCCCTCTTTAAAGCTTGGATCACCTGTTGGATAATCCTCAGGAAAGATAGGACTGATCCCCTGCAAACTCCATCACCTGATGTAATATCAGATCATGCCTGAATAGGATACATCTAATGGTACCTCTATATCCTTTTTCTCCTCTAAATCACTACCCTCTATGTATGCTATCGATGGTTGGTGTATGGAATTGAGTCTCTGATAGTATCTCTTCAGATGTACATAGTGAGGTACTACCTTAGGGACTCCCCATAATAGGCCAAACTACCTCATCACCCGATCATAATAGTAGGGCATCACTATATGACTCTTATGACCCTCTAGAAGCTTATGCTACTATGAATGTCTCATCTAGAATCATGTATCAGGCCACTTTGTCATTCAGTAGTAGGTTCTCCATATCACATTGGTGTTGGCAATGCAGTCTAGATGTACTCTCCAGTAGATCATATCCCCAAACTGCCAAACATCTCTCAAGGGATATGTGAAGTCTCTCATTGTTCCTACATCTACCATCATTGGAACTCCCTATGGATGTGTACATGTGAAATGCTCAAATATCCAAATCTACAGAAGTGTGCATGTCAACAAACTCTCCTGCTGATACCTCACTAGCTAACCCAGCTCATGGTATAGTTGAGCTAGTATGCTGCGACCCCATGAGAACATGGTCCTATCTCTCTCCATCTTCTGTATGAGATGTGTCAGAGGTGAAAAAAATATGGTACCCTTTGAGTTGGGTAACACAACCAAGGCTACTATACATAGCATCACCTTCCGTACTAAAGGTGTAGGGCATGACAATATGGAAGATAGTAGGATCTAATTTGACCGGGTCTGCATCTGTGGAAGCACTCTTGTACAATACTCTATGTCTACATGGATCTCCACAACCACACTATGCTCTATGTCTGATGGTCTCCCCTCAGACTGGAAACTGCATGATCTTGTAAACATCCTCTAAGGTCACTGTGATCTCACCAGAGGGAAGATGGAAGGGGCATGTATCCTCATCCCACCTCTCTATCAAAGCTGATAGCATGGCTCGATGTAGTCTAATCTATGGAAGGACTACTACCTAGTAGAGTCCCACATCCCTCAGTAACTGCATCCCCTCATCATCAAGCTCAGACAGTCTCTCCTTGACCTTGACTAGTAATTCCCCAAAGGGATGCTCTCAGAAGTAGACCAAGTCCTACAAGCATAAACAAACACCATATACGTCATCTACATCATCAAATCTACAAATCTAGCTAAACTAGGTCAAAGCTGACCTCAATTAGGTCAATGTCAACCTTACTAGGTTAATGTCAACTTTACTAGGTCCAAGTTGACCTTTTTGGGTCAAGGTCAACCTCATCTCAAAAATTGACAAAAACCCTCTGGTCAATGTTGACTTTCATGGGTCAAAGTCAACCTAGATGGGTCGATGTCAACCTAAATGGGTTAGGGTCAACCTAAAAGGGGTAAGGCCATCCTTGCCTATAAACAATAGGAATTTGGAAAGTACAAAGGTGGATAAGAGAAAACTCACCTCCAGTAGTGACTGACCGGTAGCTAGGCAGTGTCTCAGAATCTCCAGGCATGTCGCTCGAAGTTCCTCTCTTCTCGGCATCTTGCTTCCTTGTTTTGAATTTGTAAATGGTAAGAATGAGTAAGTTTTTCTCTCTTTTCATTATTTATAAGTTCAAATTAGGGTTTTCTTAGGGTAAACTCGAATTTCCCTTCTTATACATTTAGACAGACATCCACTCTTTTCATCATAACTTGAGTTTGGTAACTCCATTTTCAATGTCGTCAGTGGTGTTGGAATCATGATTCAGATATCTAACTCCTTGAACTAGTTTGGAAAGGTTAGTAATCCTTCTAATTTGTTTAGGAAAGTACTTTTAAACACTCTACATATCCAGTATATAGAGTTTTTCTTATCATCATGTTTCACCCTTTCGAAGTAGAACGCCGAAATAGGGGGGGGCATAAGGGGCTCTATACACTTCTAAAATTATCATATAGTAATCTTTAGGGGATTTATAGATTTTCATTAACCTTGTATTTTGTAGGTTCTATTAGTTTTCTGTAGGATCTTTACATCAAGGACTTGGCTATATCCTTTTTATTTACTCTAATGTTTTCTTACTTTAGCTTGGATATTCACGCAGTGTCATATCTAAGCTAAAGTGGGGGCTAAATGTATCATCTTAAAATGGAATCACTTCCAACTTGATAGGTTTAGGACCCTCTTTTAGTACATTTATCATGATAGACTTGCATTAGGATGCATTTTGAACTTATCTTCTTAATTCTAGGTGAAATTAGGGTTAGGATCCTAAGGATTCTTCTTAATTTCCCTTTTCCCATGGCTCTATTTTCTAGGTAGGACTTAGAAATAGGTCCTCCTAGCCTTCATCATAGTCATCATAGGATTTTATGACTATCCCTGGCATTTTATCCCTTTCTAGTAGCATTTCTAGGTCCCAGGTCATCTCTGGGACCTTCTGTCCTAATTCCAGTTGGATCTGGGCCCACAGGGTCAAAATCGAGCTTGTTCCTAACTAGGTCAGAATCAAGCTTGATCCTAACTAGGTCAGACTCAAGCTTGATCCTGACTAGGTTAGTTACAACCTCGATTCTGACCTCCTCTGAAATGTGTGCCCCTCTTCCAAAATTTAGTCTTGACGGGCCCCAAAATCAATGTCAGGCCCTTAGATCTAAGTGCAAAAAGGTTTTAATTCAAAATTCATTTAATTATTTTCCCTCCTTAGTTGGTTATTGTGATTGGATCTTAATTCGAGGTGAAATTTGAATTATGTGTCCTCCCATTGCTCTAGGAGCCTCACCTTGAAACCTCTATATAAAGACTCTCATTTGCATTCATTTTCACCAAGTACAACCAAGCATTCTCATGATCAAGTGCTCTTACAGAGTCAATTTCATGAGCAAGAAGATTTCAAGAAAGCAAGGAATGGTGAAGATGCAAGATAGCAAGAGGATGATATAGAAGATCAAGCCATTGTTGACATCAAGCATCTTTGTGAACACATATTTGGAGCAAGAGAGATCCTTTCTTCCTTGATCCACCATTATCAACTTTCAAGCATTCAAAGATTCAATCATGGAGTAACAATTACAGATTGTGAGTTTGGTAGAAATACTTTAGCCTTGGGGGCTTGGTATGCTTTTCTATCTCATTCAAATCTATGCATTGTTGTTTCATACATATTCATGCTAGGGTTTTGATCTAGAGGATTAGATCTTGGCATCACACTTTTAATACACACACACACAATCTATTTCAATCAGCTATTTTTGGAAGTGGAGATCACCAAAATGGGGGTTTGACTAAAGCAAAACTGTATATAGCCACCCCAAAAACCCCCCTTTTTCAAATATCTACAATCGATGTTTTAGGAATTAGAGGGCAGATTTGAGTACCCTTTTCGCCAAACTTCTGAGATCTACAAACAAAGTCAGAATCAACCTTCAGAATAAAAATGTAGTCTTTGAGCTTCTATGAGGGTCAAGGTCGACCTGCCACCAGAAAGATGAAACTTTTCTGGGTTTTCTCTGTCTCAGCTCTCTAATCAAAAATCTGTTTGTAGAATCTTCTAAAACCTCACACAGACTTTAGAAAAATAGGTATTTCTAAATCAATTTCATGATGAGGTATGTATCTTGACATAATTAATTTTCAAGTATTTCTAGACTTACTTATGTCATTTCAACTTCAAGTCCAAAACACAATATTAGAAATGAAAAGGTGTTGAATGTTAGGTACATTACTAAGCTTCCATTTTACATCTATTCACTATTTTTTTGCATTATATTTATAATCATCCACATAATCTATTTTTCAAGATATCATTTATAAGATATTCATTTTGTGAAGGTAACCTTGTTGGCGAAATGGTCAGTGCTCCCCTCAGGATTTGTGACATGGCTTAACCACCTCTTATGTCTTCTATAAGTCTAGTGGTTGTATCAGGCATTAACAAGTCAATCTTTTGGTGCAATGGAAAACACTACTTGTAACAATTTGTATCAAAGCTTGGTCATAGGTTCGAATCCCCTTTAGAAATGTTGAGAAGGATATTGTTGGCAAAATGGTCAGCACTCCCCTCAGGATTCATGACATGGCTTAACCGCCTCCTGTGTCTTCTATAAGTCTAGTGGTTGTATCAGGCATTAACAAGTCAATCTTTTGGTGCAACAACAACCAGTACTTGTAACAATCCCTTTTCTCTATCCCTAGGGGGAAAGGTACCTCTTTGTTTCTCTTTGTCTAGGGAATTTCTTTCCTTAGTTTAGTGGTATTTGTTTATATTGCAATATTATTTTAACATATTGATAGATGTTTTGACTATGGGTAACCTTTTTTGATAAGTTTTTGTCCTAGGTCATCACCTCTTCTCTATTTTGTACATAATATTCTCTATAAACTCTCACCCTTGCTTTGGTGTTAGAGTTGTTTTTCTCATTCCAAAGATTCAGCTTCCTCTTCTTTGTTGAGGGCTTGATGATTGAATCTTTGTTCCCACTTTTGAAAGATGATATTTTATCTAAAGCACTCCTCTTTTGTGGAGGTCTCATTGATAAGATCTATTTCTTTGAGGATCCTTTTTCTATGAGTGACATATTCTTTTCATGATTATCTATACTCTTGGATGTAGGGGTCAATATCCCTCACTAAGAATATGGTGTACATTGTTGTAAACAGGATATCTCCTTGCATTGTGAAGTAGGCATCCTCTTCCATCTTTGTTCCTACACTTGGGGGGCAAGGATGCCATCTTCTTCTTTTCTATCTTTCCAAGATTCACCTTTTTCCTTGGTTAAGCAGTATCTATCTATTATCTGATATCCAATTATACATGAAAATTTTGGTTTGCATTGAGGATCTATTTCCTTGATAACAACCTCTTTTGTTGTTTGACATTGGGTTTCCATGATTGATATATCTCTCACCCTGGAAATTGAATAGTGTTCTATCCCTCATAAGGGTTACTTGTTTTTCATTTCTTGCATGATATCTCTTTGCATTCATCCCTTCCATGGCCTCATAGGAGCTGTGACCTTCTTGTCTTGGACTGGGTGTTGTTTTTGGATATTGTCTTGATGTTGAAGAAGGCTTTATCCTTGTTCTTTCCTTTCTTAACATGTCAAAATAGTATGTTTTGGCCATATTAAGGAGGGGGCCATATATAGGGTCTCCCTTGTATTATAGTTTTTATTTATTTATATACTGAATCTTGGAAGGTAACACACATAAGTTTCTAAATCTTGAAAAGACATGTATCTATATGATAAATCTTCCGAAGGTAACCCACATAAGTTGCTAAATCCCGAGGAGACACACATTTTTAAAAATTTTCAATATGCTAAATCTTGGAAGGTAATGCACATAAGTTGCCAAATCCTAAAAAGACACACATCTATATGCTAGATCTTCCAAAGGTAAGGCACATAAGTTACTAAATCCTGAGGATCAGACACACATTTTTCAATTTTTTCAATATGCTAGATCTTCCAAAGGTAACACACATAAGTTGCTAAATCCTGAAGGGACACGCATTTCCAATTTCAAATATGCTTAATCCTCTAAAGATAACACACATAAGTTACTAAATCATGAAGGGATAGACATCTATAAGCTAAATCGTCCAAAGGTAACACACATAAGTTGCTAAATCCTGAGGAGACATGCATTTCATATTCATGTTGATACAAGAAGGTGGATCTATGGATATTCCAGAAGTTGTCAGAAGATGCATTACAATTACAAGCATTTTTTATGGGTGAACCTATTGGGCTCTCCCTCCAGGGTGATTCATGGTAAGGCGGGCATCTTACTAGGTGAGGTAATCACTCTTTTTCCTTTCTCTCTTTTCGCTTTCATGCTAGTAGGACTAGATCATGAAGCTATGTTATTTATAGTGTTTCTCTTACCTTTCTTATGTAATCATTTATTCTTTTATGATAGCTTTCCATATATGATATTAGTATGAGAAATTTATCTTAGCAAGGTTTCTTGTGCTAGTTGATTTGGGTTTGTTTTAGTACTAACACTTCATTTGTGTCTTTTTATTTTTTTGTTTTCACAACTTCATGTGCGTATGTTGATTTAGAATCCTCAGCTTGGGGGATTGTGTCCCTAACTAAGTATCATCCTATCTCATTTTGAATCTACTGGGATCTCTTATTCCTTCTCTTTTACCAAGAGTTTGCATCAAATCCATACTCTTGCTAAAGTGGGGGCTTAATGTATCATCTTAAAATGGAAGCACTTCCATGTTAAGAGTGTTTATCCCTTAGAGTATGTGGTCTTAGGTCATTTCAAGCACTTGATTGGCTCTTTACATGTATCTAGCTTTCTCCCCCCATGTTGCTTCTATCTATCCCTGATTTCACTTTATTTCTGCATTTCCTGGCATTATGGACTAAGGTCCTGAGGTATTTGACCTCAAAGTAAAAGTTGACCTTAAGGTTCAAAGTCAGCCTTGACTCTGACCTAGGGAAGAGTCTACCTCATCTTTGACCCAAGATTCAAATTTTAGATTCCCATGATTTTTGAGTGTCGGGTTTTAGAAATATTTGTTTTCCTGCCTTCGGGTCAGCCATTTTGGGTTTCAGAATGGTAAATCCTTAAATTGCATTTAATATGGGTCCATTACTAGGGGTTAAGGTCAATTGGGATTTAATTCCTTAATGTTGGACTTCTCCAGAGATTTATGCCCTATATCACTATAAAAAGAGTCCTTCCTCTCTTATTTTCACATCAACAATTGAGCAATTTCATGATCAAGGAGCTCTTAAGGAGATATTCACAAGCCATTAAGTTCTCAAGAATTTCATCAAAAATTTTCAAGGAAGCATTCAAGTCCTCTTCTTAATTCAAGTTCTCCATTGAAGATCAAGGATTCAAGCATTCAAGCCTTTGAAGGGATTTGGTTCAAGCATGCAAGATTCATCATTAAAACCATAGATCTAGCCATCATGATGGTGTGATCTTCCTTCAAGGTCCTTTGTTCATCTTCTAGATCCATTCATTCTTCTATCAAGGTGGATTCCAAGCATAAAAACATGGAGGTTTTGTATTTACTTTCATGGTTTTGATTTACATTTGCCATTGTGTTCAAGCTTTCATATTGATACATTTGTTTACATTCAAAATACAATTGCATATCTATCAAATTACATAGCTTCATTATTAGATCTACTTGTACTACTTGCTACATTCTCTTTTAAATTTCAATATTAAGGCTGATTCCAAACTAGGGTTTGACCAAGGCAAATCCCTCAACCAAACAACAAAAACCATCTTTTTCTTGTAGGTACATGTGTAGAACTATGGATCCAAGCTTCGATTTGGATACCCTTTTCGACGAACTTTCAAGATCTACGAATAAAGTCAAAGTTGACCTTTATAATATTAATGTAGCCTTTGACCTTTTATCGGGGTCAAAGACTACCTGATGTTAGAAAGATAAAAAAATTTTGGGTTTTCTTCATCTCGACATTTTCAGTCCAAAACAGGTTGCAGAATTACCCGAAACCACACACAGACATCAGAAATTGACATTTTCCAGATCTGCCATATTTTGAGGTTAGTATTTACCTTTTAATTATTTCAGATTTCAAGCACAACTCCTTTATAGGGAAATAAAAGGTTTTCTTCCTCTTTCATATTCTCCATAGATTGATTCGACTGTGCATTAACCTTTTGGTTGATCAATTTGGATCTCTCCTTTGGGAATTTAGATTTAGAAGTGGATATCATATTTCCCCCATACATAATAGAAGGGAACAACACAATTTCTTTCTATTCAAGCCCTTATTGAAAAGAAACCAGAAATATTTTTGGGTGATGCAAGATTTCTCTTACACCTAGGATGCTCCTGCATCAGACACCCAGGGTAATTTGAGAAGTGACCCTGTCATGTCTCAGATGTGTAGAGGAAAACCAAGATGGCTAACCTCATCCCTTGTTAGCCATGATGAATGTTCAACAAGTCATCATTTCCATGTGACCAGATATTCTTCATATGTCATTTTCCTTGTGCTTCTTCGAACATGAATATCCAGTATATCCTCAATCTCCTTGGTAGCTAAAGTAGTTGTTGGAATACTCCACTATACTTTTGTGATCTCATCTTCAACACCCCCTTCATGATACTCTATTAGATCTAAAATGTTAAATGCTGGTGAAATATTCATCTCATTAGGCAATTGTACCTCATAGGCATTTCCCGAATCATGCTTCTTCATTATCTTACATGACCCAAACTTCTTCATTTTCAACTTGTTAAATGTACCAACTAGAAATCATTCCTTCCACAAATGAACCATGATTTCATCTCCAACTTGAAATTCCTTATGTTTCCTTTTCTCATCTACCTTAGCCTTATACTATGCATTCATCTTGGTAATGTGCTTCCCCACTTCCTCATGGATGTTCTTCAAATGTTCTACAAAATCCTCAGCTTCAACACTACTTATTTTATCTTTATCTATCTTTCTAAACTAAGATGCATTTTTGGGACTACTACCATATACAATCTGGAATAGTAATTTACCAGTGCTCTTGTTAATAGAATTATTATCTGCAAATTATTCCTATGGTAAAATTAAATCCCATCTTGTTGGCTTATCTCCAACCAAACATCTCCACAAATTTCCCAAACTCCTATTCACCACCTATGTCTGTCCATCAGTCTGTGGATGATGTGATGAACTAAACTTCAAATCTATCTTTAACTTCTTCCATAATGTATGCCAAAGATATCCAACAAACTTAGTGTCTCGATCTGAAACTATACTCTTTGGCAAACCATGTAGCCTCACTTCTTTGAAAAATAATTCTAGTATATGAACTGCATCATTAGTCTTCTTATAGGGAATGAAATGTGTCATCTTCAAAAATCTGTCAACTACCAAAAAAATTGAATCATGTCCTTGCTGAGTCCTTGGAAAATAAAGAGAAAAATCCATACTGATATCTTTCCATGGCTTTTCTAGTACAAGTAATGGTTGATACAACCCTATATTCTATTTTACTCCTTTTTCCATTTGACATACTCTGCAACTCTGTATAAACTTCTTGACATCTTGCTACAACTGTGTCCAATAATAATTCTCACTAACCAAAGACAGAGTTTTATCTCGACCAAAATGTCCAGCCAATCCTCCACTATGCTTCTCCTTGATGAGATTCTCCCTCATAGAACTTCATGGAATGCACAACTAAATCCCTGTAAATAGCATACTATCCCAGATGATGAAATCCAACCACTTCATTTTGTCTAGAGTAACAGACTTTGTACAAGCTTTCCAAGCTTCCCCAAAATCAAGATCCTCTAGATATAAATTTTTGAGCTTATTGAGCCCAACCACCTCAATCTGCACCTCTGTTAGCAATAGTTTCCTTTTTCTAAGTGCATTTGCAACCTTGTTAGACTTTCCACTCCTATATTTTAAAACAAATGTATTACTCTACAAAAACTCAACTCATTTCAAATGCCTTTGATTCAACTTTCCTTGACTATTCAAATATTGCAAAGCTTGATGATTAGTATACAAAACAAACTCCTTAGGAATCAGATAGTGTCTCCACTTCTTCAATGCCTGACCTATAGCATAAAATTATTGATTATAAACATAATATTTTCTCTTGGCATCATTTAACTTCTCACTGAAATAAGCTACAGGTTTACCTTCTTGGCTCATAACAACTCCTATTGTAGTACCACTAGCATCACAGTCTACTTGAAACACCTTATTAAAATTTAGAAGTGCTAAAATAGGTTATTTTATAACTTTTTATTTCAATAGTTTAAAACTCTTATCTACCCCATTAGTCCACTTGAACTCTTTTCTATCCCCTCTCATTTTTTGAGTCAAGGGTCCACAAATACTGCTAAAATATTTGATTAATTTTCTATAAAAACTAGCCAAACCATGAAAATATCTTACCTCAGTAGTACTTCTTAGAGTAGGCCATTCAAGGATACCCTACAATTTCTATGGGTCCAATTTTAGACATTTTGCTGAAACTACAAATCTCAGATACACTAACTCCTTCACAAAACTGCACTTCTTCAAATTAATCAACAATTTCTCTTCCCTTAACCTCTCAAAAATCATATGATTATGCATTATATGTTCCTCCAATGTCTTACTGAAGATCAAAATATCATCTAGGTAAACAATGACAAACTTACTCAAAAATTCTTTCAAAACCTCATTCATGAGCCATATGAAAGTGCTTGGTGCATTGGTTAGCCCAAAAGGCATTACTAACCACTCATACAATCCTTCCTTTGTCTTGGAAGTAGTCTTGCATTCATATCCTTCTCTAATCTGAATATGATGATATCCACTCTTCATATCTATCTTTGAAAAATACACAGCTCCACTCAAACAGTCCATAATATCATCCATTTGTGGCAATGGAAACCTATACTTTATTGTGATCTTGTTTATAGCCCTGGAATCTGTACACATCCCTCATTCTCCATTCTTTTTCAGTGCTAATATTTTTGGTACAACACATGGACTCAAGCTCTCTAGAATCAACCCCTTTTATAACAACTCATGGACTTGTCTGTTCAACTCTTCACTTTTTTCTGGTGTCATTCTATGTGTTTCCTTATTTGGAAAACTAGCTCCTGGAATCAAGTCCATCTAATGACTGATCTTTCTTAATGGTGGTAATCCATCAGGCACATTATCAAATATAATATCCTAAAACTCATTCAACAAATCTACTACTTCTACAAGTAGATCTACTTTCTCTTTACCAGCTTAAAGAAAAACACATATGCTCATGCCTCATACCATCTAGGAACTTTCTTCCATCAAGAAAAGTTATTCTTGCATTACCACATACCTTTTCTTCAGTTTGCTTCAATGGCTTAAGCTTTTGTCTCACTCCATCCTTCATTAGGGAATATGTATTTGCATGACCATCATGTATAGCATGCCTATCAAAATACCATGGTCTACCCAATAACATATGATGTGGATTCATAGATATGATATCACATAGTACCTCATCATGGTATTCACCAATCTTGAACTTTACTAGGCACTGTTCACTGACCATGACCTTGTAGTCATCCTACACCCAAGCGATCTGGTATGGATGTGGGTGTTTCTATCTCTTGAGCTTCAACTTTGTGACCATCTCTTCTGACACCAGATTATCATTGCTTCCACTATCAATAATCACATCACAACATTTATCCTCACACTTGCATCTAGTGTGAAACTAGCTCCTACTTTGCTTAGGTTCATTCTCACAACTCACCAAGACTCTTCTGTTAATTAGCGTTTCTCCTCTTTCAACATCTACAAAATGTGATGACATGACATCTTCATCTACATGTGCAACTCTAGTATAGCCATCATTTCTCCTGTCTATTCTTCCTTTGCATTGAGGACATTCATATGCCCTATGACCTTAATAGTGAAAACATGTTCCATGGAAGCCTCCTCTTCCCGATCCTTTTCCTCTTCCTCTTCCTCTCTGATCCCTATTATTTTGATCATGGAAATGATTGAAATTGTTTCCTCTTTGATTTTGACTGCTACTGGCCTCATTCTTCTTTTTCGGATCTTCATTTCGGCCTCCATATAACCATCCACTAGATCATCCACCATGACCATTCCACTTTGTCTGCTCTCAAACTTCTTGTTCAAATTTTCCTCTACTTTTAGGGAAAACTGGTATGCCTCTTCAATACTGTTCATTCGAACCAAATTCAACTCCTCTTGAATGCTTGGCCTTAACCCATTAATGTAACAAACAACTTTCTCTTTATCAGCTTCTACATGGCCTATTCTGATTAGGATTCGATAGAACTCCTCTGTATACTCCTTAACAGATATTCCTGCTTGATTCAAACTTTTCATTTTCTTCAGTAGGTCAAGCTCATAATCAACAAGAATGAACTATCACTTCAATTTATCTACCATCCAATCCCATCTTGTAATTTTATACTTTCCTCTTCTATTTCGCTCCAATTGAATCTCTTGCCACTAGATCTTCGCCTAGCCCTTCAGTTTGGCCTTCACAATCTTGACCCTATCAGGATCCTTGATATCTTCATACTCAAAATATTCTTCTAATTCTTTGATCCAATTGATCAACTCTTCTGGGTTAAGATTTCCTAAAAATAAAGGAGCCTCAATCTTAGGTCTTTTTCCTATCTTCGAAATGGTCTGAAAAATCCTTTCTTCCTCTTGGTTCATAATTTTGCCTTCTCCTTCTTGATCAAAATTCCTTCTTCTTTGGCTTCATTCTCACTTTTGTCTCTAACATTAAGATTCATTCCTCTATGAATCTCTTCTTGCAATGCTCGCACTTATCTCTGCAATGCTCTAACCTCTGGTGTTACAACACTAGCTCTTCCACCATGTTCCCTTTGTGGAGGCATTTTCACGCTGCTTGCTGAAACCCTAAACCATGGTCCTGGTGAAAAATACCTCATAGTTGGAAATCTATTTACATACTCAGGAACTCCTCTGATACCAGTTGATGAAGGGTACTCCCCTTAATACCACAAACACATAACAAAAACATAGAAACAACAACAATTTGCAAGAACAAAAAAATGGACTTCTTATTATCTCCACAAAAGTGGAATTATAAATTTCATAATTACAATATGAAAAGCCACATGGGCATTTCCCTTACAATATTCTGTAGGAAAAAGCCTCAAATTATTACCCAGAACTATTTTGAACTACTCCGAGCTACCCTAGACAACACTATGGGCATTTGTTATATAGGCAATTTTTCACCGCCTGGGAAGGTTCCAAAAATTTAGCCATTAAGGCCGACCAACCATAGAATTATTTTTATTTTTCAATTTATTACATCAGAGTCAGCTCAAAACATCTTTTGAAACACAAACATAAATTTTGAAGGAAAATTATTTTCTGCCATTTCAGGTGGCCCAACTTCCGAAGACCATAAGTCATCACCTGTTGACCCGATTGACTATTATGATCCCATTTTGGAAAGGACACAAAGTGCTTTACAATGCTTGAACTAAGCAAGCTTCATTGAGCCAATTTTTTGACCTCATCTAGGGCCTCTAAAACCTTCACAACTAAGTTCAAAGTTTCTGTACCCTATCGCCAATACCAAAAAATTTTAATTTCTTCAAAACTAGACTTGATCTGCTAATGAATCTTTACCAGAAAGCTAATATGACCAAAATGAACCTCTAGGGAAGAAAATAGAACATTCTAAGCTCAAACGGAAAACTTACTAAAAATAGTAAATTTCTAAAAATAGTAGTTCTGCACAAGATAGCCCTTATTGAAAAGAAACAAGAAATATTTTTGGGTGATGCAAGATTGCTATTACACCCAGGATACTCATGTATCAGCCCTTTAACTACCCATGATAGAGATTCCCATATAGAGCTTAGGGGAGGCTACATGGGGAATTCAACATCCTAGACAATAGTAGTGGGTGTATTTGTAGGCGCAGTGGAGGAAGTATGTGGAGACACGGTGGATTTAGTTGGTGGAGGCTATGTGGGGTATAGAGAAGCCTTCTCTATAGTAGCTCCATGGTCAAACAAATGTTGGATAGGAAGTGTTGAAACAATAGGGGGCTATGTACCAATTGGAGTTTTCATTGAAATATGGAGACATGAGGGATTAATATATCTAGGGGCACAACAACAGTAGAGGGGTGCAAGGTAACCGGGGAAGTTCTTTGTACATGACTTCAATTGTTTAACAAATCAAATTTAATAAAAAATTTAGAAGTGGAGTTCTAATTTTGCAAACCAAAGAAGGACATTTTATTGAATACAACATCCCAATTGTGAATCACTTTCTTGGTGATTGAATCCCAAAGATGAAAACTAAATTCATCCTCACCATACCCCAAAAATATGCATCTTTTAGATTTGAAATCCAATTTTGTTCTCTTCTCCTTATGAATGTGAGCATATGAATTGCATCCAAAAAAACATAAATGAGAAAGTGAAATTCTCTTCCTAGTCCACCTTTCTTCCAAAATATCAAAATCCACATGTGACGAGGGAGCTTGATTTATTAAATAAACCACTATGTTACACACCTCTTCTCAAAATTTCTTCCCCAAACTAGTATTAGACAACATACACCGAGTTCTCTCTAAAATAGTTTGATTCAACCTCTCAACTACACCATTTTCTTGAGGTGTGTAAGGGACTATGTTAATCCTCTAAATACCATGATCTACACAAAAATGGTCAAACATCAAAGAGCAATACTCACCACCATTATCTGTTAGTAAACATTTAATCTCTCTTCCAATCTAATTTTCCACCGTAGCCTTAAAACTTTTAAATTTTGAAAATAATTATGATTTCTTATTCAACATGTAAGCCCAAAATTTGTGAGTGTAATCATCAAGAAATGTGACAAAATAATTAGCACCACCAATAGATGTTACCTCTGTAGGACTGAAGACATCAAAATGCACAAGTTCTAATGGAGAAGATTTCTTCTCATGACCCATCCTTACGAAGCTAGTGAGATTTTGCTTGCCATAAAGGAAATGCTCACACAATTCCAAATCAACTGATTTAAGACCCGAAAGTGGGTCTCTTCGAAGCATGACTTCAAGATCCATTTTTCTCATATGACCAAGCCTTTGATGCCAAAGTTCAGCATTTCTATCTACAACCACCATGCCTACTCCCACTTCACCAGTGCACTCTAAAGTGTATAAACTTCCAATTTTATGCCCTTTAGCTAAAATTAATTGACCTTTGGACATTTTATAAGAAGTGAGATCAAAATTGACATTACAACCTTGTGTATATAATTGAGTGACTGAAATTAGATAATGCTTAAGTGTAGGAACATTCCTAACATCTTTTAGAACCCATTTACTTCCATTTTTTAGCAATAATAAAATATACCCTTTTTTGACAATATTACACTCTTTGTTATCCCCAAGAAAAACTTGACCAAACATACCTTTGTGGTAATTTGTGAAAGCAATCTGACATGGAGTAGCATGAAAAGATGCACCAAAATCGAGAACCCACGAGTTTGAATCCGTGTCACTAACTGCAAGTACTAAAACTCCATCAGTTGCAGCATTAATGCCATTATTGATAACTTTATTTTGAGCCTTTTTGTAATTCCAACATTTCTTCTTTTTGTACCCTAATTTTCCACAATACTAGCAAGTACCATTTCTTCCTCTTGATTTTGAGTGATGATTCGATCTACCTCTTCTATTATTATTATTATTATTATTATTATTATTATTTCTTCCTCTCTCATGACTTCTATCTCTATTAATTATGCTCACTATTGTTAGAGCATCACCAGAAGAGGGTTCTTGATGCTTCCTTCGCATGTCTTCACTAAGTAATGTGGCTACAACTTCATCAAATTTCAGCTTATTCTTGGTTGCAACTGAGGTGCTCACAGCTATTACTACACCTTCCTAGCTTTTCAAAAGTGAGCATAACAATAAGATTTATTTCATTTCATCATCTAATGGGATACCAACCGAAATCAACTGGGTAACTAAAGTATTGAGCTTTTTGAGATGATTCCACATCTCTCTGCCTTCTTTCATTTTTAGATTACATAACTTGTTCATTATAAAAACCTTGTTTGAAGCTGAAGGTATTTCATATAATGAAGATAACTTTTCAACCAACTCTCTTGCTGTCTTCTCCGCTGAAACATTATAAAGCCCATTGCTTGAGAGAGCTAGAAAGATTGTCACCCATTCTTTCAAATCCATTTTCCCTATTCTTCATCTGATAATGATCCTTGGCCTTTTGTTTTACCAAGCAATGCAAGTTGCAAATCTTGCTTGATAAGAAAAGACTCTATCTACACTTTCCATAGCTCAAAGTTCTGCCTTGAAAACTTTTCGATAGATCCATTTTTCTACCTCATCCATGATTTTGAGAAATCTTCACCGATTTCCCAAAAAATAAAAAAATGAGCTTTCCTAGCTTTGATACCAATTGTTGAAAATAAATCTTTAGATAAATAAACTAAAATAGAACATAAATGTAAAGATAGAAAAATACATAGAGACAAATACACACAAATTATAGTGGTTCATTTAGAATGAACTACATCCACTCTTCATGCAGGGACATATCTCTTTTATTAAAATACAGTCTGGTTTACAACACATAATAGCTCTTAGCTATCTCACATAATACATTGCATGGACAAAGACTATCTTGGGCATCAAAGTATTTGGAGGAAGAACAATATCTAGCAGTTATAGCAAAGGAAATGATTGGGCTTCACAGACCTACAAAACCATTACAAGCCGAGCCATTACAATAATAATAGAACTAGATGGATAGAGTGCTGCATTAGCTTGAAAACATAAAAGAACGACGTGAATAAATCTCAACACCTCTTCCTTGGGAAATGGTTCTAAAACCCTTGAATCGATCATGTCCAGTATATTCTCTTTATTGTACAATGCCCATGCCTACATAACACATCCTCGATTTAGTAAATTTTAGACAAACATATCACAAAAGCTAAAATGAATGATAAAAATTTATGTTCCTCACCCTTTCTACTAAGGTTTCCATCCCTTAGGATATACAGATCATATCCATATTTTTCTTTCCGCTAACAATCTCAAATAGTAGCACTCCAAAGCTATAAACATCAACTTTAACAGAGAGATTCCTTTTGATTACATACTCTAGAGTGATGTAACCCCACATTACGCACCACATCAACATTCAGTCATTTGTATCTAGAAGAATATAACTTTATACATTTAAATGATAGAAAACTATACTGTACATCTTGTGATTTTACCATTTGCCTGCAACAGATGTTTAGATATGCGTCTCATGCTCATGGAAGAGTCTAGCAAGCCCAAAATTGGCTATCTTTCGATTGATTTTGTCGTCAAGAAAAATATTGCTTAGTTTAATATATCTATGAATAACTTTCATCGGTGAATCCTCATGAAGATAGATAAGCCCATGGGCAATCCCAACGATAATGTTATAACATTTTTTCCAATCTAATAGTGTAATTTTTTGAATCTGCAATCCCAATTCTAAAATTATCACGCCTTTCAAACAACACTAGAATACTAAAGAGCTTCATGAGAAAGGGGATGATCATGATTCCAAGTGTAACTTAGCAAACAGGTCAAGGCTCTTGCTGGTAAAATACTCATAAAAAATCAACCTTTCATCTCTCTCAGTACAACATCCCAACAGTTTCACAAGGTTTCGATGTTGAACATTGCCAACAAGTTTTACTTCATTCATAAATTGTTCATTACCTTGTGTGGACTTCGCAGACAATTTTTTCACTACAATTTCCTTTCCGTCTTTAGTTCTTCCCTGAAAGATGAAAAAAATTTGGAGATCTCTATCTCTTTAAATAGATTTTCCAATCCATGAAGAAATAGTTTACTAATCCATGGGAATACTATTTCTTTAGGGAAATGACATTGTTTACCTTGTAGACGACACCAAAACCACCTTCTCCAAGCTTCTCATTTTCATGAAAATTATCAGTGGCTTCTACTAGTTCTTCCAAGCTAAAGTCAAAAAGCTGATCCTGTTGAAATAGCCACCTCTTTGTATATTTAGAAACATGGGAAATCTAGATGATGAAATGTTACACTTAAAAACCAAAAAAAAAAGAAAAAAAAAACACAAGATTAAAATCGTGATGTTCACCCTCTCTATGGGTAGGTAGAGTTACCGGTCTCCCGAAATGGCATATTTGTAGAATTTTGTAGCTTTAACTACACAATGATCTAGATAGGAAGAAAAAAGAAAAACTTCCATGAAAAATAAACAGAACAAAATAGATTTGTTGAACAATGAATTCTATTAATCATTGATAATTTACAAGATGGAAATATTACAAAGCTATAGCCAATGCCAGAATAAATCATGGAGCAAACGTTGGAATGAAACTAATGATGCAATTATAATCTGGCCTTAAACTTAAGCTCGTGAAAGAAAGAAACAATGGTCCCTTTAATTCTAACTAAGGAGAATAAAAAATAATGCAAAGAAAAGATGCAACTGAAAATCTTCTGTGAAAAGAAAATTGCGGACATCTGTCAAATGATAACTGCCATAGTGTTGAATGAAGAGATTCCTCTGAAACTAAAATGAAGATCATAATCAATCTGCATGAGTGCCCATAAAGACACTACTCAAACCATGAACAAATGAAAAACAAAGGCAAAACATCTATCAATCAAAGATATAGAAGACAATAATCTCCATATGTGCTCCCAAATAATGAATAGATGGAAAACAAAGGCACAATATCTATCATTCAAGGATGTAGATGACACATGAATCTATATGAGTGACCCTATTGACACTACTCAACTATGCAAGAATAAACTACTGGTTGAAAATACAGGTGCCAATTGTCTATTCAACTGATCAACTATGGAAGCAAAGAATCATCAACATGAATAGTAGAAGAAAAAACTCTCCATAATGTTGAAAAGAGAGGCATGACAGGTCTACTGACATGATGTCACTAAAGAGGAAAAGAAGACAAGGCCCATGCAAAGAGACCATGACCTTGACCTTTCTCTGATGTAGAATCCAACTGAGCCTCTATTACCATAATTATTTGATACAAGCCACTACTTGTGGACCAAAGTAGAATCTGTGGCATGCATTCAAAATAGTTAAATAGTATGAGAAGAGAAGAGGCTGAAAACTCCATTCTTTGCAACCGATCTGATCTTTAGAACCCACAAAAAAAAACTTGCATTTCTCCTTCCTAGCACTTAAGCTCTGATACCATGTAGAATTTTGTAGCTTTAACTGCACAATGATCTAGCTAGGAAGCAAAAAGAAAAACTTCCATGGAAAATAAACAAAACAAAATAGATTTGCTGAACAATGAATTCTATTAATCATTGATAATTTACAAGATGTAAATATTACAAAGATATAGCCAATGTCAGAATAAATCATGGAGCAAACATTGGAACAAAACTAATGATGCAATTGGAATCTGGCCTTAAACTTAAGCTCACGAAAGGAAGTAAATAGAAGTAAATTAGATTCACCTCTATTAATTGAGATTGAGTATGTATACAAGGATATGAATAGATAAGGTGTGTGATGGAAAATGTTATGGATATATGAAATAGATGAAATATAAATACTTATCTCAAAAGAAGGCTGAAGAAGATATCACTATTTTCTGATGTCTGTGCACACTTTCAAGAAATTCTGCAACCTACACCAGACTAGAAATGCTAAGACAAAGAAAACCCAAAAAAATTTTATCCTTCTAAGGTCAGGTCAACTTTGACCCAGATAGCGGGGAAAATTCTTAACCCAGGGTAGAATCCTACCCCCACTAAAGGTTGTCCCTAACCTGAAACAACTCCGATGGAAATTCTGTTCATAGATTCTGAAAGTTTGCTAAAAAGGATATCCAAATATGCACTTCAATTTGCTATCTTGTACCTGTACCTACAAGAAAAATGGTTTTGTTGTTTAAATGAGGGGTTTTCCTTGGTCAAACGCCGATTTAGAATCAACCTTAATAATAGAATTAAAATAGAGAATGCTAGCAAGTAGTAGAAGTAGATCTAATGACGAATCTATAAAATTCAATAGATATGCAATTGTATTTCAAATGTAAACAAGTATATTGATATGAAAGCTTGAACATAACATCAACAAATGTAAATCAAAACCTCAATGATTTCATGCTTGAAATCCACCTTGAAGGAAGAATGAATGGATCTTGAAGATGATCATGATGGCTAGATCTAGGGTTTTGAATGATGAATCTTGAATGCTTGAACCAAATCCCTTCAAAGTCTTGAATGCTTGAATCCTTGATCTTCAATAGAGAACCTGAATGGAGAAGAGGACTTGAATGCTTCCTTGAAAATTCTTGATGGAATGCTTTCTTGATCTTCTTGATTGAGAGTGCTTGAGAGATTGTGAGATAAGAGTACTTGATTGTTGATGCAGAAAATGAGAGAGGAAGGCTTCCTTTTATAGTGATCTAGGGCACAAATTTCTAGAGAGGCTGACATTGGAGAATTAAATCCCAATTAATCTTAACCCCTAGAAATGGACCTAGATTAAATGCAATTTAAGGGTTTACCATTCCAAAATCTGAAACAACCGACCTTAAAGAGGGAAAATGAAACTTTTTGGAACCTGACCTTTCGAAACTTCTGGAAAGTAAAATTTGAACTTGGGGTCAGGGTTGAGTTAGTCTCTACCCTAGGTCAGGGTCAAGGTTATCCTTGACCTAGGTAAAGGACTAGGTCATCCTTGACCCAAAAAATTAATTGTCTTCAGATTCTTAGAGAAAGTTTCCTAGAGAGAGAGAGAGAGAGAGAGAGAGAGGGTAGGTAAACAACCAAATCCATGCAAAGACCCTATCAAGATAGTTGACATGACTCCAGATCACTTACTCGGAGGGCTAAATGCTCTTAACATGGAAGTGCTTCCATTTTAAGATGATACATTAAGCCCCCACTTTTTCAAGAGTATGGACTCGATGAAAAATTTTCGTAAAGGAGAAGAAAGAAAAGATCTAAGTGGATTCACAATGAGATAAAATAACACTTAGCTAAGGACACAAACCCCCAAGATAAGTATTCTAACTCAATATACACGCACTAGGGTGCAAAAAGAAAACCAAAAACAACACAAAAGATGGGCTAGTACAAACAAACCCAAATCAATTAGCATACGAAACCTTGCTAAGAAATATTTCTCATACTAATATCATATTTGGAAAGCTATCATAAAAGCATAAATGATTACATAAGAAAGACAAGAGAAACACTATAAATAGCATAGCTTCATGATCCAGTCCTACTAGCATGAAAGCAAAAAGAAAGAAAGGAGAAAGTGATTACCTCACCCAGTAAGATGCCCACCTTACCATGAATCACCCTAGATGGAGAGCCAAATAGGTGGCCAAACATGATAGTATACACACAAAAGTAGTGCACTTCTATGAATCCTTACATGCAAGGAAACTCAAGAATGAGCCCTCACAAATCAATCCAGAGCTCTCTATGTATGGAGTTGCAAGATTGTAAAATTGCTCTCAGCTAGAGCTATGAAGCTAATGACCTTGCTAGTCAGCCACACAATGAGAGATTCAAATGAAGACAAGGGAAAGAGTGCCAATATCTCCAAGAATCAAATGAAATGCAATGCAAGTAAGCTAAGAATGAAGATGCAAGCTAAGCTAAATGATAACAATGTAATGATTGAAAGGAAACCTAATCTATGAAAGGAAAGTACAATGCAACTAATCTATGAAAGGAAAGAACAAGTGTTACAAATCCTTCCTATTTAGACTATGTGAGATTAATCTATTGCATAAAGGAAATCTATACTAAGAATGACATGATTATGCAACTATGAAAGAAAACTAAATGAGATGCAATAACAATGTCTTCAAAGCTTGGATGCAAGGATGTCTTCAAAGAGCTCCAAATGACCTAGAAAACTTGTAGCATAACATTAGTATTAAAAAATGCATATGAAAATGAAGAAGAGAGCTCTCCTTTTATAGGAAACGAAAAGGAATGGACCATAGAGATTAAGAGGCAAAAGATTTAATCAATGGTGGAGCATCAAAGAGCAGAAATCCATGTGCACAAATATCCTCTAATGAGAAAATAAGAGTTGAATTTTGTGTCCATATGAGACAAAAAATGTTTTTCTCCTTTTTATAAAATATGAATAATGCTTTATTTGTGCAACTTAGGATAAGAGGAAAAGTGGGGGCTTTTTATTTATTAAAAGGGGAGGAAATATTCCTTTTAATAAATAAAGACTTATGATAAAATGGTTAGCCCAAGGAATAATCAAATAAATGATAACATAGGATTTGATCAAGGAAATTGATATAATTGAAAAATATTGATTTTTGAAAATATTGATTTAGGGATTTGATAAAATATTGAATGGGGGCCCAAAGTCTAGGCGACCATTTTAGGGTGCATACATTTGCCCCTCTTTGACTAATGTTTGATCATTTTGGGAACACATAAAGTCAAAGAAGAATTGAAATGTGAGTTCATTTTGGGATCATAAAATAACTTAGATGTGTGTTCATTTTGACAACACGTCCAGACAAAAATAAGCAAAAAGCTGAAAGACAAGACCAACACCATCGCTGCTAGGTGCAAATCAAGCCTTAGACAAAACTATCGCTGTCACTGCTAGGCAATAATCAAGTCTAAAAAATAGGAGATAAAAATCGAAAGACAAAATCACCACCGTCACTGCTAGGTGATAATCAAGTCTAAAAATAAGAATCTGAAGCTGAGATGAATGATAAAGTTGAATCAAAGATGAAAGCTAATAAGTACTGCCCCCTCAGAATCAAAATCAAAATCAGGTAGAGGAGAATAGGAAATTGATAAACTTGATGAAAGCACTAGAAATCATAATCAAAGATAAAGGACAACAGGATAACCATTAGGCAGTGAAGACATGCCCCAGGTTGACTAGGTTTGACTGGGAAAGATATAGGATAAAAATTAAGGCAAACCTAAGAGAAATGAAGTGAGTGAGAATGAATGATAGACTAGGAGGGTTGAAAGAGATGGGGGTGAAGAAATGAAGATGCCCCAGCAAAGATCGAAGGATCAGGCCTCAAGTGGTCAGCCAACTACATAGATGAGAAAGAAATTTTTGAAATCTGACTTTGACTATCAAGATTAACTTGGATTTCGATTTCAAGTCCAAAAATGGATCCAGGATGTTGAAATTAGCTAGGGGTGCAATTTTCATGCAATTCTGAGGTGTTTTGAAAATTAGGTCAAAAGGTCAAAATGTTGTAAAAGGGGTGAGAAGGATGTGATATGAAAGATAAGATGTGAAAGACATGATTGAGAAAAGGAAAGGTGAGTGCAGTTGACCAACTAGTCCACAAAAGATAAAAGGAGAGCTCTCTCCATATGCAAAGTGCAAAACTAATCTAACATGAACCTAAAAATGCAAGCTACTATGAAAAGTGGTTGACTTGCAATGTCATAATGCTTATAGACATCTAATTATCATCATCAATCATTATTGGTAGCGTCATAAGATCATACAATGCACACTAGTGTAACTATGTGGATCTGAATATGATCTATATCAGATAGGAATGTGGAAATCCCACCTAGGCATCAAAGACATGTAGGTCAAGATGACTAGTGTAGTGAGATTACCTAAGTTTGTTATGGCAAGATTATACTCACATCGAGACACAAGAAATTCAAGATGACTATAAGTATGCATTTGCAAAATAGTCAAGGATAATACTTTGTAGGTATGAATGTCAAGTGGAACAAGCATAAATGCTAATGACAGTTAGGACCAACAAAATATACCCACAAGTAGAAAAAGCAATAAAACATGTCCTCATGCCCTAAAATTTCTAGCTAGGCATCATCAAAAACTATCATAGGGAGAGAACACTCATCAAAGAAATTAGCATAGACATCACACAAAGAAAACAAAGTCAATTAAGTCTCAGGGAGTCGAGTGTTTAAGTGCGTGTGTGTAGGTCATAGAGTCAAACTTTGAGTATCACATCTGCTTAGTGAGGAATATCACATCATGCTGAACTATGGGGTAGGATATCTGATAAGTGTTGAGAAACACTTGACACTAGGGTAGTGTTGAAAAACACTATTTGGGTGGTGTTGAAAAACATCTGTTTGTGAAATGCCCCAAGAGAAAAATGCACCTAAAGGACCTATGCGAATAGGTATGCCCCCTAGACAAAGACAAAGACCAATTCCAAACCATGTCAAATAAGGTCAAGGCATGATGGAGAATGGCTAAGTGTCGAGGATGCATGCTAAAAGACAAGGGTGCAAAGGCCTCAAGTAGCGCCTATTTCCAAGTTTTCACCACTTGGAGATTTTTATTTTTTTTTTCAATTTTTTTGTATTTTTGCTACCAAGGTGCCTGTTTCCAGATTTTCACCAAGGCAATTTTTCTATTTTTTTGAATTTTTTGCATTTTTAAAAAAAAATTTAGGACTTTATATGCTTTTTAGGATTTTTTCAGCATCATATGTGAATTTTTTTGGTATTTTTTTCAGGATCCATAAATATGTACAAGGATGCCCCCAGACAGAATAGGCATCATGGATAGAACTTCTTAAGGTGTAAAACATTAATAGGATCAGGGAGCTCTTCCCCCTATTCATCAGATAGGAAGTAAGCACCTATCCCAAAAGCAGTAGTAATAATGTATGATCCAAGCCAATTAGGTTCAAATTTTCCCTTTTGTTCTCGATGTTGTTGGTTCTTAGGATTCTCACGTAGGACAAGATCTCCTAATTGAAATTCTCTATGGTGAACCTTCTTATTGAATGCTTTCGACATACACTTTTGGTAGACTCTCATGTGATCAAAAGATGTTCTTCATTTCTAATCAAGAAGTTCCAATTCTTGCAATCTCATGGCACGATAACCTTCATCTGTAATCAAACCTTTGAGAGAGACTCTAAGTGAGGGAATCTCAACTTCTAAAGGTAATACTACTTCAGTACCATAAGTGAGGGCAAAAGGAGTAGCCCCTGTGGGAGTACATATACTCATTCTGTAAGCCCATAAGACTAGATTGATCTGTAAGTGCCAGTCTCTACCATTCTTGTGAATTGTTTTATGGAGAATCTTAAGAATGGTTTTATTAGAGGCCTCTGCTTGTCCATTTCCTTGTGGGAAGTAAATAGAGGATCAATGTTGCTTTATCTTGAATTTCTTGTAGATGTGTGTAAGGTCCTTATTTTTAAACTAACCTCCATTGTTAGTGATTATCTCAGAAGGTATCCCAAATTGACAAATGATGTGATTCAATATGAACAAAGAAATTGTCTTTCCTAAAGCAACAGAGAGTGGAACGGCTTCTACCCATTTGGTAAAGTAGTCAGTAGCAGTAATTATGAACTTATGTCCACCTGATGAGTTGGGATGAATCTACCCAACAAGATCAAAGGCACAATGCTGAAATGGCTAATGATAAATAGAAGGAATAAGCTCCCTACCTAGAGCACGAATCAGGTTTCCATGTTTCTGACATTTTTCACAAGATTTGGCAAAAGCTATAGCATCCATCTACATTGTGGGCCAATAGTACCCCTCCCTAAGCAACCTTCGGGCCATGGCAAGACCATTGGAATGTCCTCCACAAATGCCCTCATGGATGTCAACTAATGCTCAGTCAGACTCATCCTTTTCCAAGCACCTAAGAAGTGTCCCATCTAAATCCCTCCTATATAGATCACCAGAGATAAGGGTATGGTGAGAGGCATTACGGACAAGGTTTCTTCATTTAGATCGGTTAAATGATTTAGGAATGATGCCATCACAAAGGTATGAATAGATAGCACCATATCAGGAAGACTCATGAGTGACCAAGGTACAAATGACATGGCTTTCAGAGGAGTCAAAGATGGGATGGTGTAGCTCTTCCACTAGGAATTCAAATCTTGATTCATGTTGTTCCAACTAAAGGAGTGAAGCTAATGTAGCCATAACATCTACAACCTTGTTTTCTACTCTAGGGATCTGTTGAAATGTTACAAATGTGAAATAGCATCGCAATGAATCAACCATCTTTTTGTAAGGGATCAACTTATCATCCTTAGTTTGGTACTCTTCATTTACTTGGTTGATAATTAATTGTGAATCCCCAAAGACATGCAGCTCTGTAATTCCCCATTCTATGGCCATCTTCAATCCATTGGTTAGGGCCTCATATTCAACAATGTTGTTTGTGTAGGGAAATAATAACTTATAGGACTTATGAATAGTACACCCATGAGGGGAAACAAACAACACTCCAACTCTTGATCCATTTTCCATATTTGAACCATCAAAGAACATTTTCCATGTTCTTGTAGTCATGTACATTACGTGTTCATCTAGAAACTCAACTTTCATTGGTGCTTTGTCTCGAACTGGAAAATCATCCAATTGGTTTGCAATGGCCTATCCTTTTATAGCTTTATGCTCAACATACTCTATGTCAAATTCTAAAAGAATCATCATCCATTTAGCAAGTCTACCCATGAGAGCAGCCTTACCAAGCAAGTATTTTAGAGGATCAATTTTGGCTATGAGGTGTATTATATGTGCAAGCATGTAGTGACGCAACTTTTGGTAAGCAAACACCACCGCAAGGCAAGACTTCTCAATACTAGTATAATTGACCTCATAGGAAACAAGCATTCGGCTAATGTAGTAGATGGCTCTTTCCTTCCCCGTATCATTAAGTTGAGCCAACAATGCCCCCAAGGAAGATTCTATCACTAAGATGTACAAAATCAATGGTTTTCCTGGGATAGGAGGCATCAAAATTGGAGGATTAGCCAAGTATTGTTTTATTTGATCTAGGCTCTTTTGGCAATCCTCATTCCAAGCACATGTGGCTCCCTTATGCAATGTCTTGTTGAATGGTTGTGCTCTATCTGCAAGCTATGAAATAAACCTCCATATGGATTGGAGTTATCCTTGAAGACTTCTCATCTGACTAATGTTCTTAGGAGGCGGCATATCTAATATGGCTTGAACCTTCTCAGGATCCACCCCTATTCCTTTGGCTGAAATTATGAATCCTAGAAGTTTACTTGAGGTAACTCCAAATGCACACTTTTTTGGATTCAATCTTGACTGAAACTACTCCATTTGGTCTAGAATTACTTCCAAATCTTGTAGGTGTGTAACCCTTTGCTTAGACTTGGCCAAGGTATCATCCACATAATCTTCCATTTTTTTATGCACCATATCATGAAATATTGTGGTCATAGCTCTTTGGTATGTGGCTCTTGCATTTTTTAATCGAAATGGCATGATGTTCCAACAATAGGTTCCCCATGCACATGTGAAGGCTATCTTTTCTTGATCCTCGGGAGCTATTTTTATTTGGTTATAACTGGAAAAACCATCCATTAAAGAATATATCTCATAGCCCACAGTCATATCCACTATCATGTCTATGTTAGGGAGTGGAAAGTCATCCTTTGGGAAAGCTTTGTTAAGATCTCTGAAGTCTGTGCATACACAAATGGACCCATCATGTTTTGAAACTGGAACAATATTTGAGATCCACTCGGCATAGTCGATAGCTCTAATAAATCCTGCTCCTAAGAGATTTTCTAATTCAGCCTTAACAAGGAGAGCTATATGAGGGTGCATTTTCCTCAACTTCTATTTTACTGGTTTAATTCTTGGAGCTATAGATAAGTGATGCATAATAAGATTAGTGTCAAGTACCGGCATGTCTAAATATGTCCAAGCAAAATTGATTTTCTTCTTTTGTAAGAACTTTCTGTATGTCTCTTTTTCTTGCACTGATAGAGACTGAGCTAGATGAATCACCTGTGGAGCCTCTTCTGTATTCAAATTTACTAGTTGCATAGGCTCAATAAGAACTGAGGACCTATCTTGGAAATAACTCGGTAGGTTATTAAGTACCCCATCCTTAGGTGCCTCAAAGAGGTTTTCACCTTCGGATATGTCCTTTCTTTTTACTTTTTTGGGTTCTGACACCGCCACATAGTGATTTTCGCCATCAGAACCATTTCTCTTTTTTTTCTTTTCTTTTATTTTGTGACTGAGATACTTAATATCTAGCTCCATCATACTTATTTTTAGGTTCACTAGTGGAAGAGACTACAGGTTCAAGAGCATTCAAGTAGCAGGCTATCTTGTAGTTATTGTGAAAAGTGAGGAGCTGAGGCTCTTGGAAAAGTTGTGACCAATCAATCAAATGATGATTTACAAGGGGTAGGTCAATGACAGGTTCAACATTGTTGATATGAAAGGCATTATCTCTGGTGATCGCATAGTTAGGATATGTCAAGTTTCCCTCTAAGATACCCGAATTAGGACTCATCCTACAAAATGAAGCATTGTCCACTAAGGCAATTCAAGGAGTCCAGTCCTCTAGTCCTACACTAGGTTCGTCAGTCGTGTCGAGTTGAGTACTATAGGTATGAACAAGATCCATGTCTAAATCAACTATGCCATTTGAAAGTGAGTCCCATTCGAACTCATGTGAGTCTGTCTTTGAATTAGTATTTGGGCCTTGTGATGTAGAAGCCTCAAGGTTGCGATGGATCTCCCCTTCTCTAGCACTAGCGTTGTTACTATCCATCACAACTAGGATAGAAATGTTTTCCATTGTCAATCTAGCATTCATATAGTCACCATCCGTCATAGCTAGGATAGGAGGACTGTCAATTGTCAAATCTTTTGAATCTCCCCAAAGGAGAGCTATTGAGGGTACCCAATCATTAGACATGTCTTGTTGGTTTTGGAGATTAGGTGTATAATCTGAGTCATTGTCACTATCTTTCATAGCTAGGATAGGAACATTTTTATTCTTTCCATTATCAAGCCCCAGGCCAACCGTTGACTTGGTCCTATGACCAAAAGAGCATGGTTGAGTGGTTCAGCATTGGCATCTAACCTATGACTAAGAGGGCCATGACCTGGGTAGCCCATGTTGGTAACCAACATGTATCCTCTCCCATAAGTCTTAGGATATGGGGAAAAAATTTCATTATGTAGGTACTTTTCTTCTCTGTATATCCAATCTCTAACAGCCACCTCTTCTTTCTCATTCTGAATAGGTACTGAAGATTCTACAAAAGTATCGAACAGAGTCATGGCTAAAGATGAGGGACACATCTCTTGCAATGGTTTACCATAGGACCTAGGTGAAATTGGTAACTTTTTAAAGGAGTCAATTTGATATCCTCCCATACCAAGGTCTATGGACTTGAATTTATCCTTACATTGCTCAAGAGCTGCCCCAAAATTGTCTGCTTCTCTATTTAAGGGAACATGGGCCCCTGCTGAAATGGCATTAATAGATAAGGTACTGTCACCTGGTATGCAGACTTCTACACCATTGTATGGAAACTTGACACATTGGTGATAGGTAGACGGTACTACTTCCATGTCATGAATCAATGGTCTACCTAGTAGGATGTTGTATGCTAGAGCACCAGCATCAACAATTTGAAACAAAATGTCCTTTTCAATAGGACCAATTCTGACTGGAAGAATAGCTAACCCCTTAGAACTTCTCTTAGCCTCATCATAGGCTTTGATAGTGATTTTCTTCCTGGTGTCAATGGCATGCTTTGAGTAACCTAGGTTTTTCAAAAGACTTAGAGAATAAATATTGAGCCCAGCACCCACATCTATCAACACATGCCTAACACAGGTTTTATGGATCATGACTTCAATGTGAAGGGAAAGATTGTACGAATGACTCAAGGCTTTATCATCTTCTTCAGAAAATGTAAGGTAATGTGGGCTAGCCAGGTGGTTGACCATGTTCTAGAATTGGTTGACATCTATATTATTAGGGACATTTGCTACATGCAAAGCATCCTCAAGGACACGCTTGTGTCTAGGAGACAATTCTAAGAGCTCAAAGATGGAAATTTGTGCTGGCGTTCGCTATAATTGATCAACAAGGTTGTAACTTATATCAGGACCAACTATAGACTTGGGAGGAACACTTTTGGACACTAGGTGCTTATATTTGCTAGAGTTAGGACCTCTAATGATAATAGGACCTTGGGATTGACCCCTAGTAATAGCATTGAGAGACTGAGATGACCTTTGAGATTGAGGACCTCTAAGCACAACAATGGGTCTGTCATCAAATATTGGAGGTAAGATTACATCATAGTCATGTGGATCATTCCCTCTCATCATGTTGACATCATTGTTCACAACCTCAAGCATATTAATGACATTTTTTACAGCTGTATAGGTATAATTGATCGCAGCCTTGCCACTCTTGTTTTGAGAGGTCTCCCCCTTCTCATACTTAGGCAAGGGCTCCTTAAAAGCTTTGCGGTCTATGTTTTTGGTCAATCCATCAACTTGTAATTTCCCACTCTCAATAAGGTCTTGAACAATATGTTTGAGTTTAAAACAACCTTCAATGTCATGTCCAATCCCATTGTGGTATACATAGTAAGCTTTCTCATTCCACCAATAAGGTTTAGGATCTAGTATGCAAAATTTTGAAGGATCATGAGGTTGTACCAAATTATGACCAATCAAGGTCTTAAAAATATCTGCATAAGAGTCCCCAAGTTTAGTAAATTCTCTCTTTTCTATTTTAGGTCTCCCTTGATACTTGGGTTTATTCTCTTGTTGTTTTGAGGATGTTTGTAGCTTCATGGCTTGGACTGCATTAGAGAGATTAAGAACTCCTTCATTCTTAGGTTGTGATGAGTCAACAACTCCATCATTGACCACTTGCTTATTCTTATTCCAATAAGAGTTCCTTTTGTCCTTATTACCATTATTATTGTTGTTTTGGCCATTATTGTTATTAGTTGTTTTGGCCAAAATGCCTTGTTCTTTTAGGACATCTTCTACGTGACACACAGTCTCTACCATGATATCAAAAGAGTTGAAAACCATTTTCCTCACTTCATACCTTAGCTCTGGTATTAAATTGCTCACAATTATGTCTATTCTTTCTTCGTTAGGAATCATTCTAGGATACTTTGAGCACAACCATCTCCATCTTTGCAAGAAGGTGACAAAAGGTTCTCCTTGATTTTGTTTGAGTTTTCACAAATCAAGCATTGTGACTGACCTTGATAGATTGTAAGCAAGATGTTGGACAAATCTTTGGACAAGTTCTTTAAATGTCTTCACTAGAGGAGTAAGGTTGGTGAACCACTCCATAGCTTGACCTTTTAGACTCCTTGGGAATAATCTCATTAAATAGGAGTCTTCATGATGAAAAGAAAAGCTCATTATATAAAATTGTCTAACATGGTCATGAGGGTCACCAATGCCATCATATTTGTTATAAGTTGGGAACTCAACCTTCCTAGGAAATTTAATCATAACCACACTTTTGTCAATGGGATTGGGGCATATGGAGTCCAAGTTGAAGGAACTCTTAGGAGCCATCATTTTTTCCATTTTCTTTTGCATCTGCTTAATCACCTCATCAGTTGAAGGGTTTTGCTTCTTAATCTTTTGGTCCACATCAAAGTTGTATGGGACTTTTGCACCCTTATTGATTAGACTTTCTAAGAACTGATCCTTATTTTGTTCCACATACTTCTCCACATATTGTTGGAAGGATGGTTCTTGTTGCATTGTCATGAAATCAATAGTGTCAACATTAGCATTACTTCCCCCATGTTAAGAGCCATGATGAGCTTGTTGGGAGGGTTGTCTTGAATGTCTAGGAGGTGATTGTCTCCTATGATGGTTATATTGAGAAGTCCTTCTTCCTCTAGGACTAGGTGATCTTGATGGAGTCCTTGACCTTCTTCTTGGACTTGGTGAGGGAGTAGATGGTGGAGAGTTGGTTCCACTATTGGTACCCCTATTGTTGAATTGATCATAGAGTTGTTCTACTAGGAGCCTATCTCGTTCTTCTTGTGTGGCTCTTCTCCTTATGTCTCACAAAGCTCATTCCTCATCCTCCAATTATTTGAACCTTTCTTCCTTAGTAGCTTGTTCATCCAAGAAGGCTTGTTTCTCCCTCTCAATGCGCTTCAACCTATCACTTGTGTATCGTGAGGTGTCTCTAAGTGGAGAAGGTTGTCTTGAATGTCTAGATACATTAGCTGCATTGATATGAGCATCACCAGATTCATTGCTTTGGTCTTCATGTTGTGACTGTGTATCTGAGTGATCTTTCCTATGATGTTTCTTAGCTCATTGATGAGCATCTAGATACCTTGTGTTGATAGGAGGTGATCCAGGTGGACTATCAGAAGAAAACCCAGCAAACATTGTGTTACCCCTATGTCGTTGGAACATGTCGTTAAGAGTTTGATTCATTGCTTCTCTTTGTTGTCTAGTGAAAGTATAACTCATATCCATATTTGATGAAAAAGGTGCTAAAGAGGAACTAAATTCATTGGGATTACTCTTTGGGTCAAAAAAAACCTCAGACTCACTCTTAGGGGATTGATAAAAAATGGGTTCCTTTCCCTTTCGCTGTTGACGAGTCTTAACTAAGGGTAACTGATTAAAGACAACCGGGGCTCGATTTCCTTGATTCACTTGGTACCTTATTGTAATTGACATGAAAGAAAAGGATCCTTGAAGATAAGATGATCTCTCAAAGTTTCAACACCAAACCAAGATAATTAAAGTTCTCTAATGTCCAAAAGAGATGGTAAGATAGAAATTGTAAATGGCATTACCAACACTATCAAAGTGGTGCTAAAATCAAAGGATCAATATCCTTGCATGTTTGAACCAGGAGGATGGACTTAGCCAAATTGTATAATTGAAATTGATTTTGAGTGGAAATGATTTGGAAAGAAAGAGTACTAGAATTCTCCAAGAATGTTACTAACAAGTCTAGAGATATACTTTCTGAACAGGAATAATCTTCTAACTTGACAATTCTTCTCAAGGTGACTTTGTAAATTAAATGACACTACCCCTAGAGGGCTAAAACAAAAATTTAGGGTAAAGATAGGCTTCCAGTGGTAGGATAAGTTACCTTCCTAAAGACCCAGCCAACTAAAAACAATTGTGAAATGACTGAAACTAGGTACATAATAGAAAATTCTCAAGCGACACTTTCCAGGCTAACCAAGTGATACTTCTCACTGAAGCAATATTTCTCCTTTCACTAGGTGATAGATCTCACAATAACCAGGTGATATACTCCAGGCAGATCGAGTGATAAACCAGAGGAAACAAACTATCACACAATATTTCTTCTCAAAGCAGGCGATATTGTTGCAGAATTGTTCAACTCTTGACCAAAATTGTGTAAAATTTGCATTTTTGGGTCTATTTGATCAAAATTTTCAGTTTGAGGGTTGATTTTTTGATTCCAATCATAATGACAGTAGTAAATTGATAGGTTTGCAAATAGTATGGGATCAAACGTGTCTTCAAGCACTTGAAACAAGGGAAAAAGAAACCTTGCCAAGACAAACAATTGTGATATCGAAATAGAAAAACACCCTATGAATCTACCAATTGTTTAAATGTTCAAGAATGTTGGCACTAGTATTACACAATCAAAGACACTTCAAGCAATATGTATCCTAGAAAGTCAAGGCTCAATACTTAATAAATTGGCCCACACTTGTTGCTCCCTTGCCTCACACAAAGTGGTTGCCCACAATAGATATTGGCTTTGTCATGGAAGTGCCAAAGACATAACCAAAGGAACACATATGGTGAGTAATCTTGGGGTGATCTAGGTTATTCCACTGGGATCAATCCTTACACCAAGAAGCTAAGCGGCAAAATAGGGTGGCCTCTAACTATGGTTCTTAATAAGGGCTTCCATTCGTAGTACCCCTCTTGCTCCTCAAAAAGGACTGGGACCTCGTGGCCTCAAGAGTACCTTAAGCATTCTTGCTCAATACTTTCCTCATGGTCACAATCTCACAAGTAATCACATCAAGTGAAGACAAGCACTACATCTACCAAGGTTTTATGTCTTTGATAGCCTTGAGTTTATAGTGGGTTGGAATAGCCGGTAATAAGATTTTACCCACTTGGGTCATTCCTCTCGATTGGTCAAGAGTAGGCCCGCTAAAGGATTCTAACAATCTAAACATAAATAGATCAACTTATGAGGTTGAAGTATTTTGTTTCACCACAAGGGTGAAGAACATACTCCTTTATCTCAAAGCCTTCTCCCAAACACACCAAGCAAAGGTTCAATTACCCTCTTGCTTTCAAAATCCAAAGATGGGTCAAGATTTTATGGTTCACCACAAGGGTGAAGAGAATACTTCTTCTACCACCCAAGAATTCGTACAACAAGATATTAAGTGCCTATGATATGAAACAACTAGTATATGCCGCACTTAATAAAGAAAGCAATTAAACAAGCACTTTATTTGGGTTTTTATGCTTTGGGCAGCCCTGCAAAAACCATTAGTAGCCCTTGTGCATTTGAAGCTTTAACATGCATTCTTTTAGCAAAATATTTTAAGCAAATGCACCTACAACCACAACTTGTTAGCCCAACAAGGTTAGAACAATCCAAGATCCAAGTAGCTCCAAGCAATCCACTATCAAAAGTATTTAAAGCACTAGAGGTGGAATACTTAACTCACCAAGTAAGTGTGAAGTGAGCCTAAAAAGTGGAACATTTAACCCTTAACACAAACTCAAAGCAAGTAAACACCTTAGAAAACTAATGAGATCAAGTAAGCCTAAAAGGGATAACTTTGTGGAACACTTAACGCTCTTTTCAAGTAGACCTCTCTCTTATGTATGAATGCTGACCTTGCATCCAAAGGGTGGTAATGAGGGGTGATTAGAAATAAGTGAGTCCAACACCCAATTTAGCTAACAAGCTCAATCAAAAGTACTCTTCAAGTGAGTGTGAAGTGAGTCCAGAAAAAGTGGAACATTTAACTCCTTACACAAAATCAAGGCAAGTCCACACCTTAGAAAACTAATGAGATCAAGAAAGCATATAAAGGGGGAAACTTGTGGAACACTTAACGCTCTTTTCAAGTAGACCCCTCCCCTATGTATGAATGCTAACCTTGCATCCAAAGGGTGGTAATGAGGAGTGATTAGAAATAAGTGAGTCTAACACCCAATTTAGCTAACAAGATCAATCAAAAGTACTCTAAAGTTGCTTATGAATACTACTCACAAATGAAAAAGGGTTGAATCAATGGAATATTTAACTTTCCAAAAAAATATAGAGTGAGTCCACAAAGTGGTGCATTTAACTCCCTATGTAAACAAGGAATGAATCCATGCCCCCAATCACTCAATGAGATGTTTGATATTGGAAACCAAGAAGCATTCACTTACACAAACTTGTAAAAACAAATCTATGTTCTTTCCTTCACCATTAAGAGCATAAAAGAGATGTGCCTATGAAAGCAAGTAAACATCCAAGCCAAACACGTGAGAGGTTCTTTTTAGATCCAAAATCCAAATGTTATAGAGATTCAAATAAATACCTCAAATCCACGCAATGCACTTAGATCCAAAATCCAAATGAAAGTGTAAGAAATTGAGTACAACTATGCAAATTAATTTTGTCTAAGTGCAGGAAATAGAAACAACAAGCTAACTAAATCAAGATTCGGCCAAAAAACCTCAAAAAGGCTCACTAACAGGTATAGAAATAGACTACAGACACTAGAATTATCACGTGACACTTCTCAGTGCACTGGGGCGATAATATTAGTCAGAGTGATACTCTGCTCTATGCCCAGGCAATACTTCATTCGAGACCAGGTGATAGTTCTTGAAACAGGTGGGTGATATTTCTAACAGGTGAAGTATCACTCATGTATATAGAGAACTATCGCGTGATATTCCTAGAATTATCATGCAATACACTAAGATAGAAAAACCATAGACCACAAATAATGTCAAAAAATACTAAAAATATGACAGAAATGCAAAATCTAAAGGACAAAGCTAATCTACTCTGCCTCGCGGTGGGCGCCATAAATATACACACAAAAGTAGTGCACTTCTATGAATCCTTACATGCAAGGAAACTCAAGAATGAGCCCTCACAAATCGATCCATAGCTCTCTATGTATGGAGTTTTAAGATTGTAAAATTGCCTTCAGCTAGAGCTATGAAGGTAATGACCTTGCTAGTCAACCACACAATGAGAGATTCAAATGAAGACAAGGGCAAGAGTGCCAATATCTCCAAGAATCAAATGAAATGCAATGCAAGTAAGCTAAGAATGAAGATGCAAGCTAAGCTAAATGATAACAATGTAATGATTGAAAGGAAATCTAATCTATGAAAGGAAAGTACAATGCAACTAATCTATGAAAGGAATGAACAAGTGTTACAAATCCTTCCTATTTAGACTATGTGAGATTAATCTATTGCATAAAGGAAATCTATACTAAGAATGCCATGATTATGCAACTATGAAAGAAAACTAAATGAGATGTAATAACAATGTCTTCAAATTTTGGATGCAAGGATGTTTTCAAAGAGCTCCAAATGACCTAGAAAACCTATAGCATAACATTAGTATTCAAAAATACATATGAAAATGAAGAAGAGAGCTCTCCTTTTATAGGAAATGAAAAGGAATGGACTATAGAGATTAAGAGGCAAAAGATTTAATCAATGGTGGAGCATCAAAGAGGAGCAATCTATGTGCACAAATATCCTCCAATGAGAAAATAAGAGTTGACTTTTGTGTCCATATGAGACAAAAAGTGCTTTTCTCTTTTTTATAAAATAAGAATAATGTTTTATTTGTGCAACTTAGGATAAGAGGAAAAGTGGGGGCTTTTTATTTATTAAAAGGGGAGGAAATATTCCTTTTAATAAATAAAGACTCGGGATAAAATGGTTAGCCCAAGGAATAATTGAATAAATGATAACATAGGATTTGATCAAGGAAATTGATATAATTAAAAAATATTGATTCAGGGATTTGATAAATTGCAAGAATGGGGGCCCAAAGTCTAGGTGACCATTTTAGGGTGCATACAGATAGTTCACCCATAAACTATGCTTGCAATTGTAATGTGTCTTCTAACGGCTTCTAGAATACCCATAGATCCACCTTCTTGTATCACTATGAATATGAAATGTGTGTCTCCTCAGGATTTAGCAACTTATGTATGTTACCTTCGGAAGATTTAGCATATTGGAAATGTGTGTCTCTTCAAGATTTAGCAACTTATGTGCATTACCTTCCAATATTTAGCATATTGAAAATTGAAAAATGCATGTCCCTTCAGGATTTAGCAACTTATGTGCGTTACCTTCCAAGATTTAGCATATTGAAAATTTAAAAATGCGTCTCTTCAGGATTTAGAAACTTATGTGCGTTACCTTCGAATGTTTAGCATATAAAATAAATAAAAACTATAGTACAAGGGATACCCTATATATGCCCCCCTCCTTATCGTGGTAGTCTACTAGACAGGATAAGGAAGAGGATACCTACTTCACAATATAAGGAGATATCATATTTACATCAATGTACACCATATTCTTAGTGAGGGATATTTGTTAGATTAGGTGAAAAGCTAATCTCTCAAGAACACCTGCATGCATAACCCTATCACATGGAAGAAGCAAAGAATAGAAGCAAGAAAAAAGCTATGGAGGCCAAAAAGCCAGAGACATCATATGCACAATATTCCAATATGATATTATAATCTATTAAGAAATACAAAGAGGTGAATCCTTATAAAAGGAATCATGAAACCCTAAAAGGGAAACTTTGAAGAATAATGAGATGCCTAAGTCTAACTTAAGTGTAGAGTATAATAGACTAATAATTAACTAAATTAATTATTAGCTATAATATGACTACTCTAACACCCCCCCTTAAGTGTAACTTAGGGAGAAGCTAAACAACTAAGGACTAAAAGATGCATGAAAACAAAAATGCATGAAAGAGCAATGGGTCCTGGCAACAAGGCCTAATCAGGTACCCAAATACAAGAAAAAAGAAAGAGCATGTAAAGCATCTCTGAAGCATGAAGTTATAAACACTATTAGAAGTAACTGCTGGAACCCCCACTAAAATAGTGCATGACCAGGTAGAGAAGACAAAGTCTGAGGAGCTGATCAATCAAAGAGGTGACCTCCAAAAGTAGGAATGAATGAGTGTCTATATAGTAGATGAACCATCTCACCGAAATGCATAGGTGCCTAGCCACTGCATCCACCTAGTATGTAGGAATAAAAACTAAATACGTAGATCACTCAACCGAACCAAGGAAGCAATAGAACCAATAGGTGAACCCCCCCCCCCCATAATGTTGAATAGGGAGAGGGGTGATAGGAACACTAAAATACAATGCCAGAAACATCTGCAAGAAGAATAAGGAACACCAACAGTGCAATAGAAGTACAAGCATAGGATAAAGGGTGGTGTCACCAACATACAACATGGTCTAATGTCATGGAAGGTATGCTCACTTGACAAAGGTGGATGAGAATAAAAGGAAAAACATCATAACCCCCCATGGCACTTTATAACTGAGTGCGAGTACAAACAAACACAAGGTGCTCAATATCCTAGATATGGAAAAGTAGAAACTTTATCTCAGTGAATTTACAGAAATAAAAAAGCTACAGAAGAGAGGCTTACAATGCATAGAAGTTAGAAAGAAGAGTGAGCTACAAGAATAGAAGAAGAGATCCCAGGACCTATAGAACCCAAGTAATCCACCAGAGTGCAAAAGAGAAAAACTCAGAGGAGAAAGAACCTAGAGCATAATCTGGATAAAAGACCCCTGCAAATGAATAACTCACAAAACCAGCTTTCTGACGATATATGGTGAGCCAAAAAATGAGTCTGGATGAGCGAGATATGGCTCCCAGAAGGCAAAAAATAAACATCACCTTTGATAAAAAAAAACTATCAACACAGCAAAGCCAAAAACCCTAACCACTATAATCTGAAAGAGCTCAGAAAGAGATTTTTGACAATATAAAGAAGTCCAAAAAAGAGCCCCATATGCTCCAGATAGAGCAAAAATAGTGCAAGAGGGTTAGAAAGGCTCTACAAGAAGAATTTAGAGCTCTTGGGGCTAAAAAAATTGAGCCCCTAGGTGCATGGTGCATGCAGGGGGCTGGAGCCAGAGCTCCCAATCACCCATGTGACCACCGCTAGGGGTAAAGAACCCCCTAGGCCGACAGAGCGGAGCAGGCAGAGAAATGGACGGGCAGAGCCGGGTGCTGGGCGGTGGGCGCCAGCGGAGTTGAGCGCTAGGCGCTAGCGGAGTTGAGGTGAGTTGCCAGTGGGTGGGGTAGCAGAGTGCACGAGAGTTGCGGTCTGTAGTGGTGGCCAGCGGGTGGCATCGGGGTGGCGTGGCGGTGGCCCAAACAATTAACACTGGCCACATTTTTTTAAAATGCAAAAATCATTAAAAAACAATGATTTTTTATATTTTTTTCTCAGTTTTCATGCCCCTACAACACTAAAAACCAAAATTTTTTTGCCTTAGAGCCATGTTGTCCAAAATGGACAACTTTTCTATGGATTTGGGGTTTTGGGGTCTTCTGAGCTCAATGGAGATGTCCATTTGAGCCGAAAGTGACCAGAACCAAAGCCGGCCTCTAAATCCACACAAAAAAAACTCTGAAAACCTTGAAGACCTCTTATTTTTGGCACGCTTCAATAAAACACGAACAACGAGTAGCAAGATGGCTCTGATACCATGTTAGATTAGGTGAAAAGCTAATCTCCCAAGAACACCTGCATGCATAACCCTGTCACATGGAAGAAGCAATGTACAGAAGCAAGAAAAAAACTATGGAGGCCAAAAAGCCAGAGACATCATATGAACAATATTCCAATATGATATTCTAATCTATTAAGAAATACAAAGAGGTGAATCCTTATAAAAGGAATCATGAAATCCTAAAAGGGAAACCCTAAATAATAATGATATGCCTAAGTCTAACTTAAGTGTAGAGTATAATAGACTAATAATTAACTAAATTAATTATTAGCTATAATATGACTACTCTAACAATATTGACCCCTATATCCATGAGTATAGATAATTGTGAAAAGGATATATCACTCATGGAAAAGGATCCTCAAAGAGAAAAAGATCTTATCAAGAAGACCCCCACCATAGAGGAGTTCTTTTAGATAAAATATCATCTTTCAAAAGCAGGAACAAAGATTCAATCATCAAGCCTCCTACAAAGAAGAGGAAAAGGAATCTTTGGAATGAGGGAAACAACTCTAATACCACATCCATGGTAAGTGTTTATAAAGAACATAATTTGTAACATATAGAAGAGATGATGACTTAGAACAACAACTTCTCATATAAAAAGGTTATCCATAGTCAAAACATCTATCAGTATGATGAACTAATATTGCGATATAAACAAATACCACTAAGCTAAGGAAATAAGTTCCCTAGACAAAAAGAAAGAAGGAAGAACCTTACCCCCTAGGGATGGAGACAAGGGATACCTTTAAAAAATAAATGTCTTAGGAAAATATCTTGATTAGGATCTATGGATGATTATAAACATAATACAAAACCATAGAGAGATAGGAGAGAAAGAATACCAATTAGGCCTAATAAAAATCCTAATGGATCCTAGGAGACTGGATGAAAATACACCTCTTGCCCCCTAGTCTAGATACAAGAGGAGATGAAATCTATATTATATTAGAAAAAGGGGAATCCCCTATATCAAAATTATGAAGGAATTGTAAAACTGCACGAGAATGAGATATAATTCCTAAAGCAGCTCTTTCTCTAACATATAACTTGAAATGTTTACAATCAACAAGTAAATGTGTATTACTATAATGAAAAGGAAATTTGTACTTGGATAAATCATTTTTCAGTATAGGTTTAAAAATTTCTTTGTTGGAATTCATTAATTGAATATACACCTTGTTAGCTACATCTTAATGAGTATCATGATTATCTATTTTAGGTATAGGGAGAAGAATATGAAGAGGAGGATGATGATCAACATCACCTACCTTGACTTGATATTGAAAACAACCAACACCATGAAAATCCTATTTAGGCGGTATATGAACCAGATACTTGATACCATGCTCATTAACTCCAAGCCCTAAACCTACATAACCTTGTTTAGTTATCATATTATATCTTGTAGTGTACATATCATGTAAAGCTTCTATAGGAGGTGATTGTTTATCATGCTCATGAGTAAAGGTTGTAAAAGGTGGAATAGTAGGTTTTGAAGAAGTTTATTTACCCTTTCCTTTAATATCATCATGAATTGGAGGAGAAGGTGAATCAAAGAAATCTTGCACATCCGCATCCTGAACTATAGCTTGAATCCCATCATAAGTATGGGAAGAACTACATATAGAAGATGGAGAACTAGGCATTGGATTAGAAATAGGAAGATTAGGAATCAAATTAGGAATGATAGGATTAGGATTAGGAAGATTAGGAGATGGTGTATCATCTACCAAATTCTTCACATAATCCAAGAGGATAATAAGTCTACCACGTGAATCTTTAATGAAAGTTTTGAATGTAGGAAGACTAGTATAAGTTAATTTCACAAAAGCATAGGCAAGTGCAAAATGAAGGATCATCAATGTAATGAAGTGAATGATACTCTCATAAACATCATAGGTATGGTAAAGAGATGCTAAAAAAAGGGTAATAAAGAACATGACCACAAACCAAAACATCTTAAGAATCTTCATTATAAATGAAATGCAAGCAATGTTTTTGAATTTTATTAAATATATAGATTTTTTTGTATTTTTGAGTTTAAAATGAAAGAGCGTAAAATAAACCTAATATTAATGCAAGAAGAGATCTAACACAATAGAGCATCTAAATTCACAAAATAAAAGAGGGTAAGCATGTCGGGTTCACCAAAATGAATAGAGATAAATTGAATTTACCTCTATTAATTGAGATTGAGTATGGATAGGAGGATATGAATAGATAGGGTGTGTGATGGAAAATGTTATCAAAATATAAACTAGATGAAACATAAATACTTATCTCAAAAGAAGGATTCAGAAGAAATCATTATTTTCTAATCTGTGTGCACACTTTCAAAAATTTCTACAACATGCTCCGGACTGGAAATGCCGAGATAGAGAAAACCCAAAAAAAATTTATCCTTCTAAGGTTAGGTCAACTTTGACCTAGATAGCAGGGCCAAGTCTTACCTTGAGGCAAAATCCTGCCCCCCATTGAAGGTCATCCCTAACCTGAAACAACTTTGACAAAAATTATGTTCGCAGATCTCAAAAGTTCACCGAAAAGGGTATCCAAATTTGCACTTCAATTCACTGTCTTGTACCTGTACCTACAAGAAAAATGGTTTTTTTGTTTAGATGAGGGGTTTTCCTTGGTCAAACCCTAGTTTGGAATTAACCTTAATAATGAAATTAAAATAGAGAATGCTAGCAAGTAGTAGAAGTAGATCTAATGATGAAGCTATGAAATTCAATAGATATGCAATTGTATTTCAAATGTAAACAAGTATATTGATATGAAATTTTCAACATAACATCAACAAATGTAAATCAAAACCTCCATGATTGCATGCTTGGAATTCACCTTGAAGGAAGAATGAATGGATCTTGAAGATGAACAAAGCATTTTGAAGGAAGATCACACCATCATGATGGCTAGATCTAGGGTTTTGAATGATGAATCCTAAATGCTTGAACCAAATCCCTTCAAAGGCTTGAATGCTTGAATCCTTAATCTTCAATGGAGAACTTGAATGGAGAAGAGGACTTGAATGCTTCCTTGAAAATTCTTAATGGAATGCTTTCATGATCTTCTTGATTGAGAGTGGTTGAGAGATTGTGAGATGAGATTACTTGATTGTTGATGTAGAAAATGAGAGAGGAAGGCTTCCTTTTATAGTGATCTAGGCCACAAAATTCTAGAGAGGCTGACATTGGAGAATTAAATCTCAATTACTCTTAGCCTCTAGAAATAGACCTAGATTAAATGCAATTTAAGGGTTTACCATTCTGAAATCTGAAACAGCCAACCCGGAAGCGAGAAAATGAAACTTTCTAGAACCTGACATTCTGAAACTTTCAGAAACTAAAATTTGAACTTGGGGTTAGGAACGAGGTAGTCTCTACCCTAGGTTAGGGTCGAAGTTGTCCTTGACCTAGAAAGTCAAAGTATTCTGATTCTCAGAGAAAGTCTGTCAGAAAGAGGTTGGAAATAGGGAGAGAAATAGAAAAGGGGGAATTAGCTAGATCCATGCAAAGACCCTATCAAGGCACTTGACATAACCCCAGACCACTTACTTAGAGGGCTAAACACTCTTAACATGGAAGTGAACTAAATATTAGAATTAGCTAACACTAACAAGATTTGAGTCTTTTTCTCATAGAAATTAAAGAAATGATCAACATCACAACTACTCCTCCCACAAACCCTAGTATTGGGGACACTTCTTTTGAGTATTTGTCTGCATGGAAAATCTTTATTGCCATATAATGAAATAAAAGGGCTTAGCATCCATTGCAACTCAACCCATTGAAAATCTAACTAACATGTTTAGAAGAATAATTGTAGAAGAAAGAAATTTAAGTTGTCAAATTTACCACACAATATTTTTAGGTGATTTGATGAAGATGAGAGTGGTGATGGCGATGACTCCAAGTCCACCATTGGCAAAAAAAGGGGGTATGTCTCATATCTCACAGTGCATCTTGTTGACATAACCCAAGCTCCTAGATTCCTTGAACAACAAATATCAATTTTTTTTTCTTTCTTGGGACAAACATGTAGCGCAATCCTTGATGGATAAACCTCTCCAACACTAGACTAGACCGTACACCACTTATGCCTCATAGACCATATCAGGCCTAATATAACTTGATACAACAAAAAAATACTTATTTGTACTTGTAGCTTCTCAAGATAGATTGAAGAGAAGAGTAGAGGTTGTCGATACAAAAAATATCTAGATTTCTCAAGGTTTGATTCCCATTAACCAAAACCTCAAAGGTGGTGTTTAATATTGAACTAAAATTGGTTTTATCATAGCCCATGAAACAATTATCCACCCACACTCATGCACCAATGTCATTGCTGCAGTCACTTTTAGTAGCACTTTATATTTGGCTAAAACAATGTGAACATTTTGCCACAGAGGCATTACCAAAGCAATGGAACAGACCATAGACTGTTAGTGCTTTTAACTATTTATTTCAGCCACAATTTATTTGCATGTGTTTTGCATGCTCTATTTGTGCTAAGTTAACTATGAAGTAGTTTAGTTAAGACTACCTCTTCCCTGTCAGTTTCGTTCAATCAATTTCACCGCAACTCTTATTTATACAGTGGTTTCAATTTGTATAAATCTACACTATGTGTGCAATGTAAATCTGGGCATATCATTATTAATCAATGAGAGATTGGCATTCTTGTTTAACATGCTCTATCTTTTTTGTAAAGGCTTCTTTATTTTCTCTTTTCCTTAGCTAGATTTATGTAGTCATAGCTGCAAAAATCTACATGGTATCAAAGCTTAGGTGTTAGGAAGGAGAAATGCAATTTTTTTTTTTAAGGTTCTAAACATCAGATCTATTGCAAAGAATGGAGTTTTCAGCCTCTTCTCTTCTCAGGCCATACAACTATTTTGAATGGAAGCCAAAGATTTTGCTTCATCTTAGAATTAAAGGCTTGTATCGAATAGTCATGGTGATAGAGGTTTAACTCAATTCAGCAGTTGAGAAGTCTAAATACTTCAACTGCATGGATGAAGCCTTTGGTCTACTATGATTTTCGATCTCTCTAAAATTGTTGTTCCATGTTGAAGCATGCACAACTCCAAACTAGGTTTGGACTCAATTGAAGGGTCTTTTTGGAAAGCAAGATGAGATGTGGGGTCACATCCTTGAAAATGAGCTCAACTCATTAGATCCGAGTAGTTTTGAGAATATTCAAGACTTCTTCACAAAGTTCAAGGCTTCATTACTTCAGTTGAAAGAATGTGGAATTGACAAATCCGCACATGAAAGTGATGAAGGGTGCTCCCCTTATTACCACAAACACTTAACAAAAATAGAGAAACAACAACAATAATATGCAAGAACAGAAAATTGGCTTCTTATTATCTCCACAAATGTGGAATTAAAAACTTTCAAAATTACAATATGCAAAGGCACATGGGCATTCCCTTAAAATATTCTATAGGAAAAAGCCTCGAATCAATACCTAGAACTGCCCTAGACAACACTACAGGCCTTCTTTATATAGGCAATTTCCACCGCCCGAGAAGGTTCTAGAAATTTAGCCCTTAGGGCTGACCAAACTTAGAATTATTTTATTTTACAATTTATTACATCAAAGTCAGCTCAAAATGAGTTTTGAAACCCAAACAGAAATTTTGAAGAAAATTTATTTTTTGCCATTTCAGGTGACCCAACTTCTGAAGACCATAAGTCATCACCCATTGACCCGATTGGCTATTATAACCCCATTCTGGAAATGCCACAAAGTGCTCTACAGGCTTGACTTGCACAAAGTGTCAGTAACTCAAATTTTCAACCTCATCTGGAGCCTCTAAAGCCTTCAAAACCGAGTTCAAAGTTTTTGTACCCTGCTGCCAATACTGAAAATCTTCAATATCTTCAAAACTAGACCTGATCTAGCCATGAAACTTTGCTGGTAGGCTGATATGACTGAGATGAACCTCCACATGTAAAATTAGAACATTCCAAGATCGTAAGACCATCTTACTAAAAATAGCAAGTTTCCATAAATAGCAACTCTGCACAAGATAGCCCTTATTGAATACAAAAATAAAAATATTTTTGGGTGATGCAAGATTGCTCTTACACCCAGGATGCTCCTGCATCAGACACCCAGGGTAATTTGAGAAGTGACCTTGTCACGACTCAGGTGTGCAGAGGAAAACCAAGATGGTTAACCTCCTCCTTTGTTAGCCATGATGAATCTTCAATAGGTCATCCTTTCTATTTGACCAAATACTCTTCATATGTCCTGTTCCTTGTGCTTCTGCCAACATGACTGTCCAGTATGTCTTCAATCTCCTTGATATATGAACTGGTTGTTGGAATACTCCACTGTGCTACTGCAACCGCATATTCAACATCTCCTTCATGATACTCTATCAAATTTGAAATGTTAAACACTGGTGAAATATTCAGCTCACTAGGCAATTCTACCTCATATGCATTTCCTAAATCATGCTTCTTCAATATCTTACATGGTCCAAACTTTTTCATTTTCAGCTTGTTATATGTACCAACCGTAAATCACTCCTTTCGCAAATGAACCATGACTTCATTGCCAACCTAAAATTCCTTATGTCGCCTTTTCTCATTTGCCTTAGCCTTATACTACACATTCATCTTGTTAATATGCTTCCTCACCTCCTCATAGATGTTCTTCAAGTGTTCTACAAAATCCTCAACTTCAACACTACTTATTTCTCCTTTATCTATCTTTCTCAATTCAGATGCATTTCTTGGACTACTTTCATATACAATCTAGAATGGTGATTTACCAGTACTCCTATTGACAGAATTATTGTATGCAAATTCTGCCTGTGGTAAAATCAAATCCCATGCTGTTGACTTATCTCCAACCAAACATCTCATCAAATTTTCCAAACTTCTATTCACCACCTCTATTTGTCCATCAGTCTGTGGATGATGTGATGAACTGAACTTCAAATCTGTCTTCAACTTCTTCCACAATGTCCGCCAAAAATATCCAACAAACTTAGTATCTCGGTCTGAAACTATGGTCTTTGGCAAACCATGTAGTCTCACCACTTCTTTGAAAAACAATTCTGCTACATGAACAGCGTCATTAGTCTTCTTGCAGGGAATGAAATGTGCCATCTTCAAAAATCTGTCAACCACCACAAAAATTGAATCATGTCCCCGCTGTGTCCTCGGTAAATCAAGAACAAAGTCCATACTGATATCCTCCCAAGGCTTCTCTGGTATAGGCAATGGCTGATACAACCCTATATTTTGCTTCACTCCTTTCACCATCTGACATACTCTGCAACTCTGTACAAACTTCTTCACATCTTGCTGCAATTGTGGCCAATAATAATTTTCACTAACCAAAGAAAGGGTTTTATCAAGACCAAAATGTCCCACCAATCCTCCACTATGCTTCTCCTTGATGAGATTCTCCCTCATAGAACTTCATGGAATGCACAAATGACTCCCTCTGAATAGCATATCATCCTTGATGATGAAATCCAACCATTTTGTCCTGTCTAGAGTAACAGGTTCTGTACAAGCTTTCCAAGCTTCACCAAAATCAAGATCCTCTGGATACAAATTCTTGAGTTCCTTGAACCCAACCACCTCAATCTACATCTCTGTCAGCAATAGTTACCTTCTGGTAAGAGCATCTGCAACCCTGTTAGACTTTCCACTTCTGTGTTTCAAAATAAATGTATAACTCTGCAAAAACTCAACCCATTTCAAATGCCTCTGATTCAACTTTCCTTGACTATTCAAATATTGCAAAGCTTGATGATTAGTATACAAAACAAACTCCTTAGGAAGCAGATAATGTCTCTACTTCTTTAATGCCTGAACTATAATATAAAATTTCTGATCATAGATAGAATATTTTCTCTTGGCATCATTTAACTTCTCACTGAAATAAGCAACAAGTTTACCTTCTTGGCTCATAACAGCTCCTATTGCAGTACCACTAACATCACAATCTACTTGAAACACCTTATTAAAATTTGGAAGTGCTAAAACAGGTTGTTCTATAACTTTTTATTTCAACAATTGAAAACTCTTTTCTACCCCATTAGTCCACTTAAACTCTTTTCTATCCCCTCTCATTGTTTCAGTCAAGGGTCCACAAATACTGCTAAAATTTTTGATAAACTTTCTGTAAAAGCTAGCCAAACCATGAAAAGATCTTACCTCAGTAGCACTCCTTGGAGTAGGCCATTCAAGGATAGCCTATACCTTCTCTAAGTCCATTCTTAGACCTTCTGCTGAAACTACAAATCTCAAATACACTAACTCTTTCTTCACAAAACTGCACTTCTTCATATTAATCAACAATTTTTCATCTCTCAATTTCTCAAACACCATACGAATATGCATCATATGTTCCTCTAATGTCTTGCTAAAAATCAAAATATCATCTAGGTAAACAATGACAAACTTACCCAGAAATTCTTTCAGAACCTCGTTCATGAGCCGCATGAAAGTGCTCGGTGCATTGGTTAGCCCAAAAGGCATGACTAACCACTCATACAGTCCTTCCTTTGTCTTGAAGGCAGTCTTCCATTCATCTCCTTCTCTGATCCGAATCTGGTGATATCCACTCTTCAGATCTATCTTTGAGAAATACACAGCTCCACTCAAACAATCCATAATATCATCCATTCGTGGCAATGGAAACTTATACTTGATTGTGATCTTGTTTATTGCTCTAGAATTTGTACACATCCTCCACTCTTCATTCTTCTTTGGTGCTAATACTGCTGGTACAGCACAGGGACTCAGACTCTCTCAAATCAACCCCTTCTGCAATAACTCATGTACTTGTCTGTTCAACTCTTCACTTTCTGCTGGTGTCATTCTGTGTGCTGCCTTGTTTGGAAAACTGGCTCTTGGAATCAAATCCATCTGATGACTGATCTTCCTTACCGGTGGTAATCCATCAGGTACATTATCAGATACAATATCCTAAAACTCATTCAACAAATCTGCAACCTCTATAGGTACATCCTCTACTTCTTCTTTACCAACTTTTGGAATTAAAGAAAAACACACATGCTCATGCCTCATACCATCTAGGAATTTTCTTCCATCAACAAATGTTATTCTTGCATTACCACATACCTTTTATTCGGTCTCCTTCAATGGCTTTAACTTATGTCACACTCCATCCTTTGTCAGGGAATAGGTATTCGCATGACCATCATGTACAACACATCTGTCAAACGGCCACGGTCTACCCAATAACATATGACATGCATCCATAGAGATGATATCACATAGTACCTCATCTTGGTACCCGCCGATCTTGAACTTTACCAGGCACTGTTCACTGACCATGACCTTGTGGTCATCTTGCACCCAGGCAATCCGATATGGATGTGGGTGTTTCTGTCTGTTGAGCTTCAACTTTTTCACCATCTCTTCTGACACCAAATTGTCAGTGCTTCCACTATTGATAATCACATCACAGCATTTACCCTCACACTTGCATCGAGTGTGAAACAGGCTCCTCCTTTGTTCAAGTTCATTCTCACCACTCAACAAGACTCTTTTGTTAATTAGTGTTTCTCCTCTTTCAGCATCTTCAGAATTTGATGATCTAGCATCTTCATCTACATGTGCAACTCTAGACTGGCCTTCATTTCTCCTTTCTATTCTACCTTGGTGCTGAGGACATTCAAATGCCCTATGACCTTCTTCTCCATACTGAAAACATGTTCCACGAAAGCCTCCTCTTCTAGATCCTTGTCCTCTTCCTCTTCCTCTTCCTCTCTGATCTCTATTACTCTGATCTTGGAAATGATTGGAATTATTTCCTCTGATTCTGACTACTACTGGCCTCATCCTTCTTTTTCAGATCTTCATTTCAGCCACCATATGACCATCCGCTAGATCTTCCACCACGACCTCTTCCATTTTGTCTGCTTTCAAACTTCTTGTTCAACTTTTCCTCTACTTTTAGGGCAAACTGGTATGCCTCCTCAATACTATTCATTCGAACTAGATTCAAATCCTCCTGAATGCTTGGCCTTAACCCATTAAGGTATCAGGCAACTTTCTCCTTATCAGCTTCTGCATGGCCTGTTCTGATGAGGAGTCGATAGAACTCCTCTTTATACTCTTGAACAGATCTTCCTGCTTGCTTCAAACTTTGCATTTTCTTTAGTAGGTCAAGCTCATAATCAACAGGAATGAACTGTCACTTCAATTTATCCACCATCTGATCCCATCTTGTAATTTTATCTTTCCCTCTTCTATTTCACTCCAACTCAATTTCTTACCACTAGATCTTCGCATGACCTTTCAATCTGGCCTTCGTAAATTTGACCCTATCAGGATCATCAACATCTTCGTACTCAAAATATTCCTCACATTCATTGATCCAATCGATCAATTCCTCTAGGTTAAGATTTCTAGAAAATGTAGGAACCTCAATCTTAGGTCTTTTCCCAATCTTGGAAATTGCCCAAAAAAGTCTTTCTTCCTCCTGGTTCACAATTTCAGCTTCTCCTTCTTGATATTCTTCTTCGTCTTCATCCTCGATTTCATCTCTGACATTAAGATTCATTCCTCTAGGAATCTCTTCTTCTAATGCTCGCACTTTTCTCTGCAGCTCTCTAACCTCAAGTGTCATAGCACTAGCTCTTCCGCCACGTTCTCTTTGTGGAGGCATTTTTGTGATGCGTGTTGAAACCCTAACCACAGTCCTAGTGCAAACTACCTCATGGTCGGCGATCTATTTACACACTCAAGAACTCCTACTTTGATACCACTTGATGAAGGGTGCTCCCCTTATTACCACAAACACTTAACAGAAATAGAGAAACAACAACAATAATATGCAAGAATAGAAAATTGGCTTCTTATTATCTCCACAAATGTGGAATTACAAACTTTTAGAATTACAATATGCAAAGCCACATGGGCATTCCCTTACAATATTCTGTAGGACAAAGCCTCGAATCAATACTTAGAACTGCCCTAGACAACACTACGGGCCTTCTTTATATAGGCAATTTCCACCACCCGAGAAGGTTCTAGAAATTTAGCCCTTAGGGCTGACCAAACTTAGAATTATTTTATTTTACAATTTAGTACATCAATGTTAGCTCAAAATGAGTTTTGAAACCCAAACATAAATTTTGAAGAAAAATTATTTTCTGCCATTTCAGGTGACCCAACTTCGGAAGACCATAAGTCATCACCTGTTGACCTGATTGGCTATTAAAACCCCATTCTGGAAATGCCACGAAGCGCTCTACAGGCTTGAGCTATGCAAAGTGCTCATCACCCAAATTTTCAACCTCATCCGGAGCCTCTAAAGCCTTCAAAACTGAGTTCGAAGTTTCTATACCCTACTGCCAATACCGAAAATCTTCAATATCTTCAAAACTAGACCTGATCTGGCCATGAAACTTTGTTGGCAGGCTGATATGACTAAGATGAACCTCCACATGTAAAATTATAACATTCTGAGATCGTAAGACCAACTTACTAAAAATAACAAGTTTCCATAAATAGCAACTCTGCAGAAGATAGCCCTTATTAAATACAAAAATAGAAATATTTTTGGGTGATGCAAGATTGCTCTTACACCCAGGATGCTCCTGCATCAGAAAGCAAAATAATTCTTTCTATTTTGTCAAAATTGGGCCCACAATATGTTGTGTTTGTCTCTTCTTTTTACACAATCAGGCTCATGATGGGAATAAGTTGGAAGATGTCCACTCTTGATGCTTTCATCGAGTCATTGATACATGAGTAAGATAAGCTCATAAAGATGGGTACTTTAAAAAGTTCCAAGGCTCACACTATTGTTGTGCATACAAGTGAGAAGAATTCAGAATCCAATCTACAGTCCAAGGAAAATAAGAAGGTGGGTGAGCCTTGTAGTTTTTGTGGTAAGATGGGACATGCAGTCAACAGATCTTGGATGAGACTAGAGACTTTAGAGACGGCTATGCAGCAACATCAAATTTCATCCCCTGAGTCTTCTTCATCACAGACAAGCCAAGGTCATGCTCTTACTGCATGGGCCTTGCCTTCATTTCCTCTTTAGTGACTCTCGTTTCAGTGGACCTGTCATGCCTCTTCATGCTAATGCTTCCTTGGCTCCATATTTGATCAGTTTTATAAATAATTGGTACCTATATTTTGAACTAGCAGTTTCTTCTTGCATGGTTGAGTAGTGTCGTTAGGGTCACTCGTACAAATCTATGTGTCATATGCACCTTGAATGATAGATGCTTTGTCTTTGTTTGCAATCTATTCACTATTTGGGAGCACATATGCAGATTATTATCTTCTGTATCTTTGATTGACAGATGTTTTTCTTTTGTTTTCCATTTGTTCATGGTTCAAGTAGTGTCGTTGGGGGCATTTGTGCAGATTGATCTTGATATTCTTTTTTGGTTTTCAAGAAATCTCTTCATTCCACACTATGGTGGTTATCTTTCGACAGATGTCCATAGTTTTTGTGTCACATAGGATTTTTTAGTTTGCATTTCTGTTACTATAGATTTTGAGGGGGGGTTTTGTTCTAGTTGGGTTTTTCCTCTTTCCTCTTTTCTTTCATTAAGTTTTTTCTCCTTAATTAGACTTAAGGGGGGGTGTTAGTGCTATTAGCTATTTGTTTTAGCCACGATTTATGTGCATGTGTTTTGCATGCTCTATTTGTGCTAACTTAACTAAGGAGTAGTTTAGTTAAGACTACCTCTTCCCTGTCAGTTTCATTCAATCAATTTCTCCGCAACTCTTATTTATGCAGTGGTTTCAATTTGTATAAATCTGCACTATGTGTGCAATGTAAATCTGGGCATATCATAATTTTAATCAATAAGAGATTGGCATTCTTGTTTAACATGCTCTATTTTTTTTTGTAAAGGCTGCTTTGTTTTCTCTTTTCCTTAGCTAGATTTATGCAGTCATAGCTGCAAAAATCTACATAGAGTGTATCGGGAGATTGGCCACTGGAAGAGTGTTTAAACCCTTGAACTGCATTCTGAGAGCAATTTTTGATAAGTACATGAAGTTTTGGTAGTATGTACTCAACTCTCTGTAAGTTGATGCATTGTTACAAACCGCCAGCCTGTGAAAATCAACACATATGACTGAAGGGAAAATCATTAGAAATAGCAAAAACATGTAGCATATTTTTCTCAATTGTGCTGTATATTTTGTATCAATGGAAATAGTTTTTTTTAATAATCTATATGCTATCCGATAGTCCACCCTGGAGGTACCTACTTCTCTAGGAAAATACCTAACAGTTGAACATCCCAACTCAGAACTTCACATAACCTAATTTTTAAAGCTCAAATCACTCACATTTTAACTCAAAAATAATGTAAGAAATGACCTAATGAAGAAATGACCTGGTGGTTGAGTCTTCTGCTTATAACTCAGAAATACTGTAACAATACTTCCATCTCTTCCTTACTTTCCATCCAAGATTTGTGCTGCCCTTATTGCACAGGTGAAAACATACTTGTAGTTTTTAATATTTATGATAGCACATTTGGTCAACTTTGGTGTGCTGGGAAACAATTTTGACCAAAAATATAGGCTACTTGCGTGTTTTATAATGCAACAATATTATTCCTTGTAGGTAACACGGATACCATCCATCTGGCTGACTGCTAAGGGTGGGAGAAATGATGCCGAGAAATGAGTTCCCATTGGACTAGTTTGGGTGGTAAGTGAAGCCGGAAAAATATTTCATAGGGTTACTTCATCGAACTTGGACTGGATTGTGGATAAACGAACTTGTTTCAAAATTCTACATCTGTCCTCTCTGTATCAGCAATGATTACGAGTTTGAAAAATAGATTTTGGGACAGATTTATGGAGAAGATTTGAAAAGATATGCATTTAACTAATTCTATGCAGATTTCACACCTTTCCTGGGTAGTTTCTCTATATGAACGAGCTGAAGCTTAGTCATGGTATTTGTAATACCTAATCAGTCAAATTAATATAATTAAATGTGTGTTTTTCTATCTCTAGACCCTTCTTTCCTTCACAAAATTCAACTTTGCTTGTTTAGCAGACAGATTTCCACTGCTATTATGGGTCGGTGGTGGAGCATGATCAATTATCCAAAATAAGCTCTTCATGTCAGCTCTTTAGTGTCATTATATGGTATTAATAACCTAATATAAATAGTAGATTTATATATTATCATATAAATAATATAATATAATATAATATTATTTATATAGGGAGATACAAGTTTATATATTTACTTAAAAAAATATATAAAATCTGTTGAGAAATATTCTATTCAAGGTACCTATTACATCTTTGAGTGAATCTTGAGGTGCAAGGAAGACATTATTATTTTTATTTCTAATAATTTTTTAAATTATAATATTATTATTTAAAAATAATATATTAATAATATGATTAGGTTAGTAAACTTTTATATTTATCAGAGATGTGTTATTTTCACAAATCTATTTTAAAAACATATTTAATGCAACACGTCCATGTATAAAATAAATTTATTGCTACATTTAGAAAACCACATATACATATGATAATTCATATTAACAAAATATATGCTTTTGATTGAAATAAGTGGGGGAAGGCCCCAAACCATTATATGGTATAGTATTAGGTGACAAAGAAAAGAATAAATTTTGAATGATTTGGTCATTTTCCATCTGGTCAATTGTGTACGTAATGACCTTTCTATCTCACTAGAAAATTGAATTCTAGATAGCAATTTAGGTTCTGAATCCTCATCGACATGTACATAAAATCCAATGGCATTTTAAATTTAACATCTTCCCCACATAATTGTGCCCACACATTGTATGTATTGTTGAAGAAACCCATGAAATTGTTTGCTGGATGTGGCCCCTTGTTAGCGGCTGACACCATCCTTTTATTTATACCTCTTCCAATGAAGTATGAAATTTCCTTATATGATGCACTCTTGAACATTTGTTCATAATCTATAGAACATTTCTCTCTATCAATTTTGGTCAGTGCTTACCTACTCAAGCCAAAACATTCTTCAATGCACGACCTCATGATGATGACTAGAGGCATTAAATCTATTTTCCTTACTGTCCTAGTCTTTGGTTCATAATGTTCAACTAAGAAGTCTATCAACTCAACATCGACACATATCTTTGGCACAATTACATTTGCCAAACATAATTTACATGGGTTAGACCAAGTTTCCTTCTCATTCCCATTTTCATAAAAGAACTAGAACAATAATCTACCAAAGATTGGAATGGTTGAGTCTCTGCACTCCTTGCACTCATGAGAGAACATATTTTTTGTGCCCATGTTGAAATATCCTAGTAGTAAAATTAGAAGTATGTATTACAGAGGTATTTCTTTCTTCATTTTATCTCCTTTAACCATTTTCTTCTTAACATTTTCCTCTTTTTTTCTATAAATATTAAATTTTTTAAAATTCACAAGCTAAGGAAGGGTCTACTTACTAGTTAAAAGTATTTGTTGCCTTCTTTCAAATCATCTTGGGTCTCTCTATTCCTCCAATTCTACTTGGATCAGCTTTGAAATGTTCAGTGCCCTCACCAAAGTTTTCTCCACTTTCTTTATAATTTATCTCATTAAAAAAGTCCTTAAATTTATGCCATTAATTCGAGACATTTCATATGTACGATGTTGTGTTAGTACACTCTGAACCATCAAATCGGTCACCTTCATTAATCTCCATCCTTTTAAACATTCAACACTCTTCTTTTCAATTTTCTAGTCTCATTTTGGTCTTTCGTGAATTGGAAAAATTTCAATACTTCTCAATTGCTAACAATGTGGCTCGTGAAATAGAAAACATTTTCTATTTCACATACCCTTTTCCTTATCCTAGTGCGATGGAAGAATTTTTTTGTTTCATAGTTATTATTTTGAGGACCCACAAAATAAAAAAACTTATCCCTTTACTCACTTTAAAATGATAATTCTTTAATTGTGACATTTTTTTGTGAAAGACATAAGTTTGGCACTTTTCCAAGCTTCAAAAGGTAAATCTTCAAGTGTTCTAACATTGGATCTTTCTGGGGATGTATACTCTTTGTGAGTATATAGATAATTCAGTTATCTCTGGCTAAGCAAGACCAACCCTAAATATGCAAATGGAAACAAAATAGCATCTATTCTACTCTATACAAAAATACTTCTTGCATGGCTTAGAAATAAAAAGGTTTGAGATACTAGCCATGCACTGTGATCTCTTGGATGTAGCATCAGTATCTTCAAGGAAATATGAGTGCTTACATCATTTTTAGTAATTATGTATGGTCCTAGCCACATAGCCTCAAAATTACCATGTTTCCCCTTTTCCTAGTCCTTGGCATTCTATTTGAGTACCCAATCACCTGCTTGAAATGATCTGCCAAGGGTTCTCTTCTCATGTAAATATTTGGCTTGTTGTTGTTTCTTAAAAAAATTTATTTGGGCATCCTTCTTCACTTCTTCTAGCTCAATCAATTCACTCAACCTATCCTTCATTAGATCTAAATCATGCCATTGTTCCTCTATAATAAATTTATAAATATGTAACAAATTGTTGAGGGACAATCTTGCCATTTTCCTATATACCAACTCATATGGAGAATATCCTATTGATTTTTTAAATGTTACTCTATTAGCCCACACTTATGAATTCAATTTTGTATCATAGGCTTTCTTGTTATTAACTAGCATCCTTTTGATGATCTTCATAAATTTTTTGTTACTATATTATGCCTTCTCATGTCCTTGGTGGTGATAAGATGAAAAATATGATAATGTAGTTCCATATGTCTTGTAGAAATCAAAGAACTCCTTTGACCCGAAACACATCCCATTGTCTACTATTATTTTAGATGGCAACCCAAATTTGGTTAAGATGTATTCTATTAGGAATATCATAACTACTTTGATAGTCAGTTTTCTCATTGGTATGGCTTATACCCATTTTGTGAGGTAATTCATAGCTACAAGGATCCACAAGTTCCTTCCACTAGATTTTTCTGCAATTTCTCATATGAAATCAATTTCCCACATATAAAAAGGTTCTTTAGTTTGGAGTGGTCTAAGAGGCAATACACCATTGTACTTCAATTTTCCTAAGAATTTATGATAGGCTTCACATTTTCTAATGTATTCATAAAAATGCCTAAAAAGGGACGGTATGTGTAATGGTTTAAGCAAAAAAATGCCCACGACATACCCCATCATGAAATTATTTAAGGATATTCTCAGCCTCATAAGTATCGAGGCAAAGGAGTATAATTCCATCTCTATTCTTCTAGTACAAGTCTCCTTGGATAAGTATATACATAGCTTCTTGAAGCTTGATAGTCCTTCTCTAGCTATCAGACCATTTCTCTTTACACTTTGCATGCTTCAAACAATGTATTATGTAAGTATTCCAAATGTACCTCTCAATATTCATCTCTATATTTTTAATCTCAATCAAGTTTATTTGAGATACCTCTAAGTAAAATGCGACAATGAGTTTGGAAAGCCCCTATCCTCTAACCAATTTAGTTATCTGGATATCTATGTTGAATTTCTATATCTAATTTATCCACCTACATATTTTCCCTATAGTTTTTTACTGTCTAAAAATATCCTTCATAGTTGCATTTAGTCCATAAGCAATTACGTTAGCCCCTACAAGGTATGGTCTAAAAGATTTGACTTATTTTACCAAAGCATATGCCTGTTTCTCAATTAGGTCATAGTTTAGTAATGATGCTTGTAAACATTTACTAAAAAAATTTCATGGGTTGTTCATATCCTTCTTCATTTTTCTGCAACATAACTGTTGCTATAGTATGTTATGATGCAAAAGAGGATATCTGAAAAGGTTTTGAAAAATTAGGAGACTTAAGCACTGGGGCTTCTTTAATGACCCTTTTAATATTTGTAAATGCTTCCAAGAATTCATTAGTCCATTTAATTATTTCTCCTTTCTTCAAAATTTTTGCAATAAGCTTAATAATTCCATAAAAGTTAGAAATAATCATTCTTAAAAATTTCATTTTCCCAAAAAATAATTGTATAGCCTTGATTTTCTTAGGGATTTGAACCTTGTCAATATATTCCATCCTTTAAGTATGTAATTGTACTCCTTCCTCAAATATGATATGCCCTAGATGTGTCCTCTCAATGAATCCAAAATGGCATTTCTTGGGATTTAATGATATCTCATACTCCAATACTCTTAGGAAAATTTTCTCCAACTAATTATAATGGTTTTTTTCTCTTTCTGATTATGTAATCAAATCATCTTGTTATACAACCATAATGAAATCAAATAGACCCTCAAATTCAACATCCATACCTCTCTAGAATGTTTGTCCTATATTTCTGAGACCAAATGGCATCATAGCATATACACATGTTCTCCATGGAGTAGTAAATATAATCTTATACTATTATGACTATTGGAAACTACAATTGAAGCAATTGTTGTATTGTCATTGATGTCAAACCTTAACTGGTAAGACTGTTGCTACTTAGGACAGTACTATATCTATTTGATTGATGAGAAGGGGATAGGCAAGGTTGGTAACAATAGCACATAAGGAAAGGTTGAGTTATCTTGATACTCCAATGAGTACTTGACTATGTTGCATAATGATAAGATAATGTATTATTTATCTTATTAAGAATGAAGACTAAACTGGTAGGCTTAACCGAGCAAAAGAGGAGAAATCTAGTTTAAGGCAAGTGATGTTAGTGTCAACTGAGTTAGTGTATGCCAAGTGAATCCAGTGTTGACCAAACATCAGTTAATTACCAAGGAAGACAGTGTTAGCCAAGGAAACAACTTTAGTATTGACTGAGCTTTCTAGTATAGACCGAGAATTTGAACATAGTATTGACTGAGCGTCAGTATTTTTATATTTGAAAGGAATTCAGATTTTCAGCCGACATCGTTGAATTCTTGGATTATGTAAAACATGTTGACTTTATTTATTGATTGTATGGAAGCATTTAATGCACTGTAAAATGTTTTATTATAAATCTTTAAGAGATTTGAGATGTTTCTAGAGATGAAGACGAAGAACATAAAGTGGGTAGATTCGATGAATCTGACCTAACCCTAAGATCTACGAAGGAGATCAAGCGACAAAAGATGTATTGACCTAAATGAAGTTGTATTTAGGAAACCTAAGCATGAGGCTAAGTGAAAAAAGAAGATAGAGGATACTAGAAGTGTTATTGATTGTACAAGCAAAGAAGGATGAAGGAGAAGAGTTATGATTGCTTGAGGAGAATACCGAGCAGATCAGTGATGGAGATGGAAAAGGATCATAGTCAGTAAACCAATATATGTGTATGGAATTGGATCTGATATTTGCAAAGTGAGTTGTATATTTTTAGATCATTACTATTGCTACTTTCTAATCATTATAATAGTCAAAATCCTTTTAACAGAGGTTGACCTAACAGTCATATGTTAAATCTTTTAAACAAGGTTGCATTCTAATGGAGTATATGTAAGTCCTATAACAAGGCACACTTTTAACAGAGTGGTTTAAATCCTTTAACCGGGTCACACTTGATAGTGTGTTTGTAACCTTTGACAGGGTTGGATTTTAATCAAGCTCACTTCAGAAGAGTGAAAATAATAGTAGCATGTTAGAAAGTGGTTTTTCCCAAATTGGGTTTCCACTATAAATCCTAGTGTCAATACTTGTGTGAATTTTTTGGTTTAAACATTTTGGTTTTTTACAAGTTAGATATAGCTGGGTAGTGGATTGCAATGTTATATGTTTCTATTATGCAATCAGTAATGACCAAGTAGCTGTTGGTTGTTATATTTGATTTGTTGAAGAGCTGTAAAGTTTTTTTTTATACATCTAGACCTAAGAACAGCTGATTCACCCCCCCCTCTCTGTTGTTCTAAATCATATTAACAATTGGTATCAGAGCCATATTTTGATCTTAAAGAGGTTTGAATGTCATTTAATTTCTAAGGAAGATAGTGTTAGTTGAGGAAAGAGTTTTAGTATTTGACCGAGCTTTCTAGTATAGACTGAGAAGTTGAACACAGTATTGACCAAGCATTAGTATTTTTATATTTGAAGGGAATTCAGATTTTTGACCGACATCGTTGAATTCTTAGATTATGTAAAATGTGCTGACTTTATTTATTGATTGTATGGAAGCATTTAATGCACTGTAAAACATTTTATTGTAAATCTTTAAGAGATTTGAGATGTTTCTAGAAAAGAAGATGAAGAGCATAAAGTGGGTAGATTTGATGAATCTAACCTAACCCTAAGATCTACAAAGGAGATCAAGCGGCAAAAGATGTATTGACCTAAATGAAGTTGTATTTAGGAAACCTAAGCATGAGGCTAAGTATGGAAAGAAGATAGAGGATACGGGAGGTGTTATTGACTGTACAAGAAGAGTCCTTTAACAAGGCATAATTTTAACAGAGTGGTTTAAATCCTTTAACCAGGTCACACCTGATAGTGTGTTTGTAACCTTTGACTACAGTATGCTATACATAGTAGACTAGATATTGCATTAGCTATTGGGATTGTGGCGAGATTCTCAGCCAATCCTAAGGAAACACATGATGGCTATGAAGAGGATAATGAGATACTTGAAAGGAACTCCTGATTATGGGTTATATTACAAGAAGGATGAAAGATTTGAACTGAGAGTTTACACAGATGCTAATTGGGTAGGAAATGTAGATGATAGAAAGAGTACTAGTGGTTGAGCTTTCTTTCTTGGACAAAGATTAGTTTCCTGGACAAGCAAGAAACAAAATTGCATTTCCCAATCCACTGCTAAAGCCGAGTATGTTGTTGTTGCAGTTAACTATTCAAATCTGATATGGATAAAGCAATTGTTGATGGGTATGAAGGAAGAAATCTCTAAGAATCCAGTGATGCACACAAAGACCAAACACATTGCAATCAAGTATCACTACTTGAGAGAGTTGGTACAAGATAAAGAGGTTTGAATGGAATATGTGAATACAAAGGAACAATTAGCTAAAATATTCATTAAGGCTTTACCTAAAGAAGCGTATGAATATCTGAGAAGTCAATTAGGGGTCCTTCCCTTAACTGAGGCTACCTAGTCAAGATAGGAGCAGTGCATCAAATATGCTGCAAAGAATAATCTGACAAGTTGATGCAGAAGAAGGTCACACTTTAGGACTAGCCTAGAGTTTTGAAAAGAAGAGTAAAGTCATGAATCAGTCATAAGCAAGATGATAGAAAGAGAAACACTAAACTACAAAGGTGATATCTACATCTAGAGGATGTATGTTTTAGTTGCTTCTTTGGAATTTTTGTCAAAGAGGGAGATGACCAGATATGACAATCACATGATAGAGATGAACAAAGATGAAGGATCAAGATAGAGGGAGAATTGAATTTTTTGGACGGTCACAGAAGCAAGGCTAATAGATTCTAAATTAGAACATGAAGCTAAGGATATTACAAATATTTCTGATTGATAGATAAGTTTTTTGGATTGGTTGGTAATCCATGTGTTATTCATGTGATATCATATGGTGTTGCCATCAATGCCAAAGAGGGAGATTGTTGGAAACTACAATTGAAGTAATTTTTTTATTATCATTGATGTCAAGCCTTAACTGGTAAGATTGTTGCTACTTAGGAAAGTACTATATCTATTTGATTGATGAGAAGGGGACAAGCAAGGTTGGTAACAATAGCACCTAACAAAAGGTTGAGTTATCTTGATACTACAATGAGTACTTCACTATGCTATGTTGCACAATGATAAGATAATGTATTGTTTATCTTAGTAAGAATGAAGACTAAACTAGTAGGCTTAACCAAGAAAAAGAGGAGAAATCTAGTTTAAGCCGAGTGATGTTAGTGTCGACCGAGTTAGTGTATGCCGAGTGAATTCAGTGTTGACCGAACATTAGTTAATTGTCACAAAAGACAGTGTTAGCTGAGGAAATAGTTTTACTATTGACTGAGCTTTCTAGTATAGACCGAGAAGTTGAACACAATATTGACCAAGCATCAGTATTTTTATATTTGAAGGGAATTCAAATTTTTGGTCGACATCATTGAATTATTGGATTATGTAAAATGTGTTGACTTTATTTATTGATTGTATGGAAGCATTTAATGCACTGTAAAACATTTTATTGTAAATCTTTAAGAGATTTTAGATGTTTCTAGAAAAGAGGATGAAGAACATAAAGCAAGTAGATTCAATGAATCTAACCTAACCCTAAGATCTACGAAGGAGATCAAGTGAAAAAAGATGTATTGACCTAAATGAAGTTGTATTTAGGAAACCTAAGCATGAGGCTAAGTGTAAAAGGAAGATAGAGGATACTAGAAGTGTTATTGACTGTACAAATAGAGAAATATGCAGGAGAAGAGTTATGATTTCTTGAGGAGAATACCAAGAAGATCAGTGATGGAGATGGCAAAGGATCACAGTCAGTAAACCAGTATATGTGTATGGAATTGGATCTAATATTTTCAAAGTGAGTTGTATGTTTTCAGATCATTACTACTACTACTTTCTAATCATTGTAATAGTCAAAATCTTTTTAACAGAGGTTGACCTAGCAGTCATATGTTAAATCCTTTGAACAACATTGCATTCTAATGGAGTGTATGTAAGTCCTATAGCAAGGCACACTTTTAACAAAGTGGTTTAAATATTTTAACCGGGTCACACCTGACAGTGTGTTTGTAACCTTTGACAGGGTGTGCTTTTAACCGAGCTCACTTCAATAGAGTGAAAATAACAGTAGCATGTTACAAAGTGGTTTTTCCCAAATTAGGTTTCCACTATAAATCCTAGTGTAGTTGTGTGAATGTTTTGGTTTAAACATTTATGTGTTTTACAAGTTAGATGCAGCTAGGTAGTGGACTCCAATGTTATATGTTTCTATTATGCAATCAGTAATGACCAAGTAGCTGTTGGTTGTTAGATTTGATTTGTTGAAGAGCTGTAAAGTTTGTTTTATACATCTGGACCTGAGAACAACTGATTCACCCCCCCCTCTCTATTGTTCTAGATCATATTAACAATGACTCCATTACATTCACATGATTATATCCTAAAAAATCATCCATCATGGGAATTAATTCATTTATAATAACCTTTTGTAGTAGTTCTTTCATGTTAGGTAATGCATAATTATCTTTTAAAGATGATAGATTGAAATTTGTGAAATGCACACATAACCTTATATCATGGTTCTCTTTCCTCACTGGAACTAGATTTGATACCCATGTTGAATGCTTAATGGGCTTTATTATTCCCACATCTATCTTTTTTACTAGTTATTCCTTCATCTTGTGGGCCACCATTGAGTTAATGGGTTGTTGTCTTTTCCTAAAAGGCTTTTCTTATGGTTTCAATGGATTTTATGTTCAAACAAATATTCCCTATAAGCTTTGATATCATTGTATGACCATGCAAAAATATGTATATATTTCCTTAATAGGGAAATAAGATCAGATCTGAGTTTGGGAGTAAGTTTCTTGACTATAAAATCTTCTTTAGGAGTATGCTCATTCCAAGATTAACATTCTTTACATCATCAGGAATGACAATATTTTTTCCTTCTTGTAAACCCTATTGACTACTAAAAACCCTTTCTAATGCTACCAACCCATTCAGACTCTTGATCATTTTCAACTGTACTATCTCCTTTCCAAGCACATTTTTTCTCTCATAGATGCTCTTCCACTAGTGCATTATAATGTACATGATGATCCTCATATTGGCCTTTAAATATAAGGAACTTCAATAAGTCTTTTTCATCCTAAAAAAAATCCAATTTTTAATATTATCAAGCACAACTGATTTAGGTTGAATCTCAATGTGACCTATCTCATCAAACAAAAAAACATTTTGTCTAATAGTGAGATTAGCCATGAAATCAGCTTTAATTTTTTTTGACCAGTTGATAAATTGAATATAAAATGCATCAAAGAGTTTTAAATTATCCCATATTAAGTTCCTATACATTTTTAGTCTTGTATTATGTGTGATAAATCTATCCCTTGTGAAATATTTAAATCTGAGTCACCATACATAGATAATACCTTCATCACATGCTTAATTACAATATTTAATCCCAATATAAAAGCATCATACTCAAAAATATTGTTAGTACAATCAAAAGTTAAGAGAAAATAATATTTGAAAGACTTCCCTTCCAGAGATACAAAAATCACACCAGCACCATTTCCATCATTGCTACAGTCTCCATCAAAGTACATTTGCCAATTCATTTCATGAAAACCTCTTGTATGTATTTTGATAGATTTAGTATTATTAAGTATGGGCTTAGTGACACTTACCTAAAAATTTTCTATGCGTGAATGGAAAAAATATATTTTCCTTTGCAAATCAACTTCTTCAATTCTATAGGAAGATCTTCGCTCCCTATCAATCTTAACTTCTCTTCCATTCACATGGATTTTTGCATATGGAAAATCTAATTTGACATGCCTTCCTACTAAATTTAACCATTTTCTAGAGAAAAGAATTTTATAATTGGCAGGGACTTCCACTACTATGATATCAGTCTTGTAAGATGCATCTAGACATTCAAAAAACTTGAACTCTATGCATCTTTTATGATCCCCACCACTAGGACTGATCTATTGTCCATGACATATAATTTCCCATATGGGGTATCTACCTTTAGTCCAAGCTCTTTCATAACATCGATTGACATAATATTTACCACTGCACCCAATTCAATCATACAATTCTTGACCAACCTATTATGTATTAGTAATGTTAAGTAAAAAGGATCAACTTGAAATGGATTTTGATTTATAGTAGTTCCTAAATATATTACTTTTGGTTATTTCTTATCTTGTTATTTCTCTAAATCTTCTTTAGGAATTTCTACAATAGACAATATTTTCAAAGTCTCTTGTTGAGCATCATTTTTACACGAGACAATGGCTAGGAATTTACATGAGAAAATTCATCTCTTGGAAGAATGATATTAGTCAGTCTCAAGGTTCCTTCTGGGTTGGGTCTCAACTGCTTGGATAGCTCAATGGAAGACACATGTGAATCTATTCACAAGGAGGCCTTTTTTGGTTTGTATCTTGAAAAGGGCTACAAAACAAACTTTAAACAAAATGATACTTTCTATTTTGGGGATTTTTTAGATTTTAAATGAAAATAATGTTAATCTAATTGATCTATCGTAATTGACATGCAAGGAAGGTAAGAGGAAGGGTAACAAGAATTTAAAGAAATTTGTTGAAAGAAACTAATGGACATAAACTAATATCACACTGCTTTGCGAATTAAAATACCAAGAAGATGAGGAAAACCCATAAAATAGAGATCTAATGAAATCACAATCTCAACCAGGCAGATGCAATCATCGATTGAAATAAATGCAGATGTATAATAATTCAAAACTCATCAGATCACAAAGCCACCATGAATGTGCACACACATGAAACAAGTTTATCTTCAAAGCACCAAAAAAGAAAGATCTTCTCAATAATTTTGTCACAATGAGGCAATGGTACAGAGGTAAACACCAAACTAAAGAATCATATATCAAAATCACCACAAAATCAGTTGGTTCTTTGAAATAAACAAATGAGCAATCCACACATTCATAAATTTTGCAAAGGTAGTAGAATAATCACACCACGATTGAAGCACCAACTATATGTATTGTATTAATGATAAAAATATGACCTTAATTACATAGAGTTCATACAATTTATAGTTTTGTGCTTTCATTTTCACAGCTAGGATTTTGGCTACACCTAAAACTTGAACATAAATCTAAACTAGAGATTACATGAAGGAAACTATTCCTAAAAATAAGTTAAACTACCCTAGCATGGAATTAAACTTTGTGCATTACAAAAACTAGAGTAGATCATGCATAAAATGACTCCAAAATGCAATTGGAACTCATGCAAGCTCTCCATGAAACTTCTCAATCCTGCCCTTTATCCTTTGTTATGGCTTCTCCACATGGAATCAACTAAAAGAGGTCCTCAAATCATGCAGAAATGACCACATTGACATGATCTCTGAGATTGAAAAATCAAGTTTGAGATGACTAAAGTCAAATAACGGTCGTGCCCAAAAATTATGGATCTCAACGGTTTCCCTAAAAAAATGAAGCTCCAAAAATGTCTAAGTGTGAAGACTACTTCTCAACTTTTTAGACTTTCGAAGGCCAAAAATATCATATGGTCAAAATGCCAAATATCAGGGTCTTAAAAAATGGCTAAGTGTGGAAAACTAATTTTCTTCTATACAAATTTAGGCTAAGTCTAAATTGGATTCCTATTGACTTGGTAACACTTCTGGGTGAACTTTGTGGAATCTATCCAGGATATGTTGCACCTCCTCGAAGTTGGCCATTTGGATCCCTTTAAGGAGTTCTTGTTATTTCTCTTGGAAGGTGAGTAACTCAAGTGCAAACCCCTTTATTTATTCCTCCTGAGATAACATCTTCTAAATTTCCTCCTTTTGATAGAACATCTCCTAGAGGTCCTCTTCCATACTGACTCCTCCAAATATGTCTAGATACTGATTTATGATGAAATTCAAGGGATGCATTATTTTCTCATCTTCTTCTTCATATAAATCCAAGTCCAACCCTTTGAAAAACTTATGTATTTCCTCCACAAAAAGGAGACCTTTATCTCTCTCTTCTTATTCATCCTTTTTTAGCACCTTTTCAAAAGTGGTCAAGGTGCCAATAATGTCTTGGATCCATATCTCAAAACTATCCAATTCTGACCCTTCATATACCTTAACCAAAACTTGGAAGTGCTACTTCCTTATTACCATAAGATCTTCTAATGCCCTTTACCACTTCAAGGTCTTATCCTCCAAACCATTCTACTCACTCATAATCTTGACAAAGGATGTGATTCCTTGAAGAATATTTTGGAAAGGCCTTAGAATCTTCTTGAGAGACACCCTGGAAAACTCCTCAAAATCAGCTTTCCAATATGCAAATGCCTGAACAAAAGAATGTAGGACATCTTTCAGTATACTTGAATCACCCATTTTCTCCAAAATATCTTGTAATGAGGCATTAGAGTTATCAGGGTCAATGGGATCCACTATCTTAAGAATGAATTTCTTCATTGCTTCATTTTGTGCCATTAATGCCTTGATCTTCTCTTTATCTTTATCCATGAAGCCCAACGCATGTTTCAATCCTAGTGTAGCCAAAGTTTTGCTTCCCTCTCTATTAGGCTCTCCTAGGTCTACCTCTTCCATCATATAGTTATCTAAAGTGACCTCTGCCATACCAATACTCATTATAGGGAGAGCCACTTTAGCCTTCCACCTGCCCACTTGATCTTTTGTTACATATGAAAGGGTCCTTTCTTGAGAACTAGACCCTTTTCAGTGGAATGCTTATGCCAATGTTTCCATGTCGATATCATCATCATCATTGTATACTCTTACCCTTGGTTGGATTTCCTTGGCTAACCAAGTGGGCTTTTAAAAGGCATTGATTGGCTCATATGGCAAAACCAAACTCGGGGTAGTAGCGTCATGTTCTATTTCCATCTCCCCATGGTTTTCCTCTTGTCCCTCCTCTGTTTCTTTCTCTTTCCCTATGTTCTTCTCCCCTTATATATTCATATGTTCTTCTTCTCCAACCCATCCCTCTGATCCATCTTTCCCTTTTAAAGGAATGTCACTAGTCATCTATGTTTCTTTCTCGGGCTCTGGAGGCCCTTGTGATACTTCTTCAGTGTGAACAAGTGGTGGAATAGGAGCTTGGGAAGGAGTGTTTTGTGTGGGAGGAGTAGGATAAATAAGTGGAGTGGGTGAAGGCATTAGTGGAGGTGGGGGAGTTGTCATGGGAGCATGAATAGGTGGAGGTTCTAGAGGTAACGGAGTGGCTTGAAATGGAGGTGGAAGTGGAAAAGTTAATGGTGTTGAACATGGAGGAGGAGGAGGATTTTGATGCACTAGTGGAGGTGGAGTGGGTGCATAATGTGAAACATGGGGAATTTGTGCTATAATATCTTCCTAAGAGGTGATACCTACAGAAGAATCCTTTCCTAACTCTAGACTCTCCTTCTGGATATCAGCTACAACCTCCTTCCTCAATGGATTCATGAGACTTTCAGGGAACTTCCTCTCCCACATTGTCAAGAGGACTAGTGACCTGTGTAGGGAGGGAATCAAAAGAAAAGGATTGTCCTGCAACTAGAGCCTATTGCTCAAATTCCTAGAAACCTTGAAGTCCCTCAAAATCTAGGATGTCAAACTCATTATCTCCTAAAGCATCCAGATTTATCATCTCTCCTTGGATTGCTCCTCTGACTTCTTCTTGTGGATCATCTTCCAGTACTCTTCTTCTTTTCAAGGATCCTACAAATTGGGTTCTTCTTCTCTGAGGCACTTGGTCCTCCTCATCTTCATCATCCTCCAAGAGGGTTTCCATTTGAGTGGGTGTTGAGTCTTTCTTTCTCTTGTATACATGCCCTTTTATTACCTTAGTTGGCCTAGGTCCAGTCACCTTGAATTTAGGTGCCTTCTTTGGTGAACTTGGAGGTTCAAGCCCACTAGAAGAAGGAAAATCTAGAGGTGTTATGGTTCCCATAATTCTAGTTTTGGGCTTCTTTTAGTGAGTGTTGGAGCCATATGTCATAGGGCTCTCATGCCTATACACCATTTCTGCCTTATGTGGTGCATCCCTTTGAACTATGGCATCAACACCTTCTCCCCTTTCTTCTTCCTTTCCTTGGAGGGCTGAGCTAGCTTTTGTTTCATTGGCACTGGATCCTTGGGAAAAGGATGATAAATCCAAGCCTTAGTCACCTTGATGATGTGTCTAGCTTTGAAGTTTATATCATCATTCTCATCCCTATCCACCTATGCATTTAAAATGGCTTTTGTGTATACCTATACATTAACATGGTAGCTTGTGCTAGCTCCAAACTCATCTGACAGTAATCATGGATCCTGACTTCATAGTCATCTAGGTAATTTGTCCAATGATCCTCGATGTGAGGCTCATGCATATAGTTTTTCCCCATTATATGGCTATATGTTCATATATGATTGAAAAAGGTCCTGATAAAATTATAGTTTTGAAGAGGATGTTCTTCCCACTCAAAAGCCAATGACTTACATATCTTCATATCTTGTAGAAAATGAAGAGCTATGGACATCAAGAAGTCCCAACAGTGCTTCTTCTTATGTTAGATATGTTCATGAGCATCTAACTATTGATGAGCCATCTCCAACAAAATTATCCTATCCGATGGATATCTAGGCAACTTCTTAGGAGCTAGGGTGCTTCCTGCTACTCGGATGTATGTGAGAGTCTTAAAATAAATTTAGAGTGGCCCAAGGGCCCTTACCTTAGTAACAACTTCTGTTGAGAGTCTCTTGGCATAATCTCCTTTAATAGAGCATATGATAGAAAACACAAAAGCATCATTGATGATGTAGAACTCTAGACTATCTAGTACATAGTGTTCCTTCTGAACTAGCTTTGGGTACACTATGAATGGCCATGCATTCTAATCTCCAATATCTCCAACCCTAACTAATCCTAGGTATACTACCCTCATAGCCAATAAGTACACAACATATGATGTCATGTAGAAGTGAGGTTCATCCTTTACTACATTCAACTGTTGGTCTAGGTTATCAGTGAGAATATTAGCCCAGTCAAACCTTGCTTGTCATTCTTTTATCTTCTCAATGAGTAATATCATCCATGGTTCCAATTATGGTGACGTAAGTAATCCATAAATGTGACTGATCATGGTGATGGCATCTTGAATGTGTTCATTCATGTATGCTCTCCTCATGTCTATATTTTCCAATTTATTCTTGGGCAGAGGTTGTATGTGTTAGGAATAGTCCCAAGAGATAACTGAGAGGGGTGGGGGGGATTAATCAGTTATCTACAAGATTCAATTCTTTATCCAATTAAGTATACTTAAACATAAAGCATAAACACAATGAAAGAACACTTGAACAAAACACCAATATTTTGGCTACGAGGAAACCAAAATAGGTAAAAACCCCGGTGGGAATTGACACCCACTAATATTCTGCACTAGAGTATTATGATCCTTGTTTGAAGATCCTTAACCCTGTTAAGAGTTTCTTTACAATATATTTAGTACAATAGACCTGGTCAAGGTTTAGACCCTATTAGGAGTCTTTTACAATTGTCCTTTTTAGGGGAGAGGGCACACTATCTGAGAGCTCACTTCTCAAAGGAGCGAAAGCTACAACCTTCTGTTTAATAGATACACACTATATCTGGATCTTGGTGAACTAAACTTTGACCTGCTATCTATATTAGTTCCAATGTATAGCATAGGTACTTTACTTGGTCACATAGACCTTCTTTTGATGGCTCAACACTTCATGCACTCTGCTCTGCTCTGCTTAATCAACTATGAACCACACTCAAGCAATCACAAATGACTGCCTATAAATATCTTTCCTCCAAATGATATAATCAAGTCAGCCTATTAGAACCACCTTGAAATCATATTATAGAAACCATAACAAAATTAGATACACATTATGTTAGCTCTACTATACACGCAACACATTCTGGGACCTATCCAATAAGATAATTGTAGATGCACGCTACACACTGTTGACTCTACCAAAATAACTAGATCTTTCTCCACAAGCTGAATTACTTCATGTGCTCTTAAATAAACATCAATAACTCTTCTTTGAGCTTAAATCCAAGGGTTCATACCCAAAGGATAGGTGCAACTCTAGAAATAATAAAATCTTTGTCGACTCTTCTAAATAAACATAGTAAGCTGCTACTAGCAAATAGCAACTGCATAACTTCACTTATACTGAATATCAAACTATACGTCCATGACTAAAACATCAGTAACATGTCTTCAACATATATCCAAGTGTGTAAGGCTCCATGATAACTATATGAACAACCATACAGAGAACACTGTATGTTACTCTATTAGGAACACTGCTGACAAAAGCTGCTATATAACTGTCTGTACTAATAGTTAACCTCTCCGCCCATGATATCATGTTGATATCATGTCCATTCTACATATACAAAAATATTACTAAATAAGACTTCCACGCATGCTACTTTCCATATGTTGTCATCAATGACAAACATATAGTCAGTATTGGCCTACTGGAAAATCTCCAATAGTATGAGATATTCCCTATTCACAATTTTATGAGCCAATGAAATATCCTTATCGTAGAAGTCCATTCCTTTATCGATGGAGAAGTTGAAGAACTTATCTACCCCCTTGGGGAGATGGAAGATGTCTTTGATTTTTTCTAGCCTCAAATCTAGAACTACTTTTCCCATGTTGTTCTTAACCATCCTTTCATCTGGTATGTAATGGCTTGCCAGAGTGTTGATTAAATTCGAGGACATGATGGAGACTAGGTGTGCTGTTGTGTTTACCAGAGAAAAATACTCTAATGAAGTGAAGTCCTCAAACCTCCCTACTAATTGTGCACATTTGACTCAGTACTGGCCTACTGGAAAATCTCCAATAGTATGAGATATTCCCTGTTCATAATTTTATGAGCCAATGAAATATCCTTATCGTAGAAGTCCATTCCTTTACCGATGGAGAAGTTGAAGAACTTATCTACCCCCTTGGGGAGATGGAAGATGTCTTTGATGTTTTCTAGCCTTAGATCTAGAACTACTTTGCCCTTGTTGTTCTTAACCATCCTTTCATCTGGTATGTAATGGCTTGCCAGAGTGTTGATTAAATCTGAGGACATGATGCAGACTAAGTGTGCTACTGCATTTACCAGAGAACAATACTCTAATGAAGTGAAGTACTCAGACCTCCCTACTAATTATGCACATTTGACCAAGTGGTCATTCAAGCTAATGTTCTCGATGTCGGTATCCATGATCTCAGCATGCAGGTTCCCCACTTTGAAGGGTGCATGATATCCCTTGAATTAGTACCTCATAGCTGGTGAATTGACCTTCTCTATCATTTATGAAAAGAGGAAAAGGCATAAATTAGTAAACATCAAATCACACAAACAAGATAAAAATATAAACAATCCTGAAAGAACTAAGTCTTAAAAGGTTCTAAAAAACCAATTTCGGCCATTTGGACCTTCGGGGGTACATGACCTTTGAATGGATGAAAAGGATGAAATGATATAAAAGGGGGACCTCCAGCTAGATTGTTAGGCTTAGTGATTTAGAAATATGATCCTTCAGACTTTGGAAAATTAGAGGTGTTAGATGTTCAAAGTGTGAAACCCTTGAAATGTCAAAGAGGGGATAGATGAAACTTGATGAAAGAAGGTTCTGAGAGTTTCAGAATGTGAAAGTTTGAAAACTCTGATATTTGAAAGGTTAAAATGAGAGTTTAGGCCAAAAATTGAAAATGAGCCTTAGAGTGAGTTTGACAATGAACTCAAGGCTAGGGGGTTAAAGGGGACAATCTTGCAATCCCCAAGGTAGGACTAGGCAAGACTTCCATGAATAAACCCTAGCGACTAAACAAACAAACCTAAAAAAGTGATTGGAAAACAAAACCAAAACAAAGAAAAGAATAGAAGGAAAGACATGAAGACACCAACTTTAGACAAACCAGAAGATGAAAACCATAAAGCAGCGACAAACAACCAAGAAAACTAAAGACTAGAAGAAAATGCACCAAAAATCTCCAAAAGCCATGTTCACAAATGGAAAACAAGTGAGTCAAAATGAGGGCTCTTTTCCTTATAAAGGAAACTAGTGGGGGTGATGTTAGTCACCTCTACCGATCGGTCTTTCAACATTTTAGCGGTCCTTGAACTCTGAAAGTTTGAAGCGCAGAAAGTTTGACTCACTTCGGAGAATCTGACCTTTCAATATCTGGACCTCCACAAATCCTTAAATCCTTGGGACCTGGAATGCTTGAGGAAAATTAGACTTCAGACCTTTCTCACTTTCGGGCCTTAGAAAGTGTGAAAGTGAGAAAGTGCAAAAATGACTAAAAGAAACAACTAAACCTAAAGCCAAAAAACCAAACCGACAAATAGAAAAATAACCTAGGAGAAGCTAGAAAGAGGGGGCATGGGCCCTAAAGCCAAGTAGCTTCAAATGGGAGCATGGTTGGGGAATCACAACAAATAGCCCCAAAAAAAGAAAGGGAAATGACCTAAGTGTCCCAAAGCCATTCTACCTTGAAACAATCCCATCTCACGGTGAGCCAAATAGAAAGCCTTCAGCCAGAGTGATCATCCTATCATCATCAAGATTGAGAACATCATTACATCCACATCCAATGTGTGTTTATGTGTGTTCAAATTTCCCAGGAATCCCTTGTCATAAGCCTCTACTAATTATCAACCAATCATCATCAAATCACTACCCACCAATCCAAATTTGGCCAAGAGTCAATTTAACCTTGCTCTACTGCCAGGTAGGTGTCTATAGCCCTGGTAGAGGTTGATAAAATCACCCTTCCCCTCCTACAAAAAAGCATTAATCAAAGTTTTAAAATTCTTTGGAGGGCTCTTAGACTCAACATGTGTTAGATTGAAACTGAGTTCCTTGAACCCTTGTGTTCTGGATGATTTGTTTCTTCTGTTGTTCAAAATTTTGGTACTTTGGTATTCCTTTATGCTATTATCATATATTATCGCTTTTCTCTTTTATTTATTTTTTGAATCTAGGATAGTGCTTAGACTGTGCTACCCTCGTTTTGAACTTTCTTCTTTGTTGACCTTATCTTTATGTGTTCCTCCTTTTTTCTTCCTTTCTCTTTTCTTTTAGTCTATGTTCCAGTTGGGAGAGGGTTGTGACTCTTGATCTCTTATATGATCATGGGCACTACCTGACTCTGACCAAAATCCTATTTGAGAGCCTCATGGCTTAGGATCCCCTTCTTAAATGTGCATTAGTGTTGAGGATGGTTGGTTCCGATGAATCCTTTCGAGAAGTTTGAGAGGAAAAACATCTCACTTCTGACCTTTGTATCTAGCTCGCTGCAAGACAAAACTACATCAAAGGTTTTGACAAAGGAAGACCTATATCTCTTGCCTAGAATACCTGATGTAGACTATTAAGCTTGAGAAACACCTACCCCTCTAGAAGACACAAACCAGAAGACCCAATGAAAAGACACAAAAGACAAGACACAAAAGAAGAGACCCAAAATAAAAGACATAGAAGACAAGACTCTTAAACTAAAATAATATACAAGAAAGATCAAGGGTCCATGAAGACCCAAAGTAGTGCTTGAGAAATTGGTCGTTAACGGAAAATGGAACTAATTCTTGATCGAGAGAACTGATTCTGAAAGTATTCTCTCCTAGAATTTTTGTAATTTGAAAAGGGCCTATCCAAAAACTTTAGAATTTAGTGTGGCTACCTGATTTTTCTTTTTCTTTAGCCCACATAAAAACTAGATCAAAAATCCTAAAGGCCTTTATTGTCACTTTTTTGTCAAACCAACATTTGATGAGAGCTTGATGTTTGGCCACATGCTCCAGAGCAGTGGTTCTTTTTTCTTCTAGTTCCAACAAATTCATGAGGTGAATTTACACCTGATCCTCACCTTTGATGTATTGATCCATGAATCTTAGAATTGGTATTTTTAGTATCATCGGGAAAGTGGGTTGCAGTCTGTAAACTAGCTGGTAAGAGGAAGTCCCCAAGGCATTTTTTATTCTAACATGGTCAATCCCCAAGGCATACTTGAACTGAGTGTGCCAACACCTGGGGTTATCATCCAAAAGGAATTTGATTATCATTGTTAAGTTTTTATTCATTGATTCAACAACCCCATTCCCTTGTACATAGTAGTTGGATGAGAATTTGAGAATTACCTAATTTTTGAAGGTCCACTAAATGAGGGATGCATATGAAAAATAAGGAGCATTGTCACATACTAGAAAGAAAGGCATGCTAGACTGGGTGATAATGAACTCCTCTAAAAACCTGGTTACCACCTTAGTGGTGCAATTTCTTAGCACTTGTGCCTCTGTCTAGTGTGTGCAGTAGTTAGTTGTAGTCAAAATGTACCTATTTCTTATAGAAGAAGGAGGTTTAATTCTCCCTACAAAATCTATCCCCCATTGGCTGAATGGATGTACCTCATAAATTGGTTTTAAGCAGATTTTTGTATGTCTCTCATGTATGGTATTGGTTTGACAAACATGACATGAACATACATGCTCGTGAGTGTCTTTGAACATGGTTGACCAATAATAGGTGGATCTCAATATTTTATGGGTTGTGGCTTCAACTGACCCATGCCCTATACCATACTTGTCATGAAACTCTATGAGAACTTTCTTAGCTTTTGTCTAGTCTAAATAATGCAAGTAAAGGCTGTCATAATTATGTTTGTAGAGCTTTCCATTCTTTATCATATAGGATCCACTCTTACTCCTCAAGGATCTTCTCTAAGAACTATTCAATCCTTCTAGGAAATGATTTTGGAGAAAATAGTAGACTATGGCTTGATACTAGATGTCAGTGACCACCCCGTCATTGGTGTACACTTGACACACTAATGTCTTTGTTTCTATCATGATCTTGGTGAGGCCTTGACCTCTCACTAACTTCATTGGCTAGATCTTGATGTCAAGATCTTGTAGTATAGCCATCCACTTACCCCTTCTCTTCCCATCTCATTTTTAATTAGTAAGGATTTTATAGCTAGATTGGGAACAATGGTGATGACTTTTCTTCAGAGAATATAATGTCTAAACTTCTTGACAGCTTTGACCAAGGTGAAGGATTATTTGTTGAGATTGGGGTATTTGAGTTTAATTTTTTTCAAGGGACAACTCATAAAAGATATCAGTCTCTCATTATCTCCTCCCTTCTTTTGGGCAAGGATGCTTGCACACAAATGTTCTGATGCAAAAGAGTATACTTTTAATGGCACGAGGTAATCAAGGTTGACCAGAACTGGAGCAGTAGCAATGGACATCTTAATCTCTTCAAAGACTTGTTTAGTCAGGGCACTTCACCCAATCTTAGCATCCTTTTTCATCATGTCATTCAATAGATGTACTATCTCTATGAACCCACTCATGAACTTCTTGACGAAGTTGATCTTTCTGAAGAAATAGTTAACCTCTTTTCAACTATTTGGGGGGACCAATTTGAGAATAGCCTTGACTCTTTTGGGGTTGATTGAAATTCCTATTTTAGATATGATGTGTCCAAGAAGTTTTCCTTGGGTTACCCCAAAAATACACTTCTTAATATTTAGTGAGATTCCACAATGTCAACATCTTTTCAACACCTTGTGCGGATCTTCAATGTCATCCATGTAGTTTCTAGAGAATATCGTAAGATCATCCATATAGATAATAATACACTTATTGACCAGGCCTTTGAACACCTCATCCATAGCTCATTGGAAGGTGGCTCCCATGTTGATCAAGCCAAATGACATACAACGGTAGGAAAATGTTCCCCACTTTATTATGAAATTTGTCTTTAGGTAGTCTTCTTCTTTTACCATGACCTGGTTGTACCTAGAGTAACCATTGAGGAAATCCATCCTTTGGGAGCCATTGACAACTTGTAACACTTTGTCAAGGAATAGTAATAGGTAGTTATCCTTCTAAGAAGATCTATTCAAATTCTAGAAGTCCACACAGAGCCACACTTCTCTACTTTTCTTTCTTACTGGGATGAGGTTTCCTACCCAAGTTGAATGTCACATAGGAAAGATAATTTTGGCATCGAGAAACTTCTTTACCTCCATCTAGATTACTAGTTCAATCAAAGGGTTCACCAGCCTTTATCTTTGGCAAAAAGGTTTTGCATCTAGGTCTAATGGGATGTTGTGTATGATGACAAGTCTTCATATCTCCAAGCTATGTAATCTGTGTACTCTGTGAGTAGCTCTACCATCTACTTCTTTTCTTCAATTGTGTTGAAATTTCCAATAAGAACCTCCTTAGGTTCAAGCTATGTTCCCAAATTGTAGAGCTTGCTGTTAGCATCTCCTAATACTAGTGTCCTCCCTCTTTCATGAGCATGCTCATCCTTGTAAAAAATTCTTTCCAGGACCACCATTCCTTTCAGGATGGAGTTAGTCTTCAATTTTAAGATCCCTAGATCATCTGATTCTTCCACTTCATCTTCTTTTTTGTAAATATTTTGTCTTTCAAAGACTCCAGCACTCATGATCAACTCCAGTATCTATTTTTCATCCTAGAGTACCTGGAAGTTTGTGATATTATCTTCAATGGCTGGTATGACCACCAACTCAATGGAGAATTTCTTTAGTTTAGAATTTTCTAGTGGTTGTAAGGATCTTGTTGACACTACCAAAGCATTAGCAACAACATTCCTTCTTCTTGCAAAACTCCAGATATTAAATTATTTAAAATCTTTGATCAAATCCCACACATGATTGCAGTAAGATGCCAAAATCTTATCAGTGTAGGAATACTAGCTTCAGATCTATCTAAATATTAACTATGAGTCTCCCTCTATAATCAAGGTCTTTATCTTCCTTTTGTGGGCTATGAGGAGTCCATGCATGAATGCCTCATATTTAGGAATGTTATTGGTGCAGTAGAATTTTAGCCTATAAGCCACATAGTATGAAATGCCTCAGGGATTGATCAATTCTATCCTGACCCCTGCTCCTTGTTTACATTGGAAGCCATTGAACCTGAGCTTCCATATGGGATGGCCTTAATGAGAAGAGGGCTTAGCTTGGGGCTCCACTACATCCTTTAGTGGATGTATGCTTTCTTGCATTTCAAGAGGGGTTTCTGGTGGTGACAAAATGTTTGTGATTAGGACCTCCATGTCCTCTACACCCACATTTTCCATTGCAGATAGGGGTACCCATTTCATTTCTTGTTTCACCCTTGCATATGCCATACTTCATGGCACAGGGGTAGGCAACCATCATTGGAGGAATTCCATTCCTCTTGTATAGGGAATTCTACTATAGGGACCTAAAGTTTTTCACAAAGGGGAGATCTATCATCATCTATAGGTTTCATTGTCCCCTTTGCAGTCTAAGGCACCCAAGACATTTGGTTCACTACCTAAAATATTGTGTCTTGACAATCTTGGCATTCAAACTCTAAATAATTTGTCTAGTGTAGATGACAATACCCCAGCAACATTAATATATTTGGGTCAGCATCTTGCCCTAGATGTTTTATTTTTTTCATCATACTTCCTACAAGCTCTACAAGGATCTCCTTGGGAATTCGAGTACATACCAACCCTTGTATAGGGCTATCATTTACGTTTTCTTCTTCTTTGAGGTGGAATGTGAATGCCTTATCAAATCGATAGACCCCCAGATTAGCTTGTGAGAATATGACCTCATTTGGGGCATTGTACTTAGTTATCATCTATTTGATTTTAGATTCAACATCAATCTTGATTTGGTTATTGAGTCCTTTCCACGGTAGCCAAAGTTGAGTGAAATCAATGGAGAACCAACCCCTCAAGGACCGGGTCCACTCTCTGCTAAGTAACATGTCATATATTTCTGGGATTTCCATCACATGTATGTTGATGCAATCCTAGATCCTAGGGTCAGTGGTTAGTTGTATGCATGTATCCTTTAGGACCCCAATGACATTGACCTTGGTTTTGTCAAGTTGGATCCAAACCATGTTGGTTGGTTGGGGGCTCATCCCTAGCTTGTGGCATATGGATAATGGCATGACATTGTTGAAAAGTTGACTATACTATTGTATATGACTAGATTTAGTATTTTCCTTATGGAAACAAAGTCATATAGAGTTTTGGATTCAGTGCACATTATCTTAAGGTCATAATATGGCTAAGTATAGAAGACTGGACAAATAGCATAGCACCAGTAGATCAGAGTATCCGCACACATGTGTATGATCGAGTTATGGTATCCACCCTTGAAGTTAAGATGGTAAGTGTGTATTCATGCTAATTCTAAGAGTACATGATCAGATGAGATAGCATGACGAAGATATAGATAGTTGAAGAGGTACAACCAGTTAATGCTAGAATACAACAAAGTATGCAACCGACTGTTACTATTTTGATTAGCGGTTATAATATTATTTTGTAAAGGCTATGCACCTATTATAATTAGGTTGTAGACATATAAACATGTTTTTTTGTAAACATGCTTGAGCCAATTTACTTAGAAGCATTGTATGTAATCGATTATAGGCTGACCTAGTTAATTATTTTGGTAGCGCATATAAATATTAGATGCACCTTTGTAATAAACCATGGAAGGTGATATAGAGACAAGATAAGTAGAGAAGAAGTATTAGAAGAGAAATTATAATGTATTAGAGTTTTTTAAGAAGTCAAAGCATCATCACATCAAAGGAATTGATCAAACAAGCAATGTCACAACACCAGTTCATCCAATAGATATAGTGTGTATCTGAGATGAAAAAGTTGTAGCCTTCACCACTTGAGTAGTGATATCTAGGATAGTGTGTCCCCACCCCTAATAGGGTTATTATAAAATACTCCTAGCAGGGTCTAACCCTTGACAAGGTCACTATACTAAAATCATTGTAAACAACAACTCCTAACAGGGTTGCAGATCTTCTAAGAAGGATCATAAGACACTAGTGCAGTTCTTAGTGGGTGTCAATTCCCATAAGGGTTTTTACCTATTTAGGTTTTCCCATAACCATATTGGTGTTATGTGTTGTGATTATTTATCTTGCTTACATTAAAGTTTATTTTAGTACTTAAGCAATCAAGTTAAGTTTCAACAGTAAAGTAAAAAGATTAATTATATTGAACACTAATTCACCCCCCCTCTCAGTGTTCCCATTCTTAACAATTGGTATCAAAGATCTGGTCCTCACCAAATAAATTTAACCACTTGAGGTGATCATGGATAAGGGAGAAATGAGACACCTAATAAAGAATCTTGAAGCTGCTCTTGAAGACCTTGACAAATCTGAAAAAGAAATTGAAGAACTAAAAGAAAAAGTTAGTGATTCTCAAGCAGTCATCAAAAGACTGAGAAAAGATTTGAAAGATTGTTCTAACAGTGATTTAGGCAAGATGGTTAAAAAGATAAATGAAGAGAACACATCTCTAAAAGATCATATCTAAGATTTGGATTAAAAGCTAACTAACAATCAAGAAGTATATGATGAACATATCAAAGTGAACCTTCAACTGAATGAAGAATTGAGCAAAGGAAACATGGAAATCTTGGAGCTATGAAAAAATAAAGAAAAATTAGAATCTGAATTGATTGAAGAAAAGAATCACATTGATAAATTACACACAAGCAAGGATCTTGTAGAATCTTAGTTATATGCTAGGAAGCTTAAAGGAGATACCAGTGGCATCAGATTCAATGAAGCACAATATCAGATTGATAACATGTGAGAAAGGATGAAAGCACTAGAAGACACCAAAGATGCTAAGAAGAATGAAAATCAGATTAAAGACAATATTGAACCATCTAAGGATGAGTGCAAGCTAGTAGACCAAACTTTTTATGCATGTAACAAGCATGGACATATAGCAAGGAACTGTAAAGAGGTAAGACCTTTCAATGGTTACTGTTATACATGCAATAAATTTTTTCATAGAGCTATGAATTGTAGAACAAGTTAGAAGAACAAAACTCATCATAATCAAACAAATCAGAATCAACCTAATGCAAGAATATATTAGAGTATTACATGTTAGATATGTAATTATAATGGTCACTCAGCTAGACAGTTTAAAATGTTAACCCACATCAATGCACCGAGGAATTTAACACCTCTGATTATTTTTCACTCTTGTAACAAGGCTCGACACATCTCAAAGTTTTTTAGATCAAGAATGCAAGGTCGAGAAAGCCCTAAAAATAAAGAAGAATCAATATTGGATATCGAAGGAGAAGTCAAGCTTTTGAAAGCTTCAGAAGATGCCAGCTTGATTTGGTTAGAGGCAAAGAAGGGTAAGGTTGATGAGTATGTATTGGATGCATTCACAGTGGATGCACCCTCTACATCTAGATGAGTGACCCTTAGGGTCATAGGGGGAGATAATTTATCTCTAGACCCTTGCATGGCTAGTATACTCACCCTCAGAGTATGCACATTTGAATTTAACATCTTGAAGACAATGTGATGCTATGTGCAAGAGCGGATTGCTTGATCAATTGTAGGATGGAAGTTGGAAAATCTCAATTAAATTCTTGTTTACATGGCAAGCATTAATGGTGGAATTTTCACTTTAAAGTATACAAAGACTTTTGGATCACTCATTGCATTCAAGTAGAGAGATTGGAGATCACAGAATCCCTAGTAGTTGATTGTGAAGTATTGAATTTTGATTCACCAGTGAAAGAGTGTGATTGATTAGTTGCAAAGCCCTAATCCATTATGATGATTCAGAAGTCCTTGAAAGCTGATTTGAAGTGATAAAACAAGTTATGCCTACACCTATTTTGTTTGATGAAAAGATATGTTTTCAAGAGGCACCATTTTAAGTCTACCCTAGATGACCTAGAAGCTGCATTCTCAAAAACTCCTATCGGCATCGTGCATGTTGAAGACATCTGTGCATACATTTACTACAAGAAAGAACCAATTGGACTTGATAGGATTAGAGTTCACATTGAAACTGTGATAAAGCCACACAAGACCTTCCTAGATGAGTTCACACAAGTAGAAAACCATCTCATAGTTGAATATGCTATGGTGTATGATTTTTATGAGTCTAAATGGATCAAGATATTGCTTAGTAGGATTCATGATGACCTATTCTAGATAGATGTAGTGCCAATAAGAATCACAGGAGATCTTATTCATGAAATGACAGGCCTTTCAAGGATAGGCATCCTTCTTCCAACAGGAAAGGATGTGAGAAAACTAGTAGAATAGGCATGTAAGTCAAGAAGTGATAAGCGTGGAATGACAATTGAGCCTATAGAGGAGAAGGACATCAAATTGATGTCTATGATATTAGGTTATAGGTTTTAGCACACCAACATGGTGAATAGTGTTTCTGTCGGCACTATTCTTGCAAGAATAAGACTTGTCAAAGAAAATGGTGAGTTCAATCTGTGCAAAATCTTGCACACACAATTGATAGATAATATTACAGCCATGAAGCATGATAAGACCAAAATATTTAGGTTTGGGTCTATGATTATCAACATGTACTTCCACATACTTGGAAAGATCTCAGATTTGTATTTAGACAAGAGTTTACCTACAATGCAATAAATATCTCTTAAGGCATCTACTAAGAGTACATTGAAGGAGTACATCAAGTTGGAATTAAAGACATTCAGGATCAAAATGCAAATGAGGTACATAATTACAGAGATTATTGTTGAGAAATATAAAGACAACATTTTTTTTATGGTAGAAACTGACATAACATGTATGGAAGAAGTTGAGCCTAGAAAAAAGTGGATACATCCACTTGGGTATGAGGTTGAGGAACCAATCTTGGAAGCCTATGCACAAGTACTCCTATCAGTGCCTAAGGACCCTAATGAACCTAGATGGGGGACTTATGAAGAAAAGACAACAAAAGTTGATGCAGTTCTGAACAGTGCAGCAACTAAAAGAAAAGCCTCAAAGATCACATCTGAGATAATCAGATTTCATGGTGTAACATAGGTAGATCTAGAAAAAGAAATACAAGAAAATATTTCTTTGGAAATTGAGAGCACATCCACAGTGGAAGCTAAGTTTGATGATCCCAAGATGAAGAAGGTCAAGATTGAGAAAATTGATGATCAAAAAGATAAAAAGGATAAAATAGATGTTATCCCTCTTGTGCCCAAAGAAACAAATGATCTAACATCACCTCTTGAGTATAAGGAAATGGCGAAGATGAATAAGGAAACCAGCACAAGTCACCCATCCTCACGGGCAACCAAAAGTAAGAATAAGAATGCTCAAGCACCTCTCGAGGTAGGTTTTAGACCTACTCTTCAAGTTTTGAGAACAAGGATTACTGATGAAGGAAGATTAGATCAAATAGGAAAATTTTATGAGAATTAAATTCAAATTTACAAATCAGAGATTTATGGCATGATCATAAAACATATGATTAAGCTCAAGAAGACAGTCTTGGAACTTAAGATAGTCATTCCAGACAATGTTTGGAATATTCTGGAATCCTTGAAGAAATGGGCTATTGAAGAAGATCTTAGAATAAGGGAAAATATTCTAGATGAAAGCCTCCCTATGTGTTCCTTAGAAGAGAAAAAACTATTATTATATCTAGTGAAGTTGCATCTAAGAACAAAGCTACGAACACTACACATAATGGACAAGAACTTTGAGTTGATAGCGAAAGAGATAGAGAAAGCTTTTGAGAAAATTTTCTTGAATAGGCACATGTATCCACCTACTGCACCCACAACACAAGTTCCCCCCAAGGAATCTAAGGTGTTAGAGACCACAAATGTACCAATTAAAGGTTGTCAAGATTTGGTGCCTACAATGGTAACACCTACAGAGGCAGTGAAGTCTGCGCCCATGATAGAAACACAAAAGGATGACACAATCTTTATTGATAATGTAGAGATTGCAATGGTGGCCATAGAAAATGATTTGGATAAGTTTGAGGAAGCCTTTGTGAGAAAACAAGAGGTTGAAACTCTCTATAGTGACAAATCACCCAAGCTACAAGAAGAAGTACTAGTAGAAGATCTAATAGGTGAAGAAGAAGAGGAGACAAAAAAAAGAGGAAGAAAAGATAGAAGAGGAGAAAGGAAAAGAAGAGGTAAAAGGAAGTGAACCAAATAGATGAGCCATGTATTGAAATACCTATGAAGATCAAACAAGAAGTGATAGACAACACTCCTATCACACCCTTACCCTTAGCATCATTGTTTTGAAGTTTGACACTAGACATCTCAAACTTAGACTCTTGGGGAGAAGAAGACCTGATAAAAATCAATGTCCTTTTATGGAGAAGGCCAAGGAAAAGAAAGTAATGAGGAACCCTCTATTTGTTGAATCAGTCAACATTCTAAATAACTTGCTACCTTCAGACTAGAAAGTGTCTAAGGTCCATTCAGTTGATGGTGTCAGTACTATACTGACAAACTTCAAAGAAAACTTTTCTAGCTTGGAAGAATCTGCATCCCAAGTTGCAGAGGGAAAATATATGAATAAAAGATAGAGTGAACTAATAGGAAAGTTTACACTTGACCTCAGCTCATTGAATATTGGTCAAGCATCCTTGAAGGAGTCTTTAGCTAAGGGAAGGAAGACCATTGCTAATTGTATGAACTAGGATAAGCTGACTGGTGATCACTACAAAAAAATCCAGGAGGTAGAAGCAATGATAGACAATCTAAGGAAATCAGTGGAAGATCCCTCAACTGATGTGAACATGTGCAATAATGTGTACCATGGATAGATAGACAAAATAGAAAAGGTAGAAAAGGAGATTTCTAAAATAAGGGCAAGGCAAACACAGCTCATGAATGCTCTTGTGCCCTCTCTAGATATAATCAATTAGAACATCAAGGAGATCGATGCCACTATGGTGACATATGATCAAGGTCTAAGTAGAGACTTGGAGAAGATGGAGAAGCTACAATATGCCTTATGTGTCCATCTACAGATTGTCAATGCACTAATAACATTTTGGAAATAAGAGATCCAAAATTTGCAAATAGCATATTTGGATGTCCTAACATTGTAAGTACTTGTAGATACATTTTTTCAGCACCTTTCTCATTAATGTCAATGGGGGAGTATTGTATGTATAATATGGAGTATCACATATGATGAATAGAAAAAGTATGGTATAGAGTATAAAGGGAGATATAAGTTAGAAAGAATTTTGTATAAGGGTACAGTTAGTAACTTCGACATATTCCTTTGTTTCCATTAATGACAAAGGGGGATATTTTTGGAAAGTTGACTATACTATTGTATATGACTAGATTTAGTATTGTCATTATGGAAACTAAGTCATATAGAGTATTGGAGTTAGCTCATATTATCTTAAGGTTAGAATATGGCTTAGAGTATTGGAGTGCATGATTAGATGAGACACTATGATGAAGATACAGACAGTTGAAGAGGTAGAGCTAGGGAACACTAGAACAGAACAAAGTATGTAGGTGACTGTTACTATTTTGATTAGTGGTTATAATATTGTTTTGTAAAGGTATGCTCCTATTTTAATTAGGTTTTAGACATATAAACATGTTTTTTTGTAAAAACACTTGAGCCAATTCACTTAGAAGTGTTGTATGTAATCGATTATAGGTCGACCTAGTTAATTATTTTGGTAACACATATAAATATTAGATGTGGCTTTGTAATAAACTATAGAAGATGATATAGAGACAAGACAAGAAGACAAGCATCATCACATCATCACATCAAAGGAACTGATCAAACAAGCAGTATCACAACACCAGTTCATCCATCAGATATAGTGTGTCCCCACCCCTAACAGGGTTATTGTAAAAGAATCCTAATAGGGTCCAACCCTTGACAAGGTCACTATACTAAAAGCATTATAAAGAAAAACTCCCAATAGGGTTTTAGATCTTCTAACCAGGATCATAAGACACTCGTTCAGTTCTTAGTGGGTATCAATTCTCACTAGGGTTTTTACGTATTTGGGTTTCCCTATAACCATATTGGTGTTATGTGTTGTGATTCAAGTTATGTTTCAAGAGTAAAGTAAAAATATTAATTATAGTGAACACTAATTCACCCCCCCCTCTCAGTGTTTCCATTACTAATAGACATTACATGAAGCCCCTAAGTTGATCAGATAGTTGTGTAAGTTCTTTCCAAAAATATTAAGGCTAAGGAGGAATGGGGGTACTTCTACCCTATCCTTGAACATGATTGACATTGCCTCAGTTGTATTGATGTTGGATGAATTTATAGGATTACTATTGGATGGGACCAATTTGGAGTGATCCAATGACTTCAGGAGGGCCTCTTTCTGTGAAGGATAACTTTGCAACATGTCATACATTGAAATACTAGCTTTAACTCTCTTTAGTTCCTCCAATGCACTATAATTCTTAGTGGCCCATGCTGGATTCCTTAGCATGGTGGGCTGGTGTTGCGGTGTCAGGGCAATAGTGGCACTAGGAACTCTAGGAGGCGTAGGGTTATTATTAGCCCGTGGGTAAGGTGGAGTGGGCTGCATTCCTGGGGGAATACCTTCCATTAGAGGTTCCCTTCTACTCCTCAAATTATAATTTCTTCTATTGTTGTTCTTGAAAGCATGAATCTCAGAGTACTTGGGCTGAGTTTGTTGATTGAAAGGGAAGACAAATTCCTCTTTAGTTGTGTCATTGGTAGGGCTTCCCATGTACTTGGGTCATAAGAATCGAGGACCATGTCACTGAAATGAGTCTTGAAGTTTTCAAGATCTTAGCTTTGTTGATTTTCGAACCCTTCCCTGCACTCATTATATGATTGGTGTGCATTAGGGGTTTGAGTGAAATTGACCTTGGATGAGTTAAGTGTTAGGAATGGGAACACTGAGAGGGGGGGGAGTGAATCGGTATTCTATACTTAATTACTTTTTATGCTACCTTGAATCTTAAGTTTATTGTTTAAGTACTGAACTGAAAATCAATACAAGTAAATTAAACATCCATAATAGATAACACCAAATATGATTATAGAGATACCAAAATAGGTAAAAACCCCAGTGGGAATTGACACCCACTAAGAACTGCAATAGTGTTTTATGATCCATGTTAGAAGATCTTGCAACCTTATTAGGAGTTGTTCTTTACAATGCTTTTAGTACAGTGACCTGGTCAAGGGTCGGACCCTATTAGGAGTCTTTTATAATTAACCTTATTAGGGGTGGGGACACATTGTCCTAGAGCTCACTACTCAAGTGGTGAAGGCTACAACCTTCTAATCTCAGATACACACTATATCTGCTGGATGAACTGGTGCTATGACATAGCTTGTTGGATCAGTTCCTTTGATGTGATGGTGCTTTGATGCGATGATGCGATGATGCGATGATGCTTTTCTACATATATTTTCTCTATATCATCTTCTTTATTTTATTACAAAGGCACATCTAATATTTATATCCGCTACCAAAATAATTAACTAGGTTAGCCTATAACTGATTACATACAACGCTTGTAAGTAAATTGGCTGAAGCGTGTTTACATATAATCATATTAACATGTCTATGACCTAAATACAATATCACATAGACTTTACAAAACAATATTACAAGCGCTAATCAAAATAACAATAGTCAGCTCCATGCTCTGTTCTATTCTTCCACTCATTATTTGTGTCACTTCATCTGACTGTAACTTCCTCATTTTGACTCATATCATCATGCTCTCTTAGTCATAGCATGAATACATACTTAGAAGCTTATCTTCAAGGGTGCATGTCATAACTCTATCATACGCATGTGCGTTGATGCTCTGTTCTCCTGGTGCTCTGCTAACTATCTAGTCTTCCATACTTAGCCATATTTCTGATCTTCTACATTATGCTTTGACTCCAAAACTTCATATGAATTTGTTTCCATAATGAAAACACTAAATATAGTCATATACTTCAATATAGTCAACTTGCCAACATTAAAGGCATTGGCATTGTCTAAGGGTATGCTACCATTATTGAGGCATGTGTTCCACATTCTGTTTGTTCGTTGTTGACCAAATTGCTTATCTTGAGAATCATTTCCATATCCTCCACTGTTATTTTTATTGCTATTATTGTAACCACCATAATTATGATTTGATTTTGGGAGTAGGCATTTGGGGAAGCAGTTGGTCGTGGGTACTCTCCCTAGTTCTGAGGTGGATTAAGCTTCATCCTGATGATCTCACCGGTTAATTGGGACAATGTCTTTTCATGGCATCCAACTCATTTACTAAAGTGTGATCTAACTCATTTGGGGAAATATTCTTTTGTTCATACAAGGCTGCCTTATGTGCATCATATTTTGGATATGTGATAGTGAGTGGTGGGGACGCAGTGTATGGGACTGGCACCGGATTGAGTCTTGGCGTGTGCTGGACTGGGAGTTGATTATTTCTTGAAAATGGACCTTTCCTGATCACATTCCCTAATGCTAATGAGACACCATAGTTTCCACCTGCTTGTGGATCCATTTTTTGGGTGAATGTGATGGCCTCATTAAAAAATTTCTCCAAAGTATCAATGTCGCCTGTGGGTAGCCTTTTTAAAAATATGGAACTCAATAGATCTAAGGCTCTTAGGTAAACTTGTATAGCAGTGCCTTCCATTACCGTGTAAGCAGCTTCCAATTCTTGGTACATCTTGTGGAAGCAGTGGTTGAACATAGCAATAGGTTTGTTGTGTTCTTTCCTCACTAAGATGAATTGGTGGTGAAGATTTATGAGATCCATGTATAACTTGAATTGATTTACAAATTTTGTTTCAAATTCTCTCCATGTCGTAGCAGATGCCCATGGAAATTTTAAGTACCAATTGTATGCAAACTCCCCCAATGTGTAGGACAGGAGGTGACACACAAAATCCTGATGTGAAATCTCCTTACGGTTATATAATTCTTTGAAGGCTCGGATGTGCTCTTCTATTATTTTGGATACCCCATAGATGAAACATGGATAGAATTTCTCAGGGTTTGTGGGCAGCTCATGGAAACAAAGAGCTTTGTGCCTTTGAAAACAAGGCCATTGGAAAATGTCAAAGATGCATTGGAAAATGAAAGTTGGAAATATGGATGTAGTAACTGAGAGGGGGGGGTGAATCAGTTAACCACAAAATATTACCACTAATCCCTTAGATGTCCTATTAAATTATTTACTGTTGACATATAGAGAAATGCTGAAACTCGGTAATTGCAGAGAGTGTTAATTATAACTATTCTTAAGCATTCATCACTGATTAACATGCATGAATAAAGAAAATACCATGAACACAAGAGACACCAGATTTAACATGGAAACCTAATATGGGACAAACCACCAATGTAACTAGTTACTAATCTTCACTCTTTTGAAGTGATGCCCTATTAGGAGCCAACCTGGTAAAAGGTTACAAAACACACTGTTAGGTGTGACCTTGCTAGAGGATTTAATCACCCTACTAGGAGTGGCCTTGTAAGAGGTCTTGAAAGAATTCAATAGAATTGTCACCTTGTTAGAGGATTTACAAAATGGCTGTTAAACCATTTCAGTTAGGAGATTTTGAAATCACTACTACAATGCTAAGAAAGTAACAATGAACTGACCTGAATAGTGATGCAACTGAATTGCTGATTACAGATCTCTATTCTACTTCACTAGATCCTTCCTTATCAAATATGTCTCTGCTAATCTTCAAGGATATCTAATCATCCTTCAAAATTCTCTCATACTATTCATCTTTTTTTTCACTTGCATCCTCATAATTCACAACTTGACCTTCTATATATATACCATTTAGATTGTCAAGTCAGCACTAATAATTATTACAAAACATTACTAATCATTACAACAGTCAACTAGAATAAACCAACTTTATTTCTCAAATTGACAAAATCTTTTACTGGGCCGACCTTGCTCGGTAAACATTAATCCGAAAAAGATTTCCTTCGGTGACCGAGAGAACTCGATAAGTACTGTGAATTCTTCAACATCCTTTGGAGACCGAGTGAACTCGGTAGACACTAACTTTCCTTAGATAACCAAAGAAGCTTGGTTAACACTATTTTCTACCATACTTTTCTTTTGACACCTGAGAGGTCTTGGTAGACACTTGGAACTGCTTTGCTTACCGACTAAGCCCGGTAGACACTGGGAACTGCTTTGCTGACCGACTGAGCTGACAATTGATATGACATTTGTGCGACATCAAAGACAACACATAATCATTCCAACAATCTCCCTCTTTGGCATTGATGGCAACACAATATGTCATAGCACAATGAAATTTCACAGCAAACATAGAATAAGGAACATATACTTAGCTTCATTCTGATTCTCATCTCCCTTTGTCAGAAAACATCTATCTCTGACTGAAAAATCTCCCTCTTCTTTTTTTAAATTCTCTTTCTTAGAAATTTCATGAAATGATAGAAAACTCTCCCTCTTTGACAACACATGCCAAAGATAACACATGTTCGGTGAATACCAATGTACCTTAAGTACTAATTCATATGCAATGATTCCTTGACTATGAAGCATCAACTGACTGATCTTCAACATGCTCTGGTTGATGCATTACTAAAACTTAATTTAGTGAGCCTCGGATAGGGGAATGACCCCTAACTTACCTCTTAGATACAAGAATGCATCATTAGGTAGTTTCTTGGTGAAGATATCTACAATTTGTTCTTTTGTATGAACATATTCCAATCTGATTTCCTTGTCCTGCACCAATTCTCTAACAAAGTGATATTTTATAGCAATGTGTTTGGCTTTGGAATGCATTACTGGATTCTTTGAAATATTTATTGCACTTGTATTATCACCGAACATAACAACTGGTTCTTTGATCTCAACTTTCATGCCTACCAATAACTATTTGAACCAAACAATATTAGAGCAGTTTACTGCTGCAGCAATGTATTCTACTTCTGTTGTGGATTGGGATGTGCAATTTTGTTTTTTACTGGTCCAAGATACTAACCTTTTTCCAAAAAAAAATGCTCCACCACTTGTACTCTTTCTGTCATCAATGTTTCCTACCCAATCAGCATCAGTAAACACTTTTAAGTCCAAATTGCCTCCAAATTTATACCACAAGCCATAATCTTCAGTTCCTCTCAAGTACCTCAAGATTCTTTTGATTGCCATCACGTGATTTTCTCTGGGTTTTGCTGAGAATCTTGCTACTATACCAACTGCTAAGGCAATATCAGGCCTTGTATGTACTACATACTATAATTTTCCAATCATTGATCTGTATAAGGTCTAATCTACTTCTTTTGAATCATCATCTTTTGCATCAAGTTTTGCTTTTCTAGATTCTTTCAAGATGTAACATTTACTACCAAATACTTTTAGGTAACTTACATTGGGTTTATAGCCATACCATAACTCATAAGGAGTTTTGAATGTGTCTTTTCTCAACTGTACTCTGTTCAAGGTATGAACTACAGTGCTAATAGCTTCCTTCTAGTATTTCATAGCAATGTTCTTTTCAATCATTAGAGTCCTTGCATAATCCATGATAGATCTGTTCCTCTTTTTAGCTATTCCATTCTACTCAGGAGTTCTTGGAGCTGATACCTATCTTTTGATTCCTCTTTCAATGCAGAAATTATTGAATTCATGGGAGATGAATTCACCACCTCTGTCTAATCTCAAACACTTCATTCTTTTTCTTGTTTCCTTTTCTACTCTTGCCAAATACTATTTGAATTTCTCAAATGCTTTTGACTTTTCTCTTACCACCAATGTAACTAGTTACTGATTTTCACTCTTCTAAAGTGATGCCCTATTAGGAGCCAACCCAGTAAAAGGTTACAAAACACACTGTTAGGTGTGACCTTCTTAGAGGATTTAATCACCCTACTAGGAGTGGCCTTGTAAGAGGTCTTGAAACAATTCAATAGAACTATCACCTTGTTAGAGGATTTACAAAATGGTTGTTAAACCAACTCGGTTAGGAGATTTTGAATTCACTGCTACAATGGTAAGAAAGTAACAATGAAGTGACCTGAATAGTGATGTAATTGAATTGCTGATTACAGATATCTGTTATACTTCACTAGATCCTTCCTGATCAAATATGCCTTTGCTACTCTTCAAGGACATCTAATCATCCTTCAAAATTTTCTCATACTATTCTTCTATTTTTTCACTTTCATCCTCATAATTCACAACTTGACCTTCTATATATATACCATCCAGATTGTCAAGTTGACACTAATAATTATTACAAAACATTACTAATCATTACAACAGTTCGCTGGAATAAACCAAATTTATTTCTTAAATTGACAAAATCCTTTACTGGGCCGACCTTGCTCAGTAAACATTAATCTGAAAAAGATTTCCTTTGGTGACCGAGAGAACTCAGTAAGTACTGTGAATTCTTCAACATCCTTTGGAGACCAAGTGAACTCGGTAGACACTAACTTTCCTTTGATGATCAAGGAAGTTTAGTTAACACTATTTTCTGCCATACTTTTCTTTTGACACCTGAGAGGTCTTGGTAGACACTGGGAATTACTGTGCTGACCGACTGAGCTCGGTAGACACTGGGAACTGCTTTGTTGACTGACTGAGCTGACAATTGATATGACATTTGTGTGACATCAAAGACAACACATAATCATTCCAACAATCTCCTTCAAACAATTGTATCCAACAATCTCCCTCTTTGGCATTGATGGCAACACAATATGTCATAGCATAATGAAATTTCATAGCAAACATAGAATAAGGAACATATCCTTAGCTTCATTCTGATTCTCATCTCCCTCTATCAACAAACTTCTCTCTCTGACTGAAAACTCTCCCTCTTTTCTTTTTTAAATTCTCTTTCTTAGAAATTTCATGAAATGATAGAAAACTCTCCCTCTTTGACAACACATGCCAAAGATAACACATTTTCGGTGATTACCAATGTACCTTAAGTACTAATTCATATGTAATGATTCCTTGACTATGCTGCATCAACTGACTGATCTTCAACATGCTCTGGTTGATGCATTACTAAAACTCAATTTAGTGAGCCTCGGATAGGGGAATGACCCCTAACTTACCTCTTAGATACAAGAATGCATCCTTAGGTAGTGGCTTGGTGAAGATATCTGCAATTTGTTCTTTTGTATGAACATATTCCAATATGATTTCCTTGTCTTGCACCAATTCCCTAACAAAGTGATATTTTATAGCAATGTCCTTGGTTTTGGAATGCATTACTAGATTCTTTGAAATATTTATTGCACTTGTATTATCACAAAACATAACAACTGGTTCTTTGATCTCAACTTTCATGCCTTCCAATAACTGTTTGAACCAAACAATATTAGAGCAGTTTATTGCTACAGCAATGTATTCTGCTTCTCTTGTGGATTGGGATGTGCAATTTTTCTTTTTACTTGTCTAAGATACTAACCTTTTGCCAAGAAAAAATGCTCCACCACTTGTACTCTTTCTATCATCAATGTTTCCTGCCCAATCAGTATCAGTAAACACTTTTAAGTCCAGATTGCCTCCAAATTTATACCACAAGCCATAATCTTTAGTTCCTCTCAAGTACCTCAAGATTCTTTTGATTGCCATCATGTGATTTTCTCGGGGTTTTGCTGAGAATCTTGCTACTATACCAACTACTAAGGCAATATCAGGCCTTGTATGTACTACATACTGTAATTTTCCAATCATTGATTTGTATAAGGTCTGATCTACTTCTATTGAATCAGCATTTAAGGCCAAACTCTCACTTAAGAAGGGCAAGAAAATCTAGTCAAAAAGTGAATAAGAATCAGAGGAAAGTTCAGACAGTGATCTTGAAGTTATTGAAGCATTACTTGCAAATAAATATACTAGAGGCAGAGGTAAATACAAAGGTAAAACTCCCTTAATCTATTTTTCATGTGAAGAAATTGGTCATATTGTAGCTAGGTGCCCAAACAAACAAAGAAAAGATGAGAAGAAAGGTCACAAGTACAATGGCAAGAAGAATTTCAAGTCATTCAAGGATAAAGGTAAGAAAACATGTTTTTTGGCTAAGGATTCTGATGATAGTGAAGAAGAAATTGTCTTCATTGGTGTAAAAGATGAATCTGATGATGATAAAGATGAGATGGCACTTATCTCTCATATAAGCAAAAATGATACATGGATTATAGATAGTGGATGCTCACATCATATGACTGGTGACAAAACTAAGTTTGAACATTTTGAAGGCTATGATGGTGGTAGTGTAAGGTTTGGAAACAATGAACCTTGTTGTATAAAAGGAAGAGGATGAATGTCATTAACCAAAGAACTTATATGTGATAATACATATTGGGTTGAATGACTAAAACATAATCTTCTAAGTGTAGCACAGCTAATCAATAGTGGACTCAAGGTTGAATTCATGAATGGCAAAGCAAGACTGCTGAATGACAAAGGAAAACTGATTGGTTCAAGTAAACAAACCAAAGATAACCTATTTTATCTTGATCTTGGTGAATGCTCATGTTTTATTGCTCAAATTGAAGAAAGTTGGTTATGGCACAAAAGGTTATGTCATGTAAATTTTGATAATATGGTGAAAATAAGCAAATTCAAGAAAGTAAGAGGTATTCCTACTTTGAAGAAACCTGATATTGGTCTATGCAAGAATTGTCAGATTGGTAAAATGGGAAAGACTAGCTTTAAAAGTAAAAACTATCAGTCTGAAGATATTTTGGATATTGTGCATACTGACTTATGTCGACCTATTGAAATTGAAAGCTATACTGGAGAAAAATTCTTTATTCTTTTTGTTGATGATTACTCTAGAATGATGATTGTTATGTATTTAAGAAAAAATTCAGAAGCATTTGAGAAATTCAAATGGTATTTGGCAAGAGTAGAAAAGGAAATAGGAAAAAGAATGAAGTGCTTGAGATTAGACAGAGGTGGTGAATTCATCTCCCATGAATTCAATAATTTTTGCATTGAAAGAGGAATCAAAAGACAGGTATCAGCTCCAAGAACTCCTGACCAAAATGGAATAGCTGAAAGGAGGAACGGATCTATCATGGATTGTACAAGGACTCTAATGATTGAAAAGAACATTGCTATGAAATGCTGGAAGGAAGTTATTAGCACTGTAGTTCATACCTTGAACTGACTACAGTTGAGGAAAGACACATTCAAAACTCCTTATGAGTTATGGTATGGCTATAAACCCAATGTAAGTTACGTAAAAGTATTTGGTAGTAAATGTTACATCTTGAAAGAATCTAGAAAAGGAAAACTTGATGCAAAAGGTGATGAAGGAATATTTTTGGGATATTCTTGCAAAAGTAAGGCATATAGATGTCTAAATTTGTCTACTCATAAAATCATAGAAAGTGCACATGTAAAAGTAGATGAGTTTGCAAAAAAGACTGAAGAAGAAAGCAAAAGGGAACCAGAGGATTACAGAAGATTTGTTTACATTGAACTTGATACATTGCCAGACACATCTGTCAATAAGGAGACTACATCAACCGAGCCTAGTATAGTAACTGAGTCACAAGAAGAAGTTCAGACTGAGTCACAAGAAACTAAGTCTCAGCCTAAAGCTACCAAGCAAATATCTACCGAGCCTGAGCAAACTGAACCTAAAGATGAAATTGAAGAAGATGATAATGTAACTCATTCAAGAAGAAAGGAACCTATATTGGCCAAGTATGTCAGGAAGCATCATACACTAGATCAGATTATTGGAAATAAATTAGATGGCACTATGACAAGAAGTAAACTAAAAGGTACATGTTTACTTGCTGATTTTGAACCTAAAAATGTCAAAGATGCATTGGAAAATGAAAGTTGGATTGAGGCTATGAATGAAGAAATACAGCAAATAGAGAAAAATAAGACATAGACTCTTGTACCTAGGCCTAAAGATAAAAATGTAATTGGGACAAAATGGATATTTAGAAATAAGTTGAATGAAGATGGTCAAGTATCAAGAAATAAAGCAAGATTGGTATGTAAAGGATATTCTCAAGAAGAAGGTATAGATTATGGAGAGACTTTTTCTCCTGTTGCAAGATTAGAAGGTGTAAGGACTCTACTTGCATATGCAGCACATAAATGATTTAAGGTATATCAATTGGATATAAAATTGACATTTCTCAATGGTATTCTTGATGAAGAAGTCTACATTAAGCAACCTAAAGGTTTTATGGATCTAGACAAAAGGGATATGGTCTGCAAGTTACACAAAGCATTGTATGGTTTGAAACAAGCCCCTAGAGCATGGTATGAAAGATTACATAACTATCTAACTCAGATTGGTTATAAAAGAGCTAATGACAACAATAATTTATACATCAAAGAAGGACCAGATAACAAAAAAATTTTGGCAAAAATATTTGTGGATGATACTGTGTTTACAGGGAATGATGATCAGTGCAAAGAATTTTTAGAGAAAATGAACAAAGAATTTGAAATGTCTATGTTTGGTCAGATAAAATTCTTTGTTGGACTTCAAATTCAGTAGAGCAAGAACGGTATCTACATTACTCAATCTAAATACATCAAGGAAATACTTAAGAAGTTTGGTATGGAAGATTCAAAACTAGTTGGTACACCCATGTGTATTGCACTGAAGCTTACCAAAGATGATGATTCAAAAGAAGTAGATCAGACCTTATACAGATCAATGATTGGAAAATTATAGTATGTAGTACATACAAGGCCTGATATTGCCTTAGCAATTGGTATAGTAGCAAGATTCTCAGCAAAACCTAGACAAAATCACATGATGGCAATCAAAAGAATCTTGAGATACTTGAGAGGAACTGAAGATTATGGCTTGTGGTATAAATTTGGAGGCAATCTGGACTTAAAAGTGTTTACTGATGCTGATTGGGTAGGAAACATTGATAACAAAAAGAGTACAAGTGGTGGAGCATTTTTTTTTGGAAAAAGGTTAGTATCTTGGACCAGTAAAAAGAAAAATTGCACATCCCAATCCATAGCAGAAGCAGAATACATTGTTGTAGCAGTAAACTGCTCTAATATTGTTTGGTTCAAATAGTTATTGGAAAGCATGAAAGTTGAGATCAAAGAACCAGTTGTTATGTTCGGTGATAATAAAAGTGCAATAAATATTTCAAAGAATCCAGTAATGCATTCCAAAACCAAACACATTGCTATAAAATATCACTTTGTCAAAGAATTGGTGTAGGACAAGGAAATCAGATTGGAATATGTTCATATAAAAGAACAAATTGTAGATATCTTCACCAAGCCACTACCTAAGGATGCATTCTTGTATCTAAGAGGTAAGTTAGGGGTCATTCCCCTATCTGATGATCACTAAATTGAGTTTTAGTAATGCATAAACTAGAGCATGTTGAAGATCAGTCAGTTGATGCAGCATAGTCAAGGAATCATTGCATATGAATCAGTACTTAAGGTACATTGGTATTCACCAGAAATGTGTTATCTTTGGCATGTGTTGTCAAAGAGGGAGAGTTTGCTATCATTTCATGAAATTTCTAAGAAAAAGAATTTAAAAAAAGAAAAGAGGGAGAGTTTTCAGTCAGAGAGAGAAGTTTGCTAACAGAGGGAGATGAGAATCAGAATGAAGCTAAGTATATGTTCCTTATTTTATGTTTGCTGTGAAATTTCATTGTGCTATGACATATTGTGTTGCCATCAATGCCAAAGAGGGAGATTGTTGGATACAAATGTCTGAAGGAGATTGTTGGAATGATTATGTGTTGTCTTTGATGTCACACAAATGTCATATCAATTGTCAGCTTAGTCGGTCAGCAAAGCAGTTCCCAATGTCTACCGAAACCTCTCAGGTGTCAAAAGAAAAGTATGGCAAAAAATAATGTTAACCGAGCTTCCTCAGTTATCGAAGGATAGTTAGTGTCTACCGAGTTCACTCGGTCTCCAAAGGATGTTGAAGAATTCATATTACTTACCGAGTTCTCTCGGTCACCAAAGGAAATCTTTTTCGGATTAATGTTTACTGAGAAAGGTCAGCCCAGTAAAGGATTTTGTCAATTTGAGAAATAAAGTTGGTTTATTCCAGCCGATTGTTGTAATGATTAGTAATGTTTTTTAATAATTATTAGTGCCGACTTGATAATCTAAATGGTATATATATAGAAAGTCAAGTTGTGAATTATGAGGATGAAAGTGAAAAAAAAAGAAGAATAGTATGAGTGAATTTTGAAGGATGATTGATATCCTTGAAGAGCAGTAGAGACATATTTGGTCAGGAAGGATCTAGTGAAGTAGAACAGAGATCTGTAATCAGCAATTCAGTTGCATCACTATTCAGGTCACTTCATTGTTACTCTCTTACCATTGTAGCAGTGATTTCAAAATCTCCTAACCGAGTTGGTTTAACAGCCATTTTGTAAATCCTCTAACAAGGTGACAGTTCTATTGAATTGTTTCAAGACCTCTTACAAGGCCACTCCTTTCAGGGTGATTAAATCCTCTAACAAGGTCACACCTAACAGTGTGTTTTGTAACCTTTTACCGGGTTAGCTCCTAACAGGGCATCACTTCAGAAGAGTGAAAATCAGTAACTAGTTACATTTTTGGTTTTTCGCATATTGGGTTTCCACGTTAAATCTGGTGTCTCTTGTGTTCATGGTATTTTCTTTATTCGTGCATGTTAATCACTGATGAATGCTTAAGAACAGTTATAATTAACACTCTCTACAATTACCAAGTTTCAGCATTTCTCTGTATGTCAACAGTAAATAATTTAATAGGACATCTAAGGGATCAGTGGTAATATTTTGTGGTTAACTGATCCACCCCCCCTCTCAATTACTACATCCATATTTCCAACAGAAACATGGATAAAATTTCTCAAGGTTTGTGGGTAGGTCATGGATCTATCCTTGTAGTGCGAACAAAGAGCTTTGTGCCTTTGAAAACAAGGCCATTGGAGCTAGTTGTAGAACAATAGTGAGTGGGGTAGCGATATGCTGAAATGGAGGAAGGTTGGGATGGTGTGAGATGTCTTATCCTTTTTTTCCTTTACCACCACGAGGTCTACAAACTTCTCTAAGTTCTAGGAATTCCCCTTTATTTGGTGAGGATCTAAGGACTCGTTTAAACCTTTCAGGAGAGAATGATCCAATGTTTTGGGGTCTCCCTTTCGAGGGCCCTCCTTCTAGTGCCACTTTTGTTGAGCATCATTTCTACATGAGACAATGGCTAGGAATTTATGTGAGAAAATTCTCCTCTTGGATGAATGATATTCCTTATTCTCAAGGTTCCTTTTGGGTTGGGTCTCAACCACTTGGATAGCTCAATGAAAGAAAAATGTGAATGTACTCATGAGGAGGCCTTTGCTAGTTTGTATCTTGAAAAGGGATGAAAATTTTTTTTTAAACAAAACAATACTTTCTTTTTTGGGGATTTTCATATTTTAAATGAAAATAATGTTAATCTAATTGATCCACCATAATTGACATGCAAGGAAGGTAAGAAGTAGGGTAACATGAATTTAAAGAAATTTTCTAAAAGAAACTAATGGACATAAACCAATATAACAATACTTTGTGAATTAAAATACCAAGAAGATGAGGAAAACCCACAAAATAGAGATCTAATGAAATCACAGTCTTAGCCAGGTAGATGCAATCATCGATTGAAATAAATGCACATGTATGATAAGCCAAAACTCATCAGATCACAAAGCCACCATGAATGTGTGCACACTTGAGATGATTTTATCTTCAAAGCATCGAAAAAGAAAGATATTATCAATAATTTTGTCACAACAAGGCAATGTAGTAGAGGTAAATACCGAACTAAATAATTAGAGATAAAAATCACCACACAATCAACTATTTCTTTGAAATAAACAACTGAGAAATCCACACATTCATAAATTTCACAAAGGTAGGAGAATAATCACACCACGATTGAAGCACCAATTGTATGTATTGTATTAATGATAAAAATCCAGCCTTAATCTAATAGAGTTCATCCAATTTATAGAATTGTGCTCACATTTTTGCACCTAGGGTTTCAGCTGCATCTAAAACTTGAAAATAAATCTAAACTAGAGATCACATGAAGGAAACTATCCCTAAAAATAAGTTAAACTACCCTAGCATGGAATTAAACCTTGTGCATTAGAAAAACTAGAGCAGATTATGCATAAAATGACTACAAAACACAACTGAAACTCATGCAACCTGATGCAGGAGCATCCTGGGTGTAAGAGTAATCTTGCATCACCAAAAAATATTTTTGGTTTCTTTTCAATAAGAGTTGTCATGTGCAGAGCTTCCATTTTTGGAAAGTTACTATTTTTAGTAAGTTTTTCATTCATGCTCAGAATAGTCTATTTTCTTCACTAGAGGTTCATTTTGGTCATATTAGCATGCCAGTAAAGTTTCATTGCTAGATCAAGTCTAGTTTTGAAGACATTAAATTTTTTTGGTATTGGCAGTAGGGTACAGAAACTTTGAACTTAGTTTTGAAGGCTTTAGAGGCCCCAGATGAGGTCAAAACTTTGATTGAATGAAGCTTGCTTGATTCAGGCATTGAAGAGAACTTCACACCCTTTTTGAAATAGGATCATAATAGTCAATCAGGACAATGGGTGATGACTTATGGTCTCTAAAAGATGGGCCACCTGAAATGGTAGAAAATAAATTTCCTTCAAAATTTTTGTTTGGGTTTCAAAAGTTATTTTGAGCCGACTATGATGTAATAAAATGAAAAAAAAAAAATTTCTAAGTTTGGTCGTCCTTAGAGGCTAAATTTCTGAACCTTTCCCGGGCCGTGGAAAATTGTCTATTTAAGGAAGGCTCATAGTGTTGTCTAGGGCAGTTTGGAGCAGTTGTGGGTAGATCTGGGTAGTGATTTAAGGCTTTGTCCTACATAATATTGTAAGGGAAATGCCCATGTGGCTTTGCATATTGTATTTCTAAAATTTATAATTCCACATTTGTGGAGATAATAAGAAGCCCATTATGTGTTTGTGGTATTAAGAGGAGCACCCTTCATCAAGTGGCATCAAAGAGAGAGCTCCTGAGTGTGCAAACAAATCACCGACTGTGAGGCATTTTACACTAGGACTATGGTTAGGGTTTTAGTGAGCAGCGCAAAAATATCTCCATGAAGGGAACATCATGGGAGACTTGGTATTGTGACACCTAAGGTTAGAGCACTCCAGAGATAAGTGCGAGCATTGAAAGAAGAGATTCATAGAGGAATGAATCTTAATGTCAGATATGAAAGTGAGGATGAAGCTGAGGGAGAAGGGAATTTTGATCAAGAAGAAGACAAAATTTTGAACTAGGAGGAAGAAAGACTTTTTCAGGCCATTTCCTAGATCGGGAAAAGACCTAAGATTGAGGTTCCTGCATTTTTAGGAAATCTTAAACTAGAGAAATTGATTGACTAGATCAATGAATTAGAGGACTATTTTGAGTATGAAGATACTAAGGATCCTAATTAGTTCAAGTTTGTGAAGGCTAGACTGAAGGGTCATGCGAAGATCTGGTGGCATGAGATTGAGTTGGAGTGAAATCGAAGAGGAAATGATAAAATATCAATATAGGATCAAATGGTGGATAAATTGAAGTGACAATTCATTCTTGTTGATTATGAGCTTGACCTACTGAAGAAAATGAAAAGTTTGAAGCAATCAAGGATATCTATTCAGGAGTATACAGAGGAGTTCTATCGAATCCTCATCAAAATAGGCCATGGAGAAGATAATAAGGAGAAATTTACTCATTACCTTAATGGATTAAGGCTGAGCATTCGAGAGGAGTTGAATCTGATTTGAATTAAGAATATTGAAGAGGCATACCATTTTGCTCTAAAAGTAGAGGAAAAGTTAAACAAGAAGTTTGAGAGCAGACAAAATAGAAGAGGTCATGGTGGATGATCTAGTAGATAGTCTTATGGAGGCTTAAATGAAGATCTAAAAAAGAAGGATGAGGGGAGTAGCAGTCAAAATTAGAGAGGAAACACTTCCAATCATTTCCATGATCAAAATATTAGAGATCAAAGAGGAAGAGGAAGAGGACAAGGATCAGGAAGAGGAGGCTTCCATGGACCATGTTTTCACTATGGAGAAGAAGTTCATAGGGTATTTGAATGTCCTCAATGCAAAAGAAGGAAAAATAGGAGGAATAAAGGCTAGGCCAAAGTTGCACATGTAGATGAAGATGCCAGATCATCACATTCTAAAGATGTTGAAAGAGGAGAAACACTAATTAAGAGAAGAGTTTTGTTGAGTGGGGAGAATGAACCTGACCAAAGAAGAAGCCTATTTTGCACCAAGTGCAAGTGTGAAGGTAAGTGCTCTAATGTGATTATCAATAGTGGAAGCACTAATAATTTGGTGTCAGAGGAGATGGTGACAAAGTTGAAGCTCAAGAGAGAGAAACATGCACATCCATATCAGATTCCTTAGGTGTAGGATGACCACAAGATCATGGCCAATGAAAAATGTCTGGTAAAGTTTGAGATTGGTGGATACCATGATGAGGTACTATGTGATATCGTACCTATGGATGCATGTCATATGTTGTTGGGTAGACCATGGCAGTTCAAAAAGTGTGTTGTACATGATGGTCATGCAAATACCTATTCCCTAACAAAGGATGGAGTGTGACATAAGATAAAGCAATTGAATGACATAGAAGAAAAGGTATGTGGTAATGCAAGAATAACCTTTTTTGATGGAAAAAAATTCATAGATGGTATGAGGCATGAGCATGTGTGTTTTTCTTTAATTCCAAAAGCTGGTAAAGAAGAAGTAGAAGATGTACCTGTTGAAGTTGCAGATTTGTTTAAGGAGTTTTAGGATATTGTATCTGATAATGTACTTGATGGATTACCACCGATAAGGAAGATTAGTCATCAGATGGACTTAATCAAGGAGCCAATTTTCCAAATAAGGAAGGACATAGAATGACACCAACAGAAAGTGAAGAGTTGAATAGACAAGTACATGAGTTGTTATAGAAGGGGTTGATTCAGGAGAGCTTGAGTCTATGTGCTATGCTAGCATTATTAGCACCAAAAAAAATAGAGAATGGAGAATGTGTACAGATTCTAGGGCTATAAATAAGATCACAATCAAGTATAGGTTTCCATTGCCACAGATGGAGGATATTATGGACTGTTTGAGTGGAGCTATGTATTTCTCAAAGATAGATCTGAAGAGTGGATATCATCATATTAAAATTGGAGAAGGAGATGAATGGAAGAATTCTTTCAAGACAAAGGAAGGATTGTATGATTGGTTAGTCATGCCCTATGTGCTAACCAATGCACCAAGCACTTTGATGCGGCTCATGAACAAGGTTATGAAAGAATTTCTGGGTAATTTTGTCATTGTTTTCATAGATGATATTTTGATCTTGAGTAAAACATTGTAAGAACATATGGTGCATATTTAGATGGTATTTGAGAAGCTAAGGGAAGATAAATTGTTGATTAATTTGAAGAAGTACAGTTTTGTGAAGAAGTTAGTGTATCTGCGATTTGGAGTTTCAAGAGAAGGTCTAAAAATGGACCCAAAGAAAGTGCAAGCTATCCTTGAATGGCCTAATCTAAGGAGTGCAATTGAGGTAAGATATTTTTATGGTTTGGCTAGCTTTTACAAAAATTTTATTAGAAATTTTAGCAGTATTTATGGACCCTTGTCTAAAAAAATGAGAGGGGATAGAAAAGAGTTCAAGTGAACTAATGGGGCAGATAAGATTTTTAAACTATTGAAATAAAAAGTTATAGAACAACCTATTTTAGCACTTCCAGATTTTAATAAGGTGTTTCAAGTAGACTGTGATGCTAGTGGTACTACAATAGGAGTTGTTATGAGCGAAGAAGGTAAACTTGTTGCTTATTTCAGTGCAAAGTTAAATGATGCCAAGAGAAAATATTCTATTTATGATCATGAATTTTATGCTATAGTTCAAGAATTAAAGAAGTGGATACATTATCTGCTTCCTAAGGAGTTTCTTTTATATACTAATTATCAAGCTTTGCAATATTTGAATAGTCAAGGAAAGTTGAATCAAAGGCATTTAAAATAGGTTGAGTTTTTGCAGAGTTATACATTTGTTTTGAAACGCAAGAGTGGAAAGTCTAATAGGGTTGTAGATGCTCTTAGCAGAAGGCAACTATTGCTGATAGAGATGTAGATTGAGGTTGTTGGGTTCAAGGAACTCAATAACTTGTATCCGGAAGATCTTGATTTTGGTGAAGCTTGGAAAGCTTGTAAAAAACTTGTTACTCTAGATAGAATGAAGTGATTGGATTTCATCATTCAAGATGATATGCTATTTAGAGGAAATCAGTTGTGCATTCTACGAAGTTCTATGAGGGAGAATCTCATCAAGGAGAAGCATAGCAGAGGATTGGATGGACATTTTGGTCATTATAAAACCCTTGATTTGGTTAGTGAGGACTATTATTGGCCACAATTGTAGCAAGATGTCAAGAAGTTTGTATAGGATTTTAGAGTATGTGTTGGTTAACAGTTTGTCCTCTTCTAAGATTTTCAATCTTTGACTCCCAAATCACCCAAGGTAAGAGAACAAAAGGATGTTACCAACAATTGGGTCAGCGTATATCTTCAATCACTGCCCTCTGAATTAATAGGTACAGCTCCCTGATTGTGTATGGTGTCCAATGAATATGTTTTTAAACTGATCACCGGGTTGTATCTGATGTGTTTTAACCGAATTGCTCATAGACACAAACAATTCAGGCAAGGGTATATATTCTATCTCCTAACTTTAATCTAACTACTCTAATCATGCAAATTCTACTTAGAGAGAATAGGAGTAGAATCATATATGAACAGCAAATGGAATTGCCCTCACTACAACCTCTGACATGAAATGGAATCCAAGCAAAAATCATAGCTTCATACACAATTGTACTTTCCGTCCAGACTGAATCTAACAAATAGGATGAATAGGAGAAGAGTTACATATGACAAGCAAATGGAATTACTTACTGTAACCATAGACATGAAATGGAATTCAATATGTAATCAAAGCTCCATACATAACTATCCTTTCTATTCAAATGTAGATGATTAACTAAAATGGAACAAAACTAGAAATAAAGCTCAGTAAATGGAATCACTTTTGCTCCAATATCTAGTTTTCCGACCCTTGCATTGATTTTCTTAGCAGTATATATAGAGTTTTACAATACATAGAGTTCATAAGAACTCATGATCTTTCAATTCTCATGAATACCAAAAGGCATAGAATCGAATGGTTTCAAAACATAAGGAAGACGAAAGAAATTTACTCTACCCTTTCATCTTCCTTTACTCAATAGGATGACTTGAATAGGTATTTGAATCACTATGATTTAATTTAAAATATCCCTCATAATGCTAGATGATATCCTTCGAACAGTCACCAGCTCATAATCATGAAAGAATTGATATTACCAATATTCGCTCTCTGTATTTTTGAAAAGAATCTAAAATAGTTCAATCCTTTCGATCAGGGTAACATATCCCCTGTTCATAAAGGTTCAACCTTCACACCGCATTTGATACTTTCCCAAACTATTACTCCTCCATTTTAGATGTATTTATACATCATAACCTCTGCTCATGATTCGATTCAAGATTCATCAACACACAATTTCCTTAACATACCACATTGCACAAATTCACCATTTCTGATGTAACAATTACTTTTGGAAAGGCCAAGAAACCGTCAATCATTTCTATTTGTTAGCTAGCATCCCAACTCCATGTGTATGCATCTGAGGAAAAATGACTACCATTGATTCGGCATCACAAGAAAACCCTTTTCGAACCCACCAAGCTTCATTGTCACATCATCTCATGGTAATATTTTATTCCATGTGGTCATGCGACCGCTCTCTCATTGGCGCATGTGGACTGCACCGTTGGCATTCGTGGGTCCCAGCAGAGTGCATCTATGTTGTTGGCGTACATAAGGTTACCTTTTTGCCTTGTCGCATGATCTCATGGTAATATTTAAATCCATGCAATCATGTGACCACCCTATGATTGGCTCGTGGGGATCCAACATATTTTTACTTAACCTTTCCAGTCTTTCTGTTGACTTTCCTTATCTGCACGGGCTTCCATTTCGCATGATCACATGGCATTATTTTATTCCATGTGACCGTTCTTCGATTGGTGCATGTGAACTCTAGCTCGGGTGTCAAAGAATCTCCCATGGATTTAAGAAATAGCTGCAACCATTTATTTATCATCACATATAAACCTTATGGACCCACCACCACGTGGCACGACCTCGCTTTGTCGCAAAGCATATTCCACAACATAGTGGAAAAGTAGTAACCGTCGATTAGAAATCTTGATCATTACGTTGGCAGAGATAATAGCATCGTAAACATGGAACCACTTTACACATTTCATCACCTTGCATGATCGCATAACATATTTTAAAATCTTGCGATCATGCGGCTGCTCAGTCATTGGTGTACATGGACCTTAGTGGGTATCATCTATTTCCAGTCTCCCTTTTCATTGACTTTTCTTACCACCTGAACCTCCACTGTCGCATGATCATATGGAGGTTATTCCATTCATGTGATTATGTGACAAGTTAACTTGCTTGACAGTTCATCTTATCCTTTATCGCATAAACTCAAGGCAGTTATTTTGATCTTGCGATCATGCAACCTGCCACCAACCGCACTATGACTTTTACTACAGTTTTATTATATATTTTTTATTTCAACCTTCATGGCTTCATGACTCAACATGAAAATATCCATTTGGAAAAGTTTTATATAGCCTTTCTACGATGCATAAAAGGAACTTGAATTCAATGGTACTTGCACACTATTATATGGAGTGGAATTCTCTGAATAGTACAATGCTAGCTTTGTCACTGCATCATCCATATGAAGAATCTTTTGATTTCTAATTCCTTATGAGTGCCCTGAGATCATGACTTCAATCACCATTCCATCTGAAAGAGATCATCAATGGGAGCATGATATCCTTGCCAGGTTGCGGTCTATCACCTACCCACTATGACAAGACTTCCAAATAACCCACCCGACTTGGAAAGAAGAAGGCAATGACAGGGAAACCCAGCAAGGACAACCTATCCTAAAGGAAACCTAGACTTAGACTCAAACATGACTAACTCTGACTTGACATCAAATACTTCCACTTTTAACAGCATGGTTAGGGGGTGAAAAGTGGGGCAACAATTGGCTCTGACTGGGGATTTAAGCATTACAATGCTTAAAAGAACTCTAGCAATATCTGGTTCTGCAAAATAACCGACAACTTGACAAGGAGAAACAAAACTTAAGGAAAACAACAACAAAATGAAAGACAACCACTAAACTAAGACACAAAAAGAAAACCTACTTAACTAACTACTACACAGGGGTTACCTGCTCTTCAATTATGCATTTGGTACAGCCTTAAGTCCTGCCCATTATAGGGACATGGCAGGGACTCTCCGGAAGGATATGCCAATCTGAATGGGTTATTTTGATTCACTTGCACAATCTGGAATGGACCTTTCCACAAGGATTGAAACTTAGAATGCATTCCTTTAGGTTCATGTCTCTTATCCCACAGTAGCACCATATCACCTTCCATGAATTTTCTTGGCCTTGCCCTTTTGTCAAACAACTTCTTGACTCGATTCTAATGTTCAATGATCCTATCAACCATATCTTCCCTTTCTTCCTGCAGCTTAGTCAAATACAAGATCCTTTTTTCCAATCCATCCTTGAAAACATTACCTCAATTGCGGTTTTTAGTTTACAAGCAGCAAGTTCTAATGGCAATGGTAAGTTGGCCTCTACTCCATACACCAACTCAAAAGGGGAAATACCAATGGCTCTTTTAGGAGTGGTTCTATCTACCCAAAGAGCATCATATATCTTTTTGTGTCAATCTCTCTAATTATCAGCAACTAACTTCTTCAAAATATTAATCAGATTTTTATTACTTGACTCAGCCTGCCTGTTACCTTGAGGAAAATAATTAGAAGAGTGTCCTATTTGAATCCCATGATGATAACAAAAGGAAACCATTTCTAAGGATGAAAAGTAAGAAGCATTATCCAATATCAATTTTGCGGGAACTCCAAATCTTACCAATATTTGTTCTTTAATGAATTCACATACCACCTCTGATGTAGTCTTCTTCATTGGTTTAGCTTCAACCCATTTCCTAAAGTAATCAGTGGCAGTTAAGATGTATGAATGTCCTTTGCTTGAAGGAGGGTTGATGGGTCCTACAAAGTCCAAACCCCACTGTTGAAAAGGAGCATCTATCACCACTGGTCTCAGGGGTGATGCAGCCAACTGTGGTTTGCTTGCAAACATCCTACACTTCTCACAATTTGAAACCCAATTATATATGTCTTTGAACATGCTGAGCCAATAATAGCACTACCTTAGAATCTTGAAAGCTATCATAGTGGATGAGAAGTGACCTCCACATGCTTCATCATGGAAAGATTTCAGTAACTTTTCCTACTAATCTTTATCAACACATCTTAGGAAAGTACCATCAATTGCTTTCTTATATAAAACATCATCATGTATAACATACTTCAAGGCTTTATTCTCTAAATTCCTCTTTTGTTTAGCAGTTAATCCATCCAAACATTCACCATAAGTTAGAAAATATGCAATGTCTGAGAACCAAGGATCTTGCAGACTTACCATGAGCACTCTGTGATCATCTTCTTCAGCTTGCTGATTCTCTACTATGGCCCTGCAAAGAGCATTCCCTCTTATGAGTTTTGTTGGTTTAACATCTATATCATACTCTTGGACCTTTGCAATCCAAGCTCCTCTATTGTTACATCCAACATCTTGCTATGTTAACACACTTTTTACAGTAGCATCAGGCACATGGATGACTAAATGTGAATGTAGGATGTAAAATCTGAAATTCTTTAATGCTCTCACCACTGCATAAGCATGCTTTTCAACTTGAGAATACTTCAACTCTTGATTCTTTAAGGGCATAATCATGAAGGAAATAGGAGCTTGTATACCTTCCTTATTCTCTTGCATTAATATTTCTGACATGGTGTGTTCAGATGCATAACAGTATATAATGAACTCTTTAGTATAATCAGGATGAACCAAGACAGGAGGATTTGCAATGGAATTCTTTATATCTTTAAAAGATCTTTTACCATCATTAGTCCACTTAAATGTTTGATTTCCTTTCATCATATCAACTATGCTTTGCACAATCTCAAAAAAATTAGGTACAAATCTTCTCAAAAAATTCACTTGTCCAAAGAAGGATTTAACACCAGTCTTACTCAAAGGTAAACTTAATTGTTGAATGGCTTTAACTGTATCAGGATCAATTTTGACTCCTTCTTGAGAAACAATGTGACCAAGAATCTTACCTTCAGTGACACAAAACACTGATTTCTTTGGGTTCAAGGATATACCTTGATCTCTACATCTTTGCAAAACCTTGGTCAGATCTCCTAGGTGATCTTTCCTCTTCTTGGAGAAAATAGTCAAGTCATCAAGGTAGATCACAATAATTTTATTTTTAAGATCACCAAAAGATAAATCCATAGCCCTTTGATAGGTTGCACCTGCATTAATTAACCCAAAAGGCATTCTATTATAAGAAAATGTGTCCCAATGTGTTGTGAAAGCTATTTTATACTTATCTTCTTCATCTACTTGTATCTGATTATATCCTGAAAAACCATCTAACATGGACATCATCTTTGACCCTGCAACAGTTTGCAACCAATGATCCATGTTTGGTAGAGCATAGTTATCCTTGAGGGAAGCTTGGTTCAGATTTCTAAAATCAACACAAATCCTTATTTCTACATTCTTTTTCCTCACAGGAACAATGTTTGCTACCCAAGTGGAATGATGGATGGGATAAATGATCTTAGCTTTCAACATTTTATCTATTTCTTTGAAAATTTCCCCTTCCACCAGAGGATTATAATTTCTCTATTTTTGTTTGACAAGTGATGCTCTAGAGTTAAGAGGGATAGTATGCCTGAATTTTCCATTCATAAAATTCTTTAAATCCTCATAGATCCAAGCAAAAATATCTTGAAATTCAATCAACAATTCTTTGATTTTCGTTCTTTCCTCAAGAGTGCAGTATTTTCCAATGTTGATCATTTTAGGACTGTCCTCAGTTCCTATGTTGATCCCATCAAATTCTCCACAAGTTTTTTCTTTCTTATCTCTCTCTCTCTCTTTATATAGGCATCATGTTTATCAAAGAGTTTTTCTAATGACACAAAATGAGAAGGAATTCTATTTTCTTTCAATTGAATGATACCTGATTTTAATTCTTCTTCATCAATTGGTGACTACTCTTCTTTGTCATTTTCAAAACACATATTGGCAAAGGGGCATGTTCCTTCTAGAAACTGATGAATATACTTGTCATCTTCAAATACTTGCCAAGATTCTTCATTATCAGGCACCTTAGGTCTGAATAGGACCTCCATTCTGTATACTTGATTCTTGAAGTCATGATGAGGCAAGAGTAGAGATGCAGAAACTACTAGAGAATCAGCCCTAGAATTTTGATCTCTTGGGACCAAAATTATTAAAAAGGCATCTAGACTTTCTATTTCATCCCATACTTTATTTCTATAATTTTTCAATCTATTATTTTTCATAGAGTACTGATTTCTTACTTGTCTCACCACCAATTCAGCATCCCCTTGAACTTTGAGCAATTTAACTCCTTTTTGTTTAGCTACCTCTATACCAAGGAGAAGGGTCTCATATTCTGTAGTATTATTGGTATTTTTAAAATTCAATTTATAAGCCAGGCAAGTAATTTCTCCATTAGGGGCCATCAAAACTATTCTAGCACCTGAACCAACCTTGGCACAACTTCCATCAAACTCTAATGTCCATAATTGCTCATTTTTTGCTTCTTCTATCTCTTCTTGAACATCAAGACCATTATAGGATATCATATAGTTTCCAAATTGCATTTCTTGATAAAGAATTTGTGACCTGGGATCATCTAACTTTAATACAGTGAATCTTGCTTTTCCTTCTAGTTCCAACTTCACCTTTTTATCTCCTACTTGAATATAGGAAGATGTCAAATCTAACTTGATTTCTCCTCCCAAGTCTTTGCAGAAACTTATACTAAGCAGCATTCCAGAACTCTTAGGGATATCAGCAACAAGGATTGTGAGCTTCAATCTTTTAGAGGGATAGGCAGCTAAGGCAACCTGAGCATCTTTGATTTGACCAATTAAAGGCACTTTCTTAGCATCCATAGAATAACATTTACCAAAGACTTTGGTCAAAGGCAAACCTAGGACTTTAGCAACTGGTGCAGGCATTACATTATCTGATGCTTCAGAGTCTATGATGCAATTACTTAATCTGTTGTCATTAATAGAAAGAGATACATAAAAAGGCTCTGGTTTCAAATCTGAACAAGAAGCATGGATCATAGATTCCTCCTCTTGGAATAGCCTAGGAATTGAGAAATCTTCATCTTGTGGATTCCCTTCATTGGTATTAATTTTTCTTTTATCACTAACATTAGAATTGACATGAATATTTCCTCCATTTTTACAGTGATCTATCAATCTTTGGAGTTGGTCAAGATGTGATTTCAAATAATCTATAGGGGATATTTGAATTTTACTTTCTTCACAAAATTGAATAATATCAAAAGAGTGAGACAACTTATCTTTTTGCTCCTTTTATGAAGAGCTTGATGCTGAATTATCATTCCTATCTGCCTTGTGGGAAGGTGCTTGATTCTTGACAGGAGCAGCATTGGGAACTTGACCTTTATTTTTCTGACCTCTAGTCATCACAGTCAGCTAAGGTCCTTCCAAGGTGGTAAAACAATTTCCTCCATTTTCTAAATCTGATTCATACTCACAATACAAATTTACAGAGTCACCATGAGGAGCATGATCATCATCATCTTTCGGATATTCAATTCTTTGCACTTCTTCTCCTCTCATCTGTAAATATCTGATCATGTCTTCATAGGTATTACCATCATGATCTGCTCTGAGATGAAAGGCACAAGAAGTCTAACCTTTAGGAGGAGCTTCAATAGCTAATCTTTGCTGAGGGGTAGGGAGCTACAAGTTCTTATTTCCACCTTAATATCTTGGTCCTTCTTGATAAGGTTGATATAATGAATGAGCTGGTCTAGCAACTTGTTTCTTTAATGTAATCAGCTCATTGGACAACTTTTGTAACATAGCCTTAGTACTATTTGAAGTACTTGTTGTATTGCTTGAAGATCCAGTATGATACTCTTTCTTCCATTTCCCAGAGGTTATCATGTCATCCTCCATCTCTACTGCAAGAGTTTGTGCGGCTTGTAAAGTGGCCATATTATCCCTTCTTAGTTGATAACCAAGTTCAAAAGGCATAGAACTAATGTAGAAAGTTTTTTGATTGTCTCCTATTGGAGCACTAGTAGCTGGTATCCTTTTAATAAGTTTATTAAATTTTGCATTAAAATCTCTCATAGAGATGGATGGTTCTTTCTTAATTTGGGCTAATTGTAACAAGAGAACCTGAGCATCTTTAGTGCTCTTGTATCTTCCTTCAAATCTCTATTTTGTAGCATTCCAACCAGTAATATAGCTTGTGGGTAAATCCTAGAACCAATCTGCTACATCATCCACCAAAGTATCCACAAACATCCTGACTGCAACATCCTCATGCTAAGGATTCACCACACTACATGCTTTCTGGAAAGCACTTAGATGTTGTTCAGCTGACAATGACCCATCACCATTGAATCTAGGGAAATTCTTTCTGGAGGCCTTTGGCAAGTCATGATTTGCTGTAAGATTCAATGGCCCAATAGCATTTCCCCAAGGAATAGCCATAGTTGCTAGCCTTGTATTTTGTGCAACCGCCTAAATTGAAACTGAGAGGGGAAGTGCAATACCATGCAATAACAATGAATTGTAGGTGGTAGAAATAGGAATTCTACCAATAGGAGGAGCAGAAGACTTGCTTCATTTTGGTCTCAAAGGAAATACTGTAGGTGACTGAAAGTCAGCAGGCTTCTTATTTTCAGTTTCCCTTGCCTTTGCTCTTCCTTTCCTGAAAATATCTTCAAGGATAGGGAAATTGACCGCCTTGAGTTCTTCATAGACAAGATCAATCTTTCCCTTCTGTTTCACACTCCTGGTAAACTTGGAATCCAGGGTGCCTAAAATTCTAAGAAAAATGTTTAATTTTATTTTTTCTTTCTAAAGTCCTCCCTAGCGGAGTTGCCAAAAACTGTTGGCTAACAGTTTGTCCTCTTCTAAGATTTTCAATCTTTGACTCCCAAATCACCCAAGGTAAGAGAATAAAAGGATGTTACCAACAATTGGGTCAGTGTATATCTTCAATCACTACCCTCTGAATTAATAGGTACAACTCCCTGATTGTGTATGGTGTTCAATGAATATGTTTTTAAACTAATCACTAGGTTGTATCTGATGTGTTTTAACCGAATTGCTCATAGACACAAATAATTTAGGCAAGGGTATATATTCTATCTCCTAACTTTAATCTAACTACTCTAATCATGCAAATTCTACTTAGAGAGAACAGGAGCAGAATCATATATGAACAACAAATGGAATTTCCCTCACTGCAACCTCTGACATGAAATGGAATCCAAGTGAAAATCACAGATTCATACACAATTGTACTTTCTATCCAGACTGAATCTAACAAACATGATGAATAGGAGAAGAGTTACATATGACAAGAAAATGGAATTACTTACTGCAACCACAGACATGAAATGGAATTCAATATGTAATCATAGCTCCATACCTAACTATCCTTTCTATTCAAATGCAGATGACTAACTAAAATGGAACAAAACTAGAAATAAAGCTCAGTAAATGGAATCACTTTTTCTCCAATATCCAGTTTGTTGACCTTTGCATTGATTTTCTCAGTAGTATATATAGAGTTTTACAATACATAGAGTTCATAAGAACTCATGATCTTTCAATTCTCATGAATACCAAAAGGCACAGAATCGAATGGTTTCAAAACATAAGGAAGAGGAAAGAAATTTACTTTGCCCTTTCATCTTCCTTTACTTAATAGGATGACTTGAATAGGTATTTGAATCACTATGATTTAATTTAAAATATCCCTCATAACGCTAGATGATATCCTTCAAACAGTCACCAGCTCATAATCATGAAAGAATTGATATTACCAATATTCGCTCTCTGTATTTTTGAAAAGAATCTAAAATAGTTCAATCATTTCAATCAGGGTAACATATCCCCTGTTCATAAAGGTTCAACCTTCAGATGTATTTATCCATCATAACCTCTGCTCATGATTTGATTCAAAATTCATCAACGTACAATTTCCTTAACATACCGTGTTGCACAAATTCACCATTTTTGATGTAACAATTGCTTTTGGAAAGGCCAAGAAACCGTCAATCATTTCTATTTGTTAGCTAGCATCCTGACTCCATGTGTATGCATCTGAGGAAAAATGACTACCATTGATTTGACATCGCAAGAAAACCCTTTCCGAACCCACCAGGCTTCATTGTCGCATGATCTCATGGTAATATTTTATTTCATGTGATCATTTGACCACTCTCTCATTGGCACATGTGGACTGCACCATTGGTGTTCGTGGGTCCTAGCAGAGCACATTTGCGCTGTTGGTGTACATAAGGTTCCCTTTTTGCCTTGTCGCATGATCTCATGGTAATATTTTAATCCATGCGATCATGCGACCACCCTATGCTTGGCTCACGCGGATCTAGCATATTTTTACTTAACCTTTCCAGTCTTTCTGTTCACTTTCCTTATCTACATGGGCTTCCATTTCACATGATCGCATGGCATTACTTTATTCCATGTGATCATGTGACCATTCTTCGATTGGTGCACGTGGAATCTAGCTCAGGTGTCAAAGAATCTCCCGTGTCTTTAAGAAATAGTGGAAACCATTGATTTATCATCGCATATAAACCTTATGGACCCACCACCATGTGGCATGACCTCGCTTTGTCACAAAGCATATTCCACAACATAGCGGAAAAGTGGTAATTGTCGATTAGAAATCTTGATCATTACGTTGGCATAGATAATAGCACCGCAAACATGGAACCACTTTACACGTGTCATCACCTCACATGATCACATAACATATTTTAAACTCTTGCGATCATGCGGCTGCTCAGTCATTGGCGTACATGGACCTCAGCGGGTATCATCTATTTCCAGTCTCCCTTTTCATTGACTTTTCTTACCACTTGAACCTCCACTGTCGCATGATCGTATGGAGGTTATTCCATTCATGTGATTATGTGACAAGTTAACTTGCTCGATAGTTCATATTAGCCTTTTTCGCATAAACTCAAGGCAGTTATTTTGATCTTGTGATCATGCGACCTGCCACCAACCTCACTATGACTTTTACTGCAGTTTTATTATATATTTTTTATTTCAACCTTCATGGCTTCATGACTCAAGATGAAAATATCCATTTGGAAAAGGTTTATACAGCCTTTCTAAGACCCATAAAAGGAACTTGAATTCAATGGCACTTGCACACTGTTATATGGAGTGAAATTCTCTGAATAGTACAATGCCAGCTTTGTCACTGCATCATCCATATGAAGAATCTTTTGATTTCTGATTCCTTATGAGTGTCCTAAGATCATGACTTCAATCACCATTCCATCTGAAAGAGATCATCAGTGGGAGCATGATATACTTGCCAGGTTGGGGTCTATCACCTATCCATTATGACAAAACTTCCAAATAACCCACCTAGCTTGGAAAGAAGAAGGCAATGATAGGGAAACCCGACAAGGATAACCTATCCTAAAGGAAACCTAGACTTAGACTCGAACATGACTAACTCTAACTTGACATCAAATACTTCCACTTTTAATAGCATGGTTAGGGGGTGAAAAGTGGGGCAACAATATGTCAGATGGAAAAAGGAGTTGTATCAGCCATTATCTGTACCAGAGAAGCCTTCGGAGGATATCAGTATGGACTTTGTTCTGGGTTTACCGAGGACTCAGTGGGGACATGATTCAATTTTTGTGGTGGTTGAAATATTTTCAAAAATGACACATTTCATTCCCTATAAGAAAACTAATGATGTTGTTCATGTAGCTGAATTGTTTTTCAGAGAAATGGTGAGACTACATGGTTTTCCAAAGACCATAGTTTCAGATTGAGACTCTAAGTTTGTTGGATATTTCTGGCATACATTGTGGAAGAAGTTGAAGATAGATTTGAAGTTTAGTTCATCACATCATCCATAGACTAATGGACAGACAGAGGTGGTGAATAGGAGTTTGGGGAATTTACTAAGATGTTTGGTTGGAGATAAGCCAACAGGATGGGATCTGATTTTACCATAGGTGGAATTTGGATACAATAATTATATCAACAATAGCACTAGTAAATCACCATTCCAGATTGTATATGGAAGTAGTCCCAGAAATGCATCTAAGTTGAGGAAGATAGATAAAGGAGAATTAAGTAGTGCTGAAGTTGAGAATTTTGTAGAACATTTGAAGAACATCCATGAGGAAGCACATTACCAAGATGAATGTGTTGTATAAGGCTAAGGTAGATGAAAAAAGGAGGCATAAGGAATTTTAGGCTGGAGATGAATTTATGGTTCATTTGCAAAAGGAGCAATTTCTAGTTGGTACATATAACAAGCTGAAAAATGAAGAAGTTTGGGCCATGTAAGATACTGAAGAAGCATGATTCAGGAAATGCATATGAAATAGAATTGCCTACTGAGCTGAATATTTCACCAATATTTAACATTTTAGATTTGACAAAGTATCATGAGGGAGGTGTTGAAGATGAGATCACAAAAGCACAGTGGAGTATTCCAGCAACTAGTTCAGATATCAAGGAGATTGAGGATATACTAGATAGTCGTGTTGGCAGAAGCACAAGGAACATAACATATGAAGAATATATGGTCAAATGGAAAGGATAACCTATTGAAGATTCATCATGGCTAACAAAGGAGGAGGTTAACCTTCTTGGTTTCCTCTTCACACCTGAGTCATGACAGGGTCACTTCTCAAATTACCCTGGGTGTCTGATGCAGGAGCATCTTGCATGTAAGAGAAATCTTGTATAACCCAAAAATATTTCTAGTTTCTTTTCAATAAGGGCTATCTTGTGCAGAGCTTCTATTTTTGGTAAGTTACTATTTTTAGTAAGTTTTTTCATTCGTGCTCAGAATGGTCTATTTTCTTCACTAGAGGTTCATTTTGGTCATATAATCCTGCCAATAAAGTTTCATTTCCAGATCAAGTCTAGTTTTGAAGACATTGAAATTTTTTAGTTTTAGCAGCAGGGTATAAAAACTTTAAACTCAGTTTTGAAGGCTTTAGAGGCCTCGGATGAGGTCAAAACTTCAGTTGATTAGAGCTTGCATGAGGCAGACACTGTGGAGATCCTTGCACCCTTTTCAAAATGGGGTCATAATAGTCAATCGGGTCAACAGGTGATGACTTATGGTATCCGAAAGTTGGGCCACCTGAAATGGAAGAAAATAAATTTCCTTCAAAATTTTTGTTTGGGTTTCAAAAGTTTTTTTGAGCTGACTATGATGTAATAAAATGAAAAATAAAATAATTCTAAGTTTGGTCGGCCTTAGAGGCTAAATTTCTGGAACCTTCCCGGGCGGTGGAAAATTGTCTAGTTAAGGAAGGCCCAAAGTGTTGTCTAGGACAGTTCGGAGCAGTTCTAAGTAGATCTAGGTAATGATTTGAGGCTTTTTTCTATAGAATATTGTAAGGGAAATTCTCATGTGGCTTTGCATATTGTAATTCTAAAATATGTAATTCCACATTTGTGGAGATAATAAGAAGCCCATTTTCTGTTCTTGCAAATTGTTGTTGTTTCTCTATTTCTGTTATGTGTTTGTGGTATTAAGGGGAGCACCATTCATCAAGTGGTATCAGAGTGGGAGTTCCTAAGTGTGTAAACAGATCACCAACTATGAGTGATTTTTCACCAGGACTATGGTTAGGGTTTTAGTGAGTAGCACAAAAATGCCTCCACAAAGGGAATATGACGGGAGAGCTAGTGTTGTGACACCTAAGGTTAGAGCTCTCCAAAGATAAATGTGAGCATTGAAAGAAGAGATTCATAGAGGAATGAATCTTAATGTCAGAGATGAAAGTGTGGATGAAGCCGAGGGAGAAGGAAATTCTAATCAGGAAGAAGGAAAAATTCTGAACTAGGAGGAAGAAAGAGTTTTTTGGGCCATTTCCTAGATTGGGAAAAGACCTAAGATTGAGGTTCTTGCATTTTTAAAAAATCTTAACCCAGAGGAATTGATCGACTAGATCAATAAATTATAGGAATATTTTGAGTACAAAGATATCGAGGATCTTGATCCGCTCAAGTTTGTGAAGGCTAGACTAAAGGGTCATGCGAAGATCTGGTGGCGAGAGATTCAGTTGGAGAGAAATTGAAGAGGAAATGACAAAACCACAAGATGGGAGTAGATGGTGGATAAATTGAAGTGACAATTCATTCCTGTTGATTATAAGTTTGACCTACTGAAGAAATTGCAAAGTTTGAAGCAAGCAGGGAGATCTGTTCAGGAGTATACAGAGGAGTTCTATTGAATCCTCATTAGAACAAACCATGCGGAAGCTGATAAGGAGAAATTTTCTTGTTACCTTAATGGGTTGAGGCCAAGCATTCAAGAGGAGTTGAATCTAGTTTGAATGAATAGTATTGAAGAGGCATACTAGTTTTCCCTAAAAGTAGAGGAAAAGCATAACAAGAAGTTTGAGAGCAAACAAATCAGAAGAGGTCATGGTGGATGATTGGGTGGATGGTCTTATGGAGGCTGAAATGGAGATCTGAAAAACAAGGATGAGGCCAGTAGCAATCAAAATCAGAGAAGAAACACTTCCTTTCATTTCCATGATCAGAACAATAGAGATCAAATAGGAAGAGGAAGAGGACAAGGATCAAGAAGAGGAGGCTTCTGTGGAACATGTTTTCACTATGGAGAAGGTCATAGGGAATTTGAATGTCCTCAACACCAAGGAAGGATAGATAAGAGGAATGAAAGCCATGCTAGAGTTGCACATGTATATGAAGATACCAGATCATCACATTCTAAAGATGTTGAAAGAGGAGAAACACTAATTAACAAAAGAGTCCTACTGAGTGGGGAGAATGAACTTGCGCAAAGAAGAAGCATGTTTCACACCAGGTGCAAGTGTGAAGGTAAATGCTCTGATGTGATTATCGATAGCGGAAGCACTAACAATTTGGTGTTAGAAGAGATAGTGACAAAGTTGAAGCTTAAGAGAGAGAAAAACCCACATCCATATTGGATTGCTTTGGTGCAAGATGACCACAAGGTCATGGTCAGTGAATAGTGCCTGGTAAAGTTCAAGATTGGTGGATACAATGATGAGGTACTATGTGATATCATACCTATGGATGCATGTCATTATATGTTGTTGGGTAGACCATGGTAGTTTGACAGGTGTGTCGTACATGATGTTCATGCAAATACCTATTACCTAACAAAGGATGGAGTGCGACATAAGCTAAAGCCATTGAAGGATGCAGAAGAAAAGGTATGTGGTAATGCAAGAATAAATTTTTTTAATGGAAAAAAATTTCTAGATGGTATGAGGCATGACCATGTGTGTTTTTCTTTAATTCCAAAAGCTGGTAAAGAGGAAGTAGGAGATGTACCTATTGAAGTTGTAGATTTGTTGAAGGAGTTTTAGGATATTGTATCTAATAATGTACCTAATGGATTACCACTGATAAGGAAGATTAGTCAACAAATGGACTTAATCCCAAGAGCCAGTTTACCAAATAAGGCAGCACACAGAATGACACTAGCAGAAAGTGAAGAGTTGAATAGACAAGTACATGAGTTGTTACAAAAGGATTTGATTTGTTAGAGCCTAAGTCCATGTGTTGTACCAGTAGTATTAGCACCAAAAAATAATGGAGAATGGAAAATGTGTATAGATTCAAGGCCTATAAACAAGATCGCAATCAAGTATAGGTATCAATTTCCATGGATGGATGATATTATGGACTATTTGAGTGGAGCTGTGTATATCTCAAAGATAGATTTGAAGAGTGGATATCATTAGATTCAGATTAGAGAAGGAGATGAATGAAATACTACTTTCAAGACAAAAGAAGAATTATATGAGTGGTTAGTCACGCCCTTTGGGCTAACCAATGCATCAAGCACTTTCATGCGGCTCATGAATGAAGTTATGAAAGAATTTCTGGGTAAGTTTGTCATTGTTTACCTAGATGATATTTTTACCTTCAATAAAACATTGGAGGAACATATGGTGCATATTTAGATGGTGTTTGAGAAGCTAAGGGAAGATAAATTGCAGTTTTTTGAAGGAGTTAGTGTATTTGGGATTTTTAGTTTCAGGATAAGGTCTAAAAATGGACCCAAAGAAAGTGCAAGCTATCCTTGAATGGCCTACTCCAAGGAGTGCAATTGAGGTAAGATATTTTCATGGTTTGGATAGCTTTTACAGAAATTTTATTAGAAATTTTAGTAGTATTTGTGGACCCTTGACTGAAACAATGAGAGGGGATAGAAAAGAGTTCAAGTGGACTAATGGGGTAGATAAGAGTTTTAAACTATTGAAACATAAAGTTACATAACAACCTATTTTAGCACTTCTAGATTTTAATAAGGTGTTTCAAGTAGACTCTGATGCTTGTGGTACTACAATAGGAGTTGGTATGAGTGAAGAAGGTAAACGTATTGCGTATTTCAGTGAGAAGTTAAATGATGCCATGAGAAAATATTCTATTTATGATCAAAAATTTTATGCTATAGTTCAGGCATTAAAGAAGTGGATACATTATCTGCTTCCTAAGGAGTTTTTTTTATATACTGATCATCAAGCTTTGCAATATTTGAATAGTCAAGGAAAGTTGAATCAAAGGCATTGGAAATGGATTGAATTTTTGCAGAGTTATACATTTGTTTTGAAATACAGGAGTGGAAAGTCTAATAGGGTTGTAGATGCTCTTAGCAGAAGGCAACTATTGCTGATAGAGATGTAAATTGAGGTGGTTGGGTTCAAGGAAATCAAGAATTTGTATCCAGAGGATCCTAATTTGGTGAAGCTTGGAAAGCTTGTAAAGATCCTGTTACTCTAGATAGAATGAAGTGGTTGGATTTCATCATTCAAGATGATATGCTATTCAGAGGAAGTTAGTTGTGCATTCCACAAAGTCCTATGAGGGAGAATCTCATCAAGGAGAAGCATAGCAGAGGATTGGTTGGACATTTTGGTTGTGATAAAACCCTTGATTTGGTTACTTAGAACTATCATTGGCCATAGTTGCAGCAAAATGTCAAGAAGCTTGTACAGGGTTGCATAGTATGTTAGATGGAAAAAGGAGTAAAGTAGAATATAGGGTTGTATCAGTGATTACCTAGACCAGAGAAGCCTTGGGAGGATATTACTATAGACTTCATTCTTGGTTTACCAAGGACTTAGTGGGGACATGATTCAATTTTTGTAGTGGTTGAAATATTTTCAAAGATGACACATTTCATTCCCTGTAAGAAACCTAATAATGTTGTTCATGTAGAAGAATTGTTTTTCAGAGAAATTGTGAGACTACATGGTTTTTGAAAGACTATAGTTTTAGAGTGAGAAACTAAGTTTGTTGAATTTTTTGGCATACATTGTTGAAGAAGTTGAAGATAGATTTGAATTTGAGTTCATCACATCATCCACAGACTAACGGACAGACAGAGGTGGTGAATAGGAGTTTGGGAAATTTACTGAGATATTTGATTGGAGATAAGCCAATAGGATGGGATCTAATTTTACCACAAGTGGAATTTGCATACAATAATTATGTCAATAGGAGCACTGGTAAATCACCATTCTAGATTGTATATCAAAGTAGTCCCAGAAATGCATCTAAGTTGAGGAAGATAGATAAATGAGAAATAAGTAGTGTTGAAGGTGATGATTTTGCAGAAGATTTGAAGAACATCCATGAGGAAGTGAGGAAGTGCATTACCAAGATGAATGCACAGTATAAGGCTAAGGTAGATGACAAAAGGAGGAATAAGAAATTTCAGGTGGGAGATGAAGTCATGGTTCATTTTTGGAAGGAGTGATTTCCAATTGGTACATATAACAAGATGAAAATGAAGAAGTTTGGGCCATGTAAGATACTTAAGAAGCATGATTCAGGAAATGTATATGAAGTAGAATTGCCTACTAAGCTGAAAATTTCACCAATATTTAACATTTTAGATTTGACAGAGTATCACGAGGGAGGTGTTGAAGATGAGATCATAGAAGCACAGTGGATTATTCCACCAACTAGTTTAGATATCAAGGAGATTGAGGATATACCGGAGAGTCCTGTTGGTAGAAGCACAAGGAACAAGACATATGAAGAATATGTGGTCAAATGGAAAGGATGACCTATTGAAGATTCATCATGGCTAACGAAGGAGGAGGTTAGCCATCTTGGTTTCCCTCTTCACACCAGAGTCGTGATAGGGTCACTTCTCAAATTACCCTTGGTGTCTGATGCAGGAGCATCCTGGGTGTAAGAGCAATCTTGCATCACCCAAAAATAGTTCTGGTTTCTTTTCAATAAGGGCTATCATGTGCAGAGCTTCTATTTTTGGAAAGTTACTATTTTTAGTAAGTTTTTCATTCGTGCTCAGAATGGTCTATTTTCTTCACTGGAGGTTCATTTTTGTCATATCATCCTGCCAGTAAAGTTTCATTGCCAGATCAATTCTAGTTTTGAAGACATTGAAATTTTTTGGTATTGGCAGCAGGGTACAGAAACTTCTAACTCAATTTTGAAGGCTTTAGAGGCCCTGGATGAGGTCAAAACTTCAGCTGAATGAAGCTTGCTTGATTTAGGTGTTGTAGAGCACTTTGCGTCCTTTTTGAAATGGGGTCATAATAGTCAATTGGGTCAATGGGTGATGACTTATGGTCTCCAGAAGTTGAGCCACCTAAAATGGCGAAAAATAAATTTCCATCAAAACTTTTGTTTGGGTTTCAAAAGTTGTTTTGAGCCAACTATGATGTAATAAAATGAAAAAAAAATAATTCTATGTTTGGTTGGCCTTAGAGGCTAAATTTCTGGAGCCTTCCCAGTAGGGTAATCTTTAAGAAATCCCTCCTTTAAGAAAGGTGTAAAAAGGTCGTGAAAGTTAGAAGGGAAAATTATTTTTTTTAGCGAAATTATTTTCTTTTCAAAGAAAAATAAATAATCTCAATTGGTGAATCATTGATGCTCCCTAAAGCTAGGTGGAACTATCTTGGCGAATTGTGTTTTTTTTTTCATAACTACTAAAATATAAATTAGCAAATATAAAGTAGTATTTCTATAATAAAAAATATACATTGGCGAATATAAAACAGTATTTATATTATAAAAAATATAAATTGGTGAATATAAAAGAGTATTTATATTATAAAAAATATAAATTGGTGAATATTTGTGGTGACTGGTAATAGTGTGCATAGTTTCGGTAGGCTAAAAGGAGGGTCGATGCTGACAATTACGAAGATACGTAATGGTTAGGTTGACAATGTGCATGACTTCGATGGTTAAGCTGGCAGGTTGCAGTTGAAGGCCACAAAGATATGCAAAGGACAACTTGACGGTGTACGTGACTTCGTAAGTTATGATTGTAGGTAAGATATGGGGGTTTCGAGGCCACGTTGGTAGTCTACATAACTTAGCCACAAAGTTGTAGTGACATTGATCACTGAAGTACAATTAATTAGACTTAATGACGATAAGATTTTGATTAGATGTAAAAAAAGGTTAATTTGTACAAAATCTCAGCTATGAATCGTAAACATTCATTATCTTTGTTTTCAGAGCCAAGTAATATTATGTGAAAGTTTAATGCGGCTGCCAAGTTATCAGTTCAAAATTTAAAATCACATCTAGGATATGGTGGTTTCGAGGTAACACCAACAGTTTGCGTAACTTGAGTAGTACATAAATCCAAGCCAAGATTTTGATTAGACATTAAAAAGGATAATTTTACAAGATATGAGCTATGATTCATCAACATTTATTATTCTTCTTATCGACTTCGGAGCCAAGTTACATAGGACATTACAATGTCTACAACTTTTCTTTACCGATATTCATTAATTTCCTTTTCCCAGGCAAGCCACCTGACATGAAACATTCCTTCAAAATTTATTGTGGTTGGCGAGTTGGTGATTAGTTTCTTTATATACTCCTTGGTAGTGGAATTGCAAAGCATAGGAACTTTCTAAATTTCTAAATTTGGATGAAAAGTTGAAGTTGGTGATTATTTGTATCTATATTTTCTAGGCACTTTCACAGAATGGGTCTTCCAGTTGTTGACAGATCATCAAATGAGAACCCAAAACCTATTATCCAACCAAATTTGGATATGGAGGAGGAGATTCAACAGGATGTCCTCAGTCATCTAATGTCTACAGGAAGGGATCATCATCATGCTACCAGTTACGCTGGTTACCTAAGTTACATGTTCAAACTTGAAGTAGAACATGAAAAGGTAGAGATGCGCACCATTTTTGACAATCATGGCTTCAACCATGAGGTGTTCCAAGAGGAGATGAATTAGATGATCCTATTATTTGTTGGTCTACACATCGACTAATCTTTTTTTCTTTGTGGATCTTACTAAAAATTTTGTTACTTGTAAGTTGTAATTTGTAAATACGAACTAATCAAATTTAGTTTTCATTTTGGTTTTGAAAACAGTTGGTCCACAACCATTCAATGAAATTGTGAATTAGTTTAAGTTACCAGGGTCCAGTATTATGTATCTAATATATTCTATACCAGTTTTTGAATTAAATAGTAATACTATAGTCTATAAATTTGTAATATTGTATAGTGTATACAAATGAAACAATGAGAAGTCAGAAGACTCTTTTGCAAATAGTGTTACTATGTTACTATTTTTAGTTTTAAGTAATACGCGTTTGCCGTTATTTTCTAATACTTTAAATTTCAATAGTCAATACACTAAATTCTAATACAGTAACAATAGTTTTATTATTTATAAATTGAAAAATATGTAAATTGTAATTAGTAAATCAGAATGCTAAATCAGAGTACGCCAAAGTCACGCACGCCATCAACCTGACCATTATGTATCTTTGTAACTGTCAGCATCGACCCTCCTTTTAGCCTGCCGAAACTACGCACACTATTACCAATCACCACAAATATCACTGCAATTTCACGGCTAAGTTACGCAGACTGCCAATGTGTCCTCGGAACCCCCATATCTTACCTATGATCATAACTTCTGAAGTCATGTAAATTGTCAAGCTATCCTTTGCGTATCTTTGTGGCCTTCAATTGTAACCTGCCAGCATAACCGTCGAAGTCACACATGTCATCAAAGGCTGTTTCATAACTTCTTAACGGTTAATTTTTTATGATGGTGATCGGTTCTAAAGTTACGCCAGGCTATTTCGTAACTTCTAAACGTTTAATTTAATATGATGGTGATCAGTTCCGAAGTTATGCTTGCCTATTTCATAGCTTCTCAACATTTCAAACTTTAATTTATTATGATGGTTTGGGGTTCCAAAGTTATGCCTGGCTATTTTGTAACTTCTTAATGTTAATTTATTATGATGGTTAGGGGTTCCAAAGTTATGCGAGGCTATTTTGTAACTTCTCAATGGTTAATTTATTATGATGGTTTGGGGTTCTGAAGCTATCCCTGGCTATTTTGTAACTTCTCAATGGTTAATTTATTATGATGGTGATCGATTTCAAAGTTACGCATGGCTATTTCATAACTTCTCAATGGTTAATTTATTATGATGGTTTGGGGTTCTGAAGTTACACCTGGCTATTTTGTAACTTCTCAATGGTTAATTTATTATGATGGTTAAGGGTTCTGAAGTTACACCTGGATGTTTCGTAACTTGTCAACGGTTAATTTATTTATGATGGTTAGGGTTCTAAAGTCCCTACTAACTTCATGCATAACTTCATAAAGGGGTTGAGAAGTGAGAGATGGTTTGACAGAAAGTAAGTTGCATGCAACATGGAAAGTGGGAAGTAAAAGTGTCATCATTCATGTGGCATGCCAGGCTATGTCATAACATCTCAAGGTTTTATTTTTCTGGTCAGTTTAACAGTCCTGAAGTTTTGAACAGGCGTTGCGTGACTTCGCAAGTCTCAAAGTTTTTGGATTTCAATTTCAAACGGCCAAGGGCCAAGGCCCCTGATTTGTAGGTAGCAATTTAGCATAGTTGAGATAGGGTATTAGGGACCTAGGGTTAGAAACTTAGATTTACCGTTAGCATCACTTCGAAAACATGCTAATTATTTGCTCTTGGATCTTTTCCAAATCTATGCTGGAAGAGTGGAAGTGAGAGTTGACAATGACACTTTTTTGAAAAAGGCAATTACTAATTTCATGCCTGGGTGACTGTGCTTGATGAGACATTGAGATTTTAATTTATAATATAGTAGGTGGCCTGGTGGCTGGTAGCTTGGTTGTACTTGTGAGTTGCTTGTTACTTGTTAGTTATTAAATATAGTTCACACTTCAGAGCATCTATAATTTCTAGAGTCAAAGAGAAACCAAAGAGTTTAGTACTTAAAAGAATGGCAGAACAAGGATCTACTAATGTTGTTGCAGTACTGGAAAAGAGTGCCATTGTCCATTTAAGAACAAAGAGGCCAAACATATACACTGAAGAATGGATGAAATTGTTGCCTGGATCCTCAAATTTGCAATCAGCTAATGCTTATGAATGGAGGGACCCTTATGCATCCTGCAGGGATGCCGAATGCCCAAACACAACTGGGTATGAGCTCTTCATGTTTTCTTATAACAATAGAATTAGAGGCCCTCCTGTTTCAAACCCATGGGATAGGAACTTGGCAAAGTTGATAGTACCTAAGGTATTTTTGGATGTAGACCTCATGAAAGTGCTAATTCAAGCATACAATCTAGTGACAAGCTTTCCACAAGCATGACAAGTCTATACTCTACATGTTAGATAGAGCATCTTTTACTCAAGCTTTTGACCTTTAGGGACCTATGAGCATGGAGATTGACCTAGCGGGAGAGGAGGCCCTATTTAATAGATAGAGAAATTACTACCATGGAAGAGTTATGAGGAGGCATATTCCTAGAGAAAACAAAGAGGTAGGGTTATTATCGAAGAAGGTTGCAGATTCATTTGATATTGAGCTTTTCTTTCCCTATTTCTAGAATACCATCTACGGTCTACACAAATTTAATTGACTAGATGGAAGTTTGACAGTGACTCCTAACATTTTTGTCATGGCTACAAATGTTCAGGATCAGTACACCAACAAGGAGTTTGATTATGTGGGGCACATAATCAATGTAATGCACTCTGAGTTGATGAATGCGAAGATTGATTTGAAAAGCTTCAAGTTTAATCACTACTCTATGCTGATGAACCTGATCCTCTATTTCAATATTGGCTACATCAAGCCAGGGTTCATCGATGAGACCGAGAATGAGGGAGGAACTATTCCAGTTCAGCTGTGGACTAGGTTATGGGATAGAACTTACCATTTCTCTAATTCCATTTCTTTTTATAGTGATTTTGTGGATCTAGTAATGAACATGTTAGGTATTGTGAGGGATAGATTTCCTTTACTTGTTAGAAAATTGCTTAGACCTGTAGCATTTAATATTGACAATGACATCAAGCACAATTGGGGTGATATGTTTTTTTTTTAGAATTTTACTATTATAAGAGTGTATGCTTGCCCTCAACATCCACACATACTACCAAAATTTGTCCCAAAAAGATTGGCAATAGTAGAATTCTTGTGGCAGCTTATCATGATGGATAGGGAGCACTTAGGCCCTAAAAGACATAAGGGAACCTTTCTGCCAAGGAGGTTCCAAATAGGGGATTTCTCTATAGGTAAAGATGCTATGGACCAAATCCATGAATTTCTCAGACAATTCAAATTTCCCTTTGGTAAAGCAAGGATGTATGACCCTGAAGACTTCATTAGAGGAGCATTGAGAGAAATGAGGAATCACAATTTGGCTCTAAATCAGCCTATGGTAGAGGAGGATGTTATTAGAAATGTTTATAACAAAGTTACCTGTGAAGAGAGAACCTGTAAATGGGAAAATATTGTTAGGGTAGAGGAACAATTGAAAAAGGTAGACCCTACCTTCCCCAATTTGTTTCCTGATCTCAAATACATTAAGAAAATTGAAATGTGTTTAGAGAATTATGAAATAGAACAAGCTGAGCCATCCACATCTGAGCAGGGGCCATCAAAGAAACAAAAGTTGATGAATGTACCACAAAAGGCAAGGGAAAAGGCACTACAAATCCTACCAGGTAATAGCCATTACTTTGCTGACTTAAGACAAAAAAATTTGATATCAATGGTAGATGAGGGAGAAAGGTTGTAGATGAGTTAGAATTAGCTGGAGCTAGATTGGATGACAGGGTCATCCAAGCTAAAGAGTTTATAGATGATGATGAATTCATCAAGTCCATTGAGTTTAAAACTTTTCTCTTTAGAGTTAAGCAGAATGAATTAACACTATCTTTGAAACCAGGGGAATCATAGGAAAAAATTGTTCAAATGATTGAAAAATTATAGGCCTACGATCCCAATAGTGAAACATTAAGTGTTGAGGAGGTAAGAGATCGTGTAAAGAGAAGTGGCATGTTGTTGATCCCTGGATGGGACTTGGAGTCCTCATTCCTAATTGACCAAATCAAGAGGTGATATAAAGCTGTAGCTTATGAAGCTTTTGGCCCTGATGGACTCATGAGGGGTTCTGGATTCAATATGGACACTAAGACACTAGCAGTATGGTGTGTGGCCCCAGAATCTAATAAGCCCAGATTGGTTGACATCCAAGACACTGTACAGGGTAGCCAATTAATATGGAGGCTGCAAGACACTATAGGATTAGAGATAGAAAATCTCCTACATCATGCATCCTCCATGAATAAAGCAGTGGTTGAGGACTTGGAGAACAGGCTAGCTAGGACATTTAGAGATTATGTGGCATCTAGAAAAAAGTTTGAAGAGGAACTGAAGAAGAATTATTTGCTAGATAAGACTATGAAGGAGCTAAAAGATTAAATAAATACTCTAAAAAATCATTCCAGGGAATTTACAAAGGTCTATGATGCAGGGGTCCAAACTGAGCATGAGGGGGGCTTAGCTCCAGAACTTGCAACAGAAAAGATAATAATGGACATTGATCAACTTGAGCCTGTTGATACTAGAATTACTAAAAAGGAGACTTTGAAGAAGGTGTTATTGCACAGAGTAAATATTTTAAAAGGGAAGTCTCAAATCCTTCATAGTACTTTCATTTCTTTGTAGGGGACAGAATATCAATCTTCTAATGCCTTGTCTATACTAACCCCATTATTTAATACTTCGGGCCCATACTTGAAATTCTTTGATAGGTTAGTTTTACTAATGGAGAAAAAAATGGAGTTACCTAACAAAATAAATGATGTTAAGGAAATGGTGTTATTAGTAAAGGATTTGTATACATTTTTCACTGGCAAGTTACAAAATGTTCAGGCAAAGCTTAAGGTTTTTGTTGAAGAGTCTAAAGGATATATCCATGCTATTGTGGACAAAGAGGGATAGTTGAAGGAATGCCAGGAGTGGGCTGATTCTTTCAATCAAATTATGGAATGTAGGAAGGTGGCTTCTTATTTTGTTGGTGATACTGACATTTCAAGTTTTTATGAAGTTGTGGATGAATTGTACAAGAAGGAGATTGACATGAATAAGTTTGCTGCTGAATCCTGAGCCATAATGGATGCCAAGTGGATCAAATGCCTTGAAGACTTGGAGATAGTTAGAGAGATAACTTGGCCATCAAAGAGGGATATTGTGGTGTGGGAAAACATTGCAGAGATTCAAGCCTTTGTCTTGCCATATTGACATGGATGATGGAAGTAGTTGAGACAGTTCTAGTATTAGATGAAGAGCCAATAGAGGGAGGTCAGTTAATTCAAATATGGTATCTTATGTTTGTGGTTCACTTGCTGTGGATACACCTTTGGTGCAAATCAAGACTGATTCTGAAGAATCTAGGCTACCAGTTGTCACTCTAATAAGTTAATAACTATTTCCAATTTTGTTTAATTTGCCAAATGCCAATGTTAGTTTCTATTTTCTGATCATTGATCATATTCATTGATCATTGACATTGATGTATAAATTTGAAGTAAGTTTTAGTTAATACAAATATACAAGGATTCTTTGTAATTTTCTGATAGATCATAGAAGTCAGAGACTTCAAGTCTCTGTCCTCTCACCTCTGAGTCTGGTAATTGGTTACTGGTACTATGATCATTGATTCTTGAATTTGAAATTTCAAAGTTAAATTTAAAATTAATAGTATAATACATGGATATTTTGTAATTTTCAATTTTTCTATCATTGTGCCTATATAATTTTGTAAAGAGCTCATTGGCTCAAGTCAAAACTCAAGAATCTCAATTCTAATTAAGTAAATGCTTAGTATTAGGAAATTAGGTAATTGACAAATGATAAATTGACCATGTTGGTAGTATTTTCAGTTTTCATAATTTCCTGCAATTTTCCTCCCGAAGGCCTAGGCCCTAAATTTTGATCAAAATGTTAAAACCCTAAGTGCTAGGTTGAGATATTCTCTAAATTCTAAAAATCCATTAAACCCTAGAAAGGCTCAGATCGGTTCTATTTCATCGTTACTTTTTCAAAATTTCAAGTCACTTAAAAGAACCTTTAAGCATGTGCGCGTTACTAACAGACCACCAGCAATGTTCTGAAGTAACACTGGGTTATTTTGTAACTTCTCCACGGTTAAGTCGTTACGATGCTAATGGGTTCCAAACTTCTAAAGGACTCCCAGCTAATGACATGCGTAACTTTGGAACACTTTGTCAGGAATAGTTGGTTTACGGAGCTTCATGAGGGTTTGTTGGCCATTAGTGTCGGTGGTTACAAAGCTGCAATGAAGCATATGGCAGAAAAGTTAATCAGTTACAAGATTAAATAGCTGAGAGGTTGCGAAAGGTTTTGTGCGGGACTTCGCAAGGTTATATCAAATTACAAATTTCTTGAACATTCTACAATTACAAAAATCATACATTCTACAATCTACATTACAAAAATCATGAGTTCAAAATTTCAAATTACAAATTACAAAAATTCAAATTCAAATTACAAAAATCATGAACAATACTTATTACTTGTACCCGAAGGCTTGTAATTGAATATGAGTCAATTAATAAATTGTCAATAAATTAATAAATATTCAGAATCAAGTCCAATTCCATTATCAATTTATCCAACAAGTATAGTAATAAGTATATAGTGTATAAAATTATAAATACCTATTAACCAAATGCTAATTCTAAATCACTTCAGTCTTCACTTAGTGTCAGTGAGTAGTTTGCCTCGCCCTCCTCTATATCCCACATGGAATCTAGCTCCTGAAATTGACTACTACTACTAGCAAGAGGTTCTTCTTCATTTTGAGTTGGGTATTCAAAATCAAAAAATTCTTCATCTTCATTATGAGTCTGGGACCAAGATCCATCGTTTGTCTGTGAACCACCATGTTTTGAACTAGTGTTCAAAAGCCCTCATCTTTCACACAGGGAATTTCAAATTGCCAACGCCCTATCATAAGGAAAGTCTGTAACATTGTGCTAAGTTACAAAAAATCTCAAGCAAGTTTCCAAATTTCTATCTAGTTTGTTTCTGATCTTTGATTTCAAAAACCCCAATGCACTGAAAACTCTTTCATCTTCCACCAAACCCAATATCATTGTTTGACATAAATCAACAAGTTTGAAATATTCTGATATTGAATCACGCAGTATTTCACTCTACTCTATCCTTTTCCAAAGCTTAGTTATTACACCAGGTTGAAATAGATTCTCCAAGTTTTTTAACTGCAATTTCATACATGATGCAAATTGTCTACATTGTTTTTTAAGATTAGCTGAATCTATAATTCCATCAATTGGTTGTCCATTGCAATCTGCATGTTTTGAAAACTCTCTGATCAATTCATCAATTTTTTAATGAAACATATGAGCATCAAGCTGTCTATCTCTGATGTTTTTCCAAAAATGAGGAAACACACAACCCATGGCCTCAAGAATTTCTTCTCTAGGGAATCTTTCACGAATCTCACTTGAAAGTTGGTAGGAAATTGACTTCAAATTCTCACTAATAGATTTAACAAACATGTCAAAATCAGCCCTTTTAACTAGAAGTAGTTTGCGTTGCTTGCCCATCTTAGATTGGTGCATTGGTATTTCATATCCTTTCACAAACACACATAAATCATTTTTTGCATTGAATTGTAAAAAATTCTTAGCATGATTCAAATCTGTAATTATTTGCCACCTAAAAAAATTTGGGCTTTGAAGTGCTATCATATCTTAGTATAAATTATCAAGGGCAAGGCATGTCATTCTACATAAATCTGAGTACTCATGGATATACATAGTCCTGTCTTGGGCTTTCTTAACCAGCTTGTTCATTAAATCCAGCATGGGGAGAAAACTGGCTAAAGTTAACAGAGTCTCTACATCACTTAACTTATGTAACAAATCATGAGCTTTGTCTACTATGAGGCATTGCTCATATATTACTCCGATCAAGGATTGATATTCTATTAAAACTCTTTCTACTGGTCCATGCAAAGAGATCCATCTAGTCTCAACATCCTTGAGAAGCTTGTTTCCTAGTGTTACTCCCTCTGAGAAAATCTTAAATTCTACAAAATGTTTAGGACTTTTGCAGAAGTAAGAGTATATGTCACAAACTAGATCTTCAACTTTTGACACTGTCGAAAAATCGCTTACAATTTTATATGCTAAATTCATTCAATGGGCCATGCAATGTATCCCAAGCATGTAAGGTGCAATACTAGTTTGTAATCTTGCACAGAGACCATTCCTTTGGCCTTGCATTACTATAGCTCCATCAGCTCCAACACACACTAACTTGTTTCCAATTGTCAAATCATCCATACCAACAACTTCATTCAAAGCATTCTTCACTTCAAAATATAAGTTTTCTGCTATTGAATTGCCCCTCATTTTATGAACGTAGAGTAGTGTCATGCCCATTGAAAACAAGACTAAAAATGCACCAATTTTTTTTTTTAAAGGATTAATTAGGTCAAATTTAATGTTGCAGGTTAACAGGGTGATCATGGCAATAGATCGCAAGGACTCCAGATAAAAAAATTGATAATCAAAGTCGGTCACCAAAAGACACTAGCAGTTAAAGTTATAACAAGGGATTCCATTAAAGTGGTGATGTTGCAATCCAGTTCAATAGGGATAGAATGATCTATTCTCGAATTAGCATTTGGTGATGCCAACAAGGTCTATCCAAGGATTCCTAATAGGTTAACCAATCATTATTAAATTATTAGGGTGACCCTATAGCAAGGAATTAACTTAAAAATAAACTATTCACAATTAGGTCACCCTACTGGTTACAACTAGGTTACAATCTAGGAAGGTCTATTTTCCATAATTGTTTCATTAATGATACCAAGCGGTTTTCACTGAAAGGAGGTCTCAATAATTGAATTAACAACAATTCCTTGATTTAAAATCCCCATAGATTATTTAAAGGACATTGCCTAGAATATTCTTTAATTAACGTCCTTATAACATTGATTATAGATTTTGATATGCTTAAACTAATATCAACGTTGTTTATTAAAAACATAAAGATAATTGATGTTGATCCTTAATATGATAAGCTATATCAACCAATTTAAATGATGATTATATTTATATGAGACTCATATTTAATAACTAATTATGAAATATCAATTAATTAATGTGGTTATTAACCAATTGATAAATTATAAAATATCATTTAATAAATTTAATTAACAATTTTAATTAAATAATATATATATATATATATATTTTTTTAATTAATAATCATAATATATTAACTAATTAATATAACATTAATTAATTAATATACAATAACAAATTAATTATATATATATATATATATATATATATATATATATATATATATATATATATATATATATATATATATAACATATTACTATAACAAATAATATTACCATCTCATTGAAATATCAATTAAATGACACATTAACAATTATAAGGAAATTACCCTAAAATAAGCAAATTAACTAATAATAAATTCTACCTACACTGATTACTATCTAAGCTCCCCCTAATCCCAAGGCAAACACCAACTAAAACCCCTAACCTACTCTCCTATCCTACTCCCTCCTTGACCCACGTGCCAAGGAAGGGAGGACCATCATGTACAAGGTCACTACCATGCTAAGCGCGCCAAAGAAGGGAGAAGGGAGTTTTGGCTTGAAAGGAAAAGGAGTTCCTTGGAGGTGGGGCCCTCAAACACCCCTAAGTCTAAGACAAAACATGGGAATCATCTGTTTTAAGGCTAGCCTAAAAGCAAGAAGAGGGTGTGCAAGAATAAGGAGGGGCCCACAAGATCCCATAGGTATGATAGGATCCTAGGGAATAGTTCTAAGCCTGCATTAGTGCAAGTGCATTGTCCAATAAAAGGGTAGTTTGGGTAGAAAGCAACCTGTATTCAAAACTCTGCGCCACTTTTTTGGGATAGGAATTTAAAAAGAGTAAGGAGTAATATATTTATTATAATTTTATTGCATTTAGTTGACTTGGATTAGGCATGTTCATATTATACTATATATTGCATTTCATTTAGACAAGTAGGCAATTAATATAATAAAATAATGACTGTGTGTTTGGAATTTGTATGGGAATTTTTCCCATACAAATTCCAGAGACTTGTAGGTCTCATATTGCATTTTTTTTTGCCCATTTCTTAGTCTCTTTTTTTTAACTTGTTTGGGTTACAATTTATTTTTCTTTCATACATCTAAATTAATATTGATGGTTTGTCTTTGATAGGAGATAATGTTGGTTACTCTTTAACTTACTAGTATTTCTATAGTAGTTTGTTAGTGATCTGATTGTTAATTATAGAGCAACTATACTTCATCTAAAATAACATAATCAGTTAACAGTTTACTTTGCAAGGGAGGAGGGTGAAAGAGAGTGAGTGATTCAATACTTGAATTCAAATGACATTTACATATAATGATTCCAATAGTAGAATGATAATATTTTGATAACTCACTTATCCTTTCTAAAGCTTTCTTATTTCTATAACAATACAAATGCCATTATCAATAGGGGAAAATCTATTCTACATTTTCCATCAAAGCTAAGAAATCCATTTTATTGCAATGAAATGTAATCTCATTTTTCCATTATAGCAATGATTTCAAGATACATTAACCATTTCATAGCCTTCATAAAGATTTGATATTGAATGACATAAAAATAAAGTTTCAAATTGCTTCCAAGATTCAGCAACAAATTCTCACAACTAATTACAACTACACTATTACAACACAAGCTTTGGAGAGACAACTCCACTACAAAAACTTTGAACTCATGGATATCAATGGATATCCTTACAAATGTTCAATCTCAATACAAAGGTATTCCAACACAAAAATGAAAACATCTTCATATCTTCACAAGATTACATCTCCATCTAAGAAGACTTCATGGCTCCAAAATCCTGCAATAAAACACAATTGCATAGGCCAAGGAGTGCTCACCTCCCAACCTAGGCTTCTATGAAGCCACCCCCGAGCTTGGGGAATCATCAAGAGACAAGAGAAAACACTCAAACAAGCTCACAAACACAAGGACATGAAGACATAACTACATGAAAACTCCCTCCCAAGTTTGTTACAAAGAGTCTCATATGAACTCACATTGGGTGAAGGTGGAACTAAACCAAGAGGAGAAGCACATCTATTGATGGGAACTAAGCCATCACTTGGCTTCCTCATCAAATTCTTTTCTCTACAACACAACTCCACAAAAGAAATCCTTATGACCCTCATTCAACAAAATGTAAATAAAGATGGCTACATGGAGCCCATACTTCCATGTTCATCCCTCTCCATTCCAAGGAGAGACTCTACACTCTTGAATGTCCCAAAAAAGCCCTTCACCCTCAAGGCTACTCTTCCCTCCCAAGGGTGAGTGTGGCCTTGAGAACTCCCTCACAACACACTACAATTCTCATGAAAACAAAAGAAAAGTTCAAGAGCAACAAGAATACTTCACATTCACAATGCTATGAAAATCATGAACATATCAAGTTCAAGATTTCTCATAGCTTACAAAGAAGAACACTACATAAAAAAAACATGAATCACAAAGAAATAACTCCATTACTACAACATACAAATTCACAACACAACACTACAAGAATCCATATTTTCATTATGCATACAACAACTATTATTCAAGAGAGCATTTTCTCTCAACATGAAAAAGAAAGAAAAACTTCAACAACTAAGAGAAGTGAACCACCAACCTTGATCCAAAGCTAAAGGAAGATAGTTGAAGATGAGCTTTTCCCAATATCCAAGGTCCTCCAATTTGGCAAAATCTCTAAATCTAGAGAGTGGGTGTCAACCTTTTCCAAAGGAAGAGGGCCCTCTAAAAAAGTCTCCACACACTCTCCTATGGATAAGGCTTGCATTCCTATTGGGTGGTCTTCCCAAAGGCCCTTACAAGGTTTCCAATTTTGGTCTCTTACAATGGTAAGCTAAAAAGGTGGAAAGAGGACTTCCTTCTAAGTGGGTGGTGATCTATCCTAAGCTTGGTCCCAAAAGTTGATTCTCGTCCATCTTGGGAAACCAACTTTTGGATGGGTCATTTGGTCAACCAAGGGTTATCCTTTGGTGAAAAATGACCCTTACCCTATGGTATAACAAGTGGGGTAACTAAAAATGGTCAAAACTCTCCCCTAGGTGCCCTTTTAACCTTTCAAAAGTGCAAGCAAAGTTCAATTTCGAAATACAAGGATTAGACAACACTCTAAGCTCTCTAATCAAGTGGTCTTCATGGGTATCCTAAAGGTACCTTCCTAGGTTAGTGTTCAACCAATCCCCAAGTGGACATGTCATGGCCTCATGTACACACATGTGTCAAGTGACACAATACAAAAAGATACTTCACATGCCATGTATATATCCACTTGGGCTCTCTCATAAAAAATAACATTCACAAATACATATAAATCAAAAACATTCATGCATCACACTTTACAAAATAAATACATCACAACGAGGTTATTGGCTTCTCACTAGAAGCAACCTTGGCTCAACAGATATTCACAATATTCTCTGTGATGATTCTCCGAATTTCCATGGCCTATCTCCCTGCACACTCAATTCCAATATCAGTAGTCCAAGAAAATTAAAAATGAACATGTAAATACATAGCATTAGAAATCAAGTAATTCATCTGACAATTCATAACTTACATGACAATTGATTATCCACAACATACAACTCATCTTAAATACTTAATTCAATTAAATTCAAACATAAACATCGCATTCATACATAATTCAATTTGCAATTAAACTTCATCATCGTAAATGTTCATAAATTAAAATTAAAACATACATGCTAATCTCAAACCAATGCCTCAATATTCATCATATAATCATAATATAACATCCATCAATCTACTAAGTGATAAAACCACATCATAAAGTATCGATAAAATCCATAAGGCATCAAAATATAATCATAAAATATGTCTATGTCAAAAGCAGAACTAAATGGCTATGATAGGCTAGGGCTGAGGCCTCACAAGTAGATGAGCTTGGCAGACATGTTCTTTTACTGTATACACATGCATACAAACCCAAGCAATATTATCTATTGCAGTAACTTCATCTATGGATAATGAAATGAATCTAGATTGTTTTACTTTCTCCTATAAATTTTGCTTTTCCACCTTAGAAAGATAGTTTTCCATTTCCCATCCAACGTTTGTTGACCAATGTGACATGGGATAGTGAGGAACTTTCAAAAAAGATAATAAATTACCATATTCTGAGAAGTCTCTCATAGGATGCCCTCTGGACATAAGATGAAAAACAACACTCATCTCAACTGTCTTTGCCATGTTTGCTTCATTAGCTGCATGTTTAAACCTAGCCTTGATTGGATTTTCACTACTAGCAATTACTTCCATTCTCTTGTTATGCTCTTCATATTCTATGGCATACTTAACATGAAGACATTCTTCCTTTGATTTCCATCTCACTACTAATATTTCTTGTCTATCTATGGTCTATTTTTCATAAACCTTACCAATATTCTTTTCTATAGTGTCAAGCTTTAGCTGCAACTTCTTCTCTCTTTTAAGTGTCCAGGTACAAATCTTACACCTACATTCTATTAGTTGTTCATCATTGCTTAGGACTAGTTCAATGAACTAGTACTTTGCTACCCAATCAACCTTAAAGTTTCTTTCCATTTCCCACTCCCGCCCCATTTTTACTTCCCTTTTTCTTTTCTTCCTACCAACATTATTATTATCTTCATTGCTACCATTTTCTTCCAACTGGTTCTGAATATCCCTTATAACATCTTCTCTCATGCCACCATTATTATCCTCATTTGATGCATTTTGATTTTCATTTAACTCAGTGACAACCCCAGCTTGTGGTACTGGTACTGGTGAGCTACTGTGAATGGATTTTGCACTCGCAATTGCAGACGTTGATGGAGCAGAAACATTGCCAACTCCAAAGAAAGCCTTTATGGTAGTATCTTTAATTTTTAGGCATTTTGATGGCCTCCCAGGCCCTTCACTACCCCTAGGAGTCTTACCCTTGTCTAGCTTTCCAATCTCTTCACTGCCCTAAGCATGGAGAGAAGTCTGAGTCTCAACCTCCCTTGATATTTGAATCCCTTCAGAAGTAGTAGCCTGAGGATAGTCAATCTCAGGATAGTCACCCTTGTCTGACATCTTTACCCAATGACCTCTCACTAGTCACTAGGATTCTAGCCTCTAGGAATTAAAATTAATAGCAATACTATGAAATGTGAACAAATAATTGTTTACCTTTGTCCTGCTTCCTCTAATTTCTGACTCTTTGAAATGTTGAATCCTCTATTTACCATTGCAAGATTGTTATTTGTAAATCTGGCCCTCCAAGCTCTAGCTCCAAAGATTTTTAATGACGCGTGATAAGACTACTTTTAAGTTTTCTAAACTTGATTTGAATTTATATCAATCCATGATTCCAAATTCCAAATTTCCAATTTTTATTTATTTTCAAATTCCTGAGCTTTTGGCGAAAATGTGCCGAGTGCCGACCTAATCAATGCTATTTTTGGCAAAAAAATAAATATACATGGTGGTCAATAAAATAATTAATTAATGGGTTGGCAAAATACGACATGGACCAATAAAACAATTAATTAGTGGGGTGGTGAAATATGTCATGGACCAATAAAACAATTAATTAACAGGTGGTGAAATAGGTCATGGTTAAGATAACAATATAAACCATTTGGCTATTTCAAATTTTATATGCAATTCATAATTAATATCGCTGGCGAATAAGAGACCATTAAAAGAACCATGTCACATTAATTATAGGCAAATATGATGGTCAACAGCGTCAAACAGAAAATTTGATTGGCGATTCCAATTAATATTTAGCGGTTACCGTGTCAAGATTGGGTGAATATTTTCTAGCCTATACATGCACAATTCACCAATTTCATGAAACGTTATTCTCAGAATTTGCCAAAAGGTGAATATTCACCACTAAAAATTATGCTACTTCCTAGGTGGTGGAAAATTGTCTATTTAAGGAAGGCCCGTAGTGTTGTCTAGGGTAGTTTTGAGTAGTTATGGGTAGATCTAGGTAATGATTCGAGGCTTTGTACTATAGAATATTGTAAAGGAAATGCCCATGTGGCTTTGCATATTGTAATTCTAAAATTTTTAATTCCACATTTGTGGAGATAATAAGAAGCTCATTTTCTATTCTTGCAAATTGTTGTTGTTTCTCTATTTCTGTTATGTGTTTGTGGTATTAAGGGGAGCACCCTTCATCACAAGCTCTCCATGAGACTTTGCGATCCTACCCTTTATCCTTTTTTATGCCTCCTCCACATGGACTCAACTAAAAGAGGTCCTCAAATCATGCAGAAACGACCCTATTGACATGATCTATGAGACTGGAAAATCAAGTTTGAGATGACTAAAGTCAAGCGACGACCATGCCTAGAAATCGTGGATCTTGATGGTTTCCCCAAAAAAATGAAGCCCAAAAATGTCTAAGTGTCAAAACCACTTCTCAACTTTTCAGACTTTCGGAGGCTAAAAATATCGTATGGCTGAAATGTTGAAAATCAAGGTTTTCAAAAATGGCTAAGTGTGGAAAACTCCTTTTCTTCTATACAAATTTTGGCTACTTGTCAAAACTGGATTCCCATCAACTTGGGAGGACTTCTAGGTGAACTTTGTGGAATCTATCCAGGTCTAACCCTTCAAAAAACTTATGCATTTTCCCCATAAAAAGTAGACCTTTATCTCTCTTCTTATTGATCCTTTTTAGCACCTTTCCAAAAGTTTTCAAGGCACCAGTAATTTCTTAGATCCATATCTTGAAATTGTCCAATTTTGACCCTTCATATACCTTAACCAAAACATGGAAGCACTTCTTCCTTATTACCATAATATCTTCTAGTTCTCTTTGCCACTTCAAGGTATTCTCCTCCTAACCATTCTCCTCACTCACAATCTCGACCAAGGTTGTGATTACTTAAAGAATATTTCAGAAAGGCCTCAGAATCTTCTTGAGAGACACCCTAGAAAACTCCTCAAAATCAACTTTCCAATATTCACATGCCTAAACAAAATAATGTGGGACATTTATCGATATACTTGAATCACCCCTTTTCTCCAAAATAGCCTGTAATGAGGCCTTAGGGTTATCAAGGTCAATGGAACATGTTGTCTTAAGAATGAATTTCTTCATTCCTTCATTTTATTCCATTAATGCCTTGATCTTCTCTTTATCTTTATCCATGAATCCCAAGGCATGTTTCAGTCCTAGTGTAGCTAGAGTTTTTCTTTCCTCTCTAGTAGGCTCTCATATAACTATCTCTTCTAGCACATATTCATTTGGAGTGACCTCTATCATACTGATACTCATTATAGGGGCAACCACCTCAGCCTTCCACCTACCTTCTTGATCTTGTGTTTCATATGAAAGGGTCCTTTCCCAGGCAATTGATCCTTTCCGATGGAATGCTCATCCCAACATTGCCATGTCCGTATCATCATCATTAGTGTATACTCTTACCCTTGGTTGGACTTCCATAGTGAACCAAGTGGGATTTGAAAAGGCAATGATTGGCTCGAATGGGGCAACCAAACTTGAGGTAGTAGCATGGTGTTCTATTTCCATCTCTATATGGCTTTCCTCTTGTCCCTCCTCTATTTCTTTCTCTTTCCATATGTTCTATTCCTCTTCTATATTCATTTTTTCTTCTTCTCCAACTTGTCCCTCTAATCCATCTTTCCCTTTTGAAGGAATCTCACCAATCATCTTTGTTTCTTTCTCAGGCTCTAAAGGCTCTTGTGCTACTACTTCAGTGTGAACAAGTGGTGGAATAGGAGCTTGGGAAGGAGTGGTTTGTGTGGGAGGAGTAGGAGCAACAGGGGGAGTGGGTGAAGGTATTGGTGGAGGAGGCAGAGTTGGCATGGGAGCATTAATAGGGAGAGGTTTTGGAGGAAACATAGTGGTTTGAAACTGAGGTAGAAGTGGAGAATTTAATGGTGTTGAACATGGAGGAGGAGGATTTTGATGCACCAATGGACGTGGAGTGGGAGTAGAATGTGAAAGATGGGTAATTTTTACTATAATATCTTCCTTAGAGGTGATACTTATAGAAGAATCCTTTCCTGACTCTGGACCCTCCCTCTAAATTTTAGCTACAACCTCCTCAATGGATTCCTAAGACTTTCATGGAACTTCCTCTCCCATATTGTCAGGAGGACTAGTGAGCTATGTAGAAAGAGAATCAAAAGAAAATGACTATCCTGCAATTGGAGCTTGTTACACAGATTCTTGGAAACCATGAAGTCCCTTGAAATCAGGGATGTCAAACTCATCATGTCCTAAAGCATATATATTTATTGGCTCTCCTTGGGTTTCTCCTATGACATCTTCTTATGGATCATCTTCTAATACTCTACTTATTTTCAATGATCCTACTAACTGGGTTCTTCTACTCAGGGGCACTTGGTCCTCCTCATCTTCATCATCCTCCAAGAGGGTATCCATTTGAGTGGGTGTTAAGTCTTTCTTTCTCTTGTATAGGTTCCCTTTCATTACCTCAGCTAGCCTAGGTCTAGTCATCTTGAATTTAGGTGCCTTCTTTGATGTACTCAAAGGTTTAAGACCATTAGAAGAAGGAACATCTATAGGTTCCATGCTTTTTGTCATTCTAGTATTGGGCTTCTTTGAGTAACTAGCTGAGCCATATGTCATATGGCGCTCATGCCTATACATCATTTCTAGCTTATGTGGTGCAACCCCTTTGAACTGTGGCATCAACACATTCTCCTCTTTCTTCTTCCTTTCCTTGTAGGGTTGAGCTGGGTATTGTTTCATTGGCACTAGATCCATGGGAAAAGGATGGGAAATCCAATCCTTAGTCACCTTGATGACATGTTTAGCTTTGAAATTTATATCATCATTCTCATCCCTATCCACCTCTACATTTAAAATGGCTTTGGTGTATACCTTATCCGCATTGTAGATAGGATACAAAACATCCTCAGAAGCATCTTACTTTACCTTCTATGATACCTATATTAATAGGGCAGCCTATGCTAGCTCTAAACTCATCCAGTAATAATCACAGATCCTGACTTCATAGTCATCTAGGAAATTTATCCATTGATCCTTAATGTGAGGCTCATGCATATAGTGTTTCCCCATTATATGTTTCTATGTTCCTATAGGATCAAACCTAGTCCTGATAAGATTATAGTTTTGTAGAGGATGTTCATACCACTCGAAAGCCAATGACTTACATATCTTCATATCTTGTAGAAAATGAGGGCCTATAGACATCGAGAAGTCCCAACAATGCTTCTTCTTATGCTAGATATGTTCATGAGTGTCTGACAATTTATGAGCCATCTATAACAAAATTATCCTATCTGATGGATATCTAGGCAACTTCTTAGGATCCAGGGTGCTTCTTGCTATGCATATGTATATGAAAGTCTGAAACTAAATGTAGAATGCCCCAAGGGCCTTTACCTTAGTAGCAACTTCTGTTGAGATTCTCTTGGTATAATCTCCTTCAATAGAGCATATGATAGCAAACACAAAAGCATCATCAACGATGTGGAACTCCAGACTATCTAGTGCATAGTGTTCCTTCCGAACCAACTCTAGGTACACTATGAATGGCCATGCAATCTGATCTCCCATAGCTCCAACCTTAAATAATCCTGGGTATACTGCCCTTGCAACTAATAAGTACACAACATATGATGTCATGTAGAAGTGAGGGTCATCCTTTACTATAGTCAAATGTTGGTCTAGGTTATCACTAGGAGTAGTAGCCCAATCAAACCTTGCTTGTCATTCTTTTATCTTGTCAATGAGCAGGGTCATCCATGGTTCTAATTGTACTGATTTAGGTAATCCATACACCTGACTGATCATGGTAATGGCTGTTTGGAAGTCATTATGTATGTACCCTTTCCTCATGTCTATCTTTTCCAATTTATTCTTGGGCAGAGGTAGTATGATATATTCCTTGTTCATAATTTCATGAGCCAATGAAATGTCCTTGTTGTAGAAGTCCATTCCTTTACCGATCGTGAAGATGAAGAGCTTATCTAGCCCCTTGGGTAGATAAAAGACATCTTCAATGTTGTCTGGCTTGAGATCCAAAACTACTTCACCCATGTTTTTCTTAACCATCCTTTCATCTGATATGTAATGACTTACCAGAGTGTTGATTAAATCTAAGGACGGGATGGAGACTAGGTGTGCTTCTGCATCTACTAGAGAACAATATACTAATGAAGTGCAGTCCTTAGATCTTCTTATTGGCTGTGCACATTTGAATAGGTACTCATTCCAGCTGACATTCCTAATGTCGGTATCCATGATCTTAACATGTAGGTTGCCCACTTTGGAAGGTGTGTGATATCCCTTGAATTGGTACCTCATAGCTGGTGAATTGACATTCTCTGCCATTTTTGCAAAGAGAAAAATGCATAAATCAATAAACATCAAATCACACAAATAAGATAAAAATATAAATGATTCTGAAAGAACTAAGCCTAAAAGGTTTTGGAAAACCAATTTCATCCTTTTGGACCTTCGGGGGTACATGACCTCTAAAAGACCAAAAAGGCCAAAATGCTGAAAAGGGAGACCTCTAGAAAAATTGTCGGGCTCAGCAATTTAGAGATATGATCCTTTTGACTTTAGCTAATCAGAGGTGTAAGATGTTCGGGGTGTGAAACCCCCAAAATGTCGAAGAGGGGACATATGAAACTCAAGGAAAGAATGTCCTGAGAGTTTCAAACAGCAAAAGTATGAAAATTTTGATGTTCAAAAAGTTAAAATTAGGGTTTAGTCTAGAACTTGAAAATGATCCTTAGAGTGAGTTTGACCATGAACTTGAGGCCAAGGGGTTGAAGGGGACAACTTTGTGATCCCCAAGGTAGGACTAGGCAAGACTGACATGAAAAAACCGTAGCGACTAAACAAACAAACCTAAAAAAGTGATTGGAAAATGAAACCTAAATAAGGAAAAGAACAAAATCAAAGATATGAAGGAACCAACCTTAGACAAGCTAGAAGATGACAACCACAAAGCAAGGAAAAATAGCCAAGGAAACTAAAGAATGGATGAAAATGCCCCAGAAAGCTCCAAAGGGCGTGATCACAAATGGAAAACAAGTGAGTCAAAATGAGGGCTCTTTTCCTTATATAGGCAATTGGTAGGGGTGACGTCAGTCGCCTCCACCAATTTGTTTTTCGGCCTTTTGGGGGTCCCTGACCTCTGAAAGTTCAAAGCACCGAAAGGTCGACTCTCTTTAGAGAATCAAACCTTTTGGTGTCCAAAACTTTAAAAATCCTTAAATCCTTGGGACCTAGAATGCTTGAGGGTAATTGAACTTCAGACCTTTCACACTTTTGGGCCTCTAAAAGTGCAAAAGTGTGAAACTGCAAAAATGACTAAAAGAAACAACTAAACCTAAAGCCCAAAAACTAAACTGATAAGTAGAGCATGGCTAGGGAACCACAACATCTCCCTTCTATAATCAAGAAATTTTATGATATCTATTAGGGGAACACAAATTTTTACCCGAGATAAGGCTCAAGACATAAAATATTTGGAGTTAGAAACTTTCTTAGCATATACTTTCTTCTCTATAAACTTGATTAACTTTGGAGGATGTAGTCACTCTACTTTCTTTTTAAAGTATATTTGTCTCTCCTTTTTGATGCATTTGTTTTGTCATTATCTCATTTTTGAACTTTTGCAAACATTCCTACATGCTTTCCTTGATCAACCTTATCTTCCCTATTTCTCAGTTGATAATTTATTTTGGCCTATTCCACAGCTGATATAGTATATGCCCTTTTCTCTTCATCAGTTAACTTCCTTAGTGTAGAGGAATCTTCTTCATTAGAAAACACTTGTTGTATACCACCATATTGATTTATTCTATTATAGACATAAAGAGTATACTTATCTTCAAAAGAACTATCTTCGCCCCAAAATAGTCTTGATGACAAAGCATTTATTGTAGGGCATTCATCATTTTGTTGGTCTCCTTCTTCCAATATAGCTTGTGCAATTTAACACATTGATTTCATGCATGGGTTAATCTACAAACCTCACACCAACGGTTATTGTCCACCAAGTGATTATCCTTTCTCAAAGGATCAAGAGTTTCCTCATTTCTTTTCATATTTACTGGCTTTCCGTCCTTCCAAGTGGTATTGTAGGGAATATATTGAAGTCTAAACGTGTCATTTTTATGTGCAAGTGGCTCATAACTTATATTTTGTTTCATATTGATATCTTTGAGCATATCCATCACTTCCTTCAACTCATCTATTTTGAGATTTTTATAATTATATAACTTAGAATAATCTCTTTTATTGATTCATCCTGAATCTTTTCTATCATTTTCAATAGTCATGGTAGTTTTGAATGCTTGTTGTAATGTACCTGACCAATAGGATCTAATTTCATAATGAGTTTTTCTATCAAAAGAACTCAAGTTAAAATCCATCAAGAATGAGTCCACGGGTATAATATCTCTGGGTATTCTATTTAGTACTTTATTAAACCTCTTGTTGAAATCTATTTCTGACTCATTTAAATTCTTCTTTATGCTAGTCAATTCATGGGAAACAAAAGATGTGTCATTGTGATGTCGAAATTTCTTAATAAAATAATTTTTAAAATAAAACCAACTTGAAATGGAACCATCAGGCAACCCTATGTACCACTTTGCAACATCTTCTACCACAGATCCAAGATAAATAACTTCATAAAAACATCTTCATTTTCTTCTTCCAATTCTTCAATAATTTTCTTCAAGTTAATCACATGTTTCTCAATAGAATCAAACCCATACCCTAAAAACTTTGATATAGTAGTCCTTAACTCATTAGATATAGGGTTTAGATATCCCATTATGCCATCAAAATCTAATTCCGTGTACCTCTCAATCAAGATAGGTTCCCTAGTGCCCATGTTATATCTTCCTTGATTATTTATCATAGGTCCCATGTTTTGATGATTTCCATTTCTATGGTTCTTCCCTCTTTGCCTATTATTTATTTGGAAACCATGATTATGCTACCTAGAATTTATAGGATTATGATTTCCCCCATTATTTGGTTCTCTCCACCAATCATTTTTTGTTGTAGTCTTATGTGATTGGAAAAGAGGATTATCATATTCAATTTTGTATACAGATTCTTGGTTCTTCTTGTGAGGAGGGTTATAATTTGGCACCTTATTAGTTCTATCCCCCTTATTAGCTTTATCCTCACTTAGAAATTCTATCTCAGACTTTCTTATTCCATATCTTGCAAGCATATCACTTGAAACCTTCTTTAGAGATTTAGCCAATTTTCAGGGTGATAGACTAAAAAGTGTCTAAAAAATTACATCAAACCTTTGTTCCTATTCCTCATCTTCTTCCTCAAGCTCCTCTTCTATCTCTTGATTTCCATCTTGACATGTAGTGTTTTTTTTTTCATGGAAGAATGAATTTATATTATCTTTTGAAGTGTGGTTATCAATTTTCAATTCATCATTAATTTCAATTCCCACACTAATACATTTAACCCTAATTTTTTACCAACATTTCCTACCATGCATTAAAATGGTTTTCCATAGTTGGATTATAGAAGGAAATCTTTAATTTTTTTTAATCCATTTCTTTGTTTGTCGAAATTAGGACTACCAGGAAAGTTTGTCGTAATTGAGATGAACACGAGCATAACTTAAAAAAGTTTTCATTTTAATTCATTACATGTCTGATATTCATTCGCTACAATTATGCAGAGCTAAAGGTTGATCTGACATCACATGTTAGAGCATTTCATTTTTCCCCTTCATGCAATGACGAGAAATATTTAATTTAAAATAAATTCTTTTTTTTGTAAATTTTGCGATCATTGTGTATTACAAAACCAAATCTTCATTTCATGTCTATGAATGGGAATTGATTAAAATGCATTGAATGCTTTATTTATGCTTCCATCTTTAGGGAACCTCCAAAGATGACATTCTTTCAAATATATTATTTATTATGCTTTCAATTATTCCTACATTCCTATTAGGGAATCTACAAGAGGGGTCTTTTATTCTTACTCTTTTGATAAATGTTGTTACATAACATCAATTTATAGGAAGCGATATCATTGGAAGAGGACATTCGATTGGCTTCAATATCAAGATAGCAATTTTCTTGAATGTCTAGCATTTTGCAAGCCCTTTTCTTGAATATCAATGCTAGAATAAAAAATAACCCTTTCCATCTCAAATATCACAGTCAGGGCTTCTCTCATAAGGTTCTCATGAAAAAAGGATTTGATATGAGAGTGAAATATCTCAAAGCTCACATTCACACAATTTTTGGGAATTCTTTCACAAAAATGCCACCCATCTTTAGCACTTTAACCATTCTCTCTCATAACAGTTATAGGAGATGAATAGGTTTTAGCATATGTGCCAATATTCCTTGCATCCATTTGTTCAAATAATTTTCATGTATTGTCATATATGAAACCAAAGAATTGTGTTAACCATCCCTTAGAAAAAACCCAACTACAATGCTATTGCACAAATATTTAAAGAAAAATGTTTTTTTAATTTGCAAGCACATCTATTATTTGTTCATAGAGTATTATGAACAATTTTTAGGATTTTGTTTCAGTATCATTCTCCAGTTTTCAAGAAGAAGGATAATGAAACGTATAATAAGTTAGGCAAAGTTGTATTCTATTCAATCTTAGATAATTTACAGTGAAGAAGATCGTTGAATCATTTATTACCTTTCAACTTTATTATTTCAATTATTACTAATTATGAGAAAATTCAACATCCTTAAATTTTGAAGTCAAAATTCAAAGAAAGAAGAAAATCATTAAATGCATTATCCCAAATACTATTCCCCCATGGGTTTTCTGTCGATCACTTAATTAGTTTTGTATAGTTAGCAGATAACTCTCTAGCTACAATGTTTGCAACTGCACTATAAAATACTAAATCATTATTAAGCTTGAAACTGTATCAAGTACGGTATGTTTTTTTGAAATAGAGACCTCAAAAACCATCTTCTATCTAAATTTTTTCTTCACACTCTCAATTTCAGTGACATGCTTTATTTTGAAGATATTTATATGCGCACATTCTTCAACAAGGTATGCACAAATCTTGGCAATATATTTAGTCCAATAGAAGAATAAGATACAAATTGACATTTGTAATAGTCAAGAAATGTGCTTAAGTTTTCATTAGCAATTTTTTCTCACCTTCTGACATATATAAACTTTATTTGCAAATGGGAAAAGTTTTAGACATAAAGTCAACTTACAAACTATGTTTGGTTGTAGTTTTGTTTTTACAACCAAAAACTTTTCTTCCATATTATCCATATTCTAAGGTGATTTGGATGAGTATATTTATACTTTTATACTTAGGATATTAATGGTATAACACATGGGTCTGAAAATATTTTTATACTGAAAAGGATAAATAGTAGGGCATAAAAATTAGAATCTTGTAAAAGGCATGACAAAGGAAGATTCTTCACTAAGATGACTAACAAGCTCTAGCCTTAAATTTTTATTTGGATTGATGAAAATATTCCCATCAGTTTAGTTCTTATAAAGTAAATAATTTACATACCAATAATTATCATAAATGACTTTTGAGGATAGGTAAATCTAGTAGAGATGCTAGCATTGATACAAGCTAGTAATTATTATGCTAAAAAGCTCTAGCCACTCTCCAAGTTCTAGTATGTTTCTAGTTGAAATAAATTTCTATAATCTCTTTCAAGATAATATCACACATACCGATCAACTAAGAAAAAATAAAGTGTTTTATTCCCATTTGAAACTAAGAAATAATTTACAATGATGAGAAAGAAAAATCAGCAAATAAGTTCACCAAGAAACCTCTTGAAGAAACAAAAACTTTATGAGAGGCTTGACCTAAATGAAATAGAAGATACCCAGAACATAATTTTCACTTGGAAGTGCTATTAGGGAGAACTAGCTTTTTTGGCAGTCATAATCAAATGCAATATGTCCATGATTATAACAAATCAAACAAACCTAGGAGAATTAATTTTAAATAGGATACCTATAGAAATAATCATTTTAGCAAGTAAACAAAATCCTACAGACCTGGCAAAAAGGATATTGTAAGTGTTTTCATCTCATCTAAAATGAAATCTTATGACTTATTTTGTCATGTATAATATAAAATATCCCAATAAAGCTAAAATGTTTATCTGCAACAGCGATCAATTTACCCTAAAACAAAAAAAAATTCCACAGTTGTATAAACTTAAAAAATGTCTTTTAACCTAAAGCATTGGGCAAAGTCAAAAATCATTGCATTATAAAAATTGGCACATCAAAATTATATTCCACTAGCCATATTCTCAATGTTTCCCTCAAAAATTTTGTCATTCCATCTTTAACATGAAGCGGAAAGACAATAGAATAATTTTTGGGACTATCTATAGATGGCTCCTAAAATCTCATCTGCTCTAGAGGGTCCACAACCTATGAAACCAAACTCTCTTCACCAAGTATCTATAACAAAATATTACAGTATATTTTATCGATTTCAAGCACTCTGGGGATAACATGGAGGACTTGTATTATCTCCATTTTAAACTGGAGGAACATAAAATGCATCTTGACCTCCACTTTCTCAAAAAAGACATTATGCACATCATTCATAAAGAGAAGGAAACTAGCGGTAAAGAAATTTTTATTAATTTCAAAGTCCTTGCATTTCCATTATAAACTATCAACAACTATAGTGATACACATGAATAGGTATGTGGTAGCATCATAGTCCTCTATAATGGAGAAATAGACAACATAAACACCCAATATTTTGAAAGATTTATTGATAGTCAAAGCATATCCTAGCACGTGGAGTGCTTGAGAATATTTTTCTCCATTTTTGAAGATGGAAAATCAAATAAACCACTACCAAAAATCTATTGTCCAATCAGAAAATAGTACAAAAGGGGAGAAAAAATAGTTTAATATATAATTTTTTCATGGTTACCAAAGCAAGGATTAATTAAAAATGTTAAACTAAAATCATTAGTCTCTGCCTATCTAACATGAGACTAATAAAAGGGGATATGATAATTTTTAAAATGAGGCTTGTTTAAAATCCTGAAAGCACTATGTGGGACTTTGATTGTGCATAGAATTGTGGATGGCATTTAAAAATCAATTGACATGTTGTAATTATTAGAATAACTGAGAGGGGGGTGAATCAGTTATCCACAATCCCAGATTAAAAAATGTATCACTTCAAACAAATTCAGCTAATTTTATAGCTTAGTAAACAATAAATAATAAACTATCTGTCATTACCGATTACTAGTTAATTTCTCATAGAGATCACCAACCAAATCAAATATGCAGCATGTAAAGTATGATAGTCAAACATTCACCAGATAAACACATAACACAAAATATTTAACATGGAAACCCTCTAAACGGAAAAACCACTTGGGACCGGTAACCCAAAATATTTTCACTCTTCTAAAGTGAGCTCAGTGAAGAGCCAACCCTGTTAAAGGTTACAAAACACACTGTAAGGTGTGACCCTTTTAGAGGGTTTAACACTAACATTTATCATCTAACCAGCATTCACTATGCAGTTGATAGGATAACAATGACTTGGAGATTTGCCAGCATGCCAGTACTGACTGTATGTTTGTCATTGATGACAACATATGGAAAGTAGCATGCATGGAAGTATTATGCCATAAAATTTTAGTATATATAGCATGGACATGATATCAACATGATATCATGGGTGTAGAGGTTAGCTATTAGTACAAACAATTAAATAGCAACTTGTGTCAGCAGTGTTCCTGACAGAGTATCAGACAGTGTTCTGAGTATGGTTGTCCATAGAGAAATCATGGAGCCTTGTGTGCTTGGATATATGTTAAAGACATGTTAGTGATGTTTTAGTCATGGACACATAGTCTGATATTTAGTAGAAGTGAAGTTATGCAGTCGCTATTCGCTAGTAGCAGTTTCTTGTGTTTATTCAAAAGAGCCGATAGAAATTTTATTGGTTCTAGAGTTGCACCTATATTTTGGGTATGCACCCTTGGTGTTAAGCTTAGAGAAGAGTTATTGATGTTTGGTTAAGAGTGCATGAAGTAATTCAGCTTGAGGAGAAAGATTCAGTTGTTTTGGTAGAGCCGACAGTGTGTAGCGTGCGTCTACAATTATCTTATTGAACAGGTCCCAGATTGTGTTGTGTGCATAGTAGAGCTGGAAAAAATGTTTATCAAAGTTTGTTATGGTTTCTCTAATATTATTTCAATGTGGTTATAATAGGCTAACTTGATTATATCATTTAGAGGAAAGATATTTATAAGTAGTCATTTGTGATTGCTTGAGTGTGGTTCATAGTTGATTAAGCATAGCAGAGCAGAGTGTGCAAAGTGTTGAGCCATTAGAAGAAGGTCTATGTGACCAAGTAAAGTATTTGTGCTATACATTGGAACTAATCCAGACAATAGGTCAAAGCATAGTTCACCAAGATCCAGATATAGTGTGTATCTATCATTCTGAGCAGTGATCTCTTGGATGGTACATCCTCTCCCCTAACAGGGACAATTGTAAAAGACTCCTAACAGGGTCCAACCCTTGACTAGGTCTACTATACTTAATATATTGTAAAACTACTCCTAATAGGGTAAAGGATCTTCTAACAAGGATCGTTATACACTAGTACATAATATTAGTTGGTGTCAATTCCCACTGGGGTTTTTACCTATTTGGGTTTCCCTATAACCAAAATATTGGTGTTGTGTTCATGTGTTCTTTCATTGTTTTTATGCTTTATGTTTTAGTATAATTAATTGGATAAAGAATTGAATCTTGTAGATAATTGATTCAGCCCCCCCCCCCCCCTCTCTTAGTTATCTCTTGGGACTATTCCTAACAATTGGTATCAGAGCCAAGTACCTTAGAGAGAAATTTTAATAGCTTGAGGTTGATCAGATGGCATACTTTAGGAAAGAGAGTCCTAAGTTTGATGGGGAGAATTATCTTGATTGGAAGAACAAGATGGTGACTCATTTGTAGTGCATTGCATTTGAAGTTTTTAATGTAACTATCAAAGTAGCCAAGATTCCTATTTTAGAAGAGCTTGCAAAGGATGATGCTACTGACACACATAAGTAATTATTTCATTAGAATACTATAGCTAAAGAAGCCTTATTAGCACCCTATCTGATAGTGAATTTTCAAAGATAAAAAAAAGTAGACACCGTCCACAAGATATGGAAGTACCTAGAAGACATATTTGAAGGAGAGAAACAAGTAAATGATGCATGTAGAAAGACATGGAAGAAAAGATACAATGCATTAGAGATGTTTCCTAAAGAAAACATCAGAGCTTATAATCAAAGGATCAATGAAGTAGTTGCTGGAATCAGGAACAATGGTGGAGAGATCTCAGAGGAAGATATTATGGACAAGTTGATGACTACTCTCACTCTAGAATATGAAAGTAAGATCAACATCCTTGATGAGACCATGAAACTTACATCTAATTTCAAAAGAGAGACCTTGATCAGCAAAATCTCAGCTTTTGAGATTTCAAGATTGAAGACATAACCTAAAAGTGAGACAACCTTCAAAGCAATAGTTCATGGTAAGAAATTTGCAAACACTTCTGGTAATTTTGAGGATGATGATGAAGAGAAAACTTTAGATGATTTTATTGCTATGATTTCCAAAAGAGAAAAGAAAGGAAAAGGTAAATATGAAGGTCAATTACCATTTAAGTTCTTTTCATGTAATAAGATAGGTCACTTTGCATTTAAGTATCCTACTAGAGCTAGAAAGTTCAAAAAGGATTACAAGCCTAAGTACTCAAAGGAATGTTACTATGTTGGAGATGGAGTTTCAGATGATGAATCAAGTGAGGAAGAAATTGGATTCATTGATATTGTAGACAAAATGAATAATAAGACAAATCATAAAGATGAGAGAGAGGAACTGTGTGCAATAAATGTGTCACACTTCTATGAATCCTTACATGCAAGAAAACTCAAGAATGAGCCCTCACAAATCAATCCATAGCTCCCTAGGCATGGAGTGCAAGGGTTTTTAAGAATGCTCTCAGCTAGAGCTATTAAGCCAATAACCTTGCTAGTAAACCATGCAATGGGAGATTCAAGGAAGATAAGGGCAAGAATGCCAATATCTCCAATGAAGCCAAATGTATGCAATGCAAAGAAAATATATATGACAATGCAAGTTAATCTATTGCATAAAAGGAAATCTAAGCTAAGAATGAAGCTATGAAAATGCAAATACTATGCATGAAAATGAAATCTAACTATGAAGAAAAAAACCCATGATGATGCAAGAATGAAGACAAGAAGATAGAGTGTTGATGAAGATCCAAGATGAATGCCAACAATGCTCCAAATCTTCAAACCCTAGATGCAAGAATATCTGAAAGCTCCAAGATGACCTAGAAAACCTGTAGCATAACAATAGCATAAAAATTTGTGTGTGCAAATGAGGAAGAGAGCTCTTCTTTTATAGGAGGTGAAAAATCAATGGACCATGGAGATTAAGAGGCAAAAAATTTAATCAATGATGGAGAAAAAAAGAAGCTTGATCCTTGTGCACAAATATCCTCCAATAGGAAAATTAGAAGCATTTACTTTATGTTGAGCATTTCCTTTATGTCCATGTGAGACAAAAAGTGCTTTTCTTTTATTTTTTATTTTATTTTTCTTTATAAATAAGAATTAAATGCTTTATTTGTGCAACTTAGGATAAGAAGAAAAGTGGGGCTTTTTATTTAATAAAAGGGGAGGAAATATTCCTTTTAATAAATAAAGACTTAGGATAAGATGGTTAGCCCATAGAAAATAATCAGATAAATGATAGGACTAGGATTTGATCAAGAACACACAATTGATGATTTAACAAATGGGGGCTAATAGTCTAAGTGACCATTTTTAGGTGTATACAGGAACAAGAGCTAGCATTGATTTCATAAGTTGATATAAGTGTTGGCATTAAGCATGATTGTCATTAGTGACAACACTTATTTTGAATAGTGCATACCGAGTAGAACAGTACATACCGAGCAGAATAGAGCTTACCGAGTAGAACAAAGCTTACCGAGCAGAACAGAGCTTACTGAGCCGAGTAGAGCTTACCGAGCAGAACAGAGCATACCGAGTAGAACAGTGCATACCGAGCTCACAAAGTTTCACAGTGTTTACTGAGTGCTGCATGATTAAATAGGAAATTTAGTTTCTACCAAGTAACACTTTATCTATCGAGTCTCCAGTATTTACCGAGTTTGAAACTATGACCTAGTGGTTAGTATGGACTGAGTTTCCACTTCTACCAAGTGCATGATGATGCCGAGTAACACAGTGGGCACCGAGTATCAGAAAGTCACTGAGTTAGTTTGTAGTAATCGTGTAACTATATTTGGGCCGACTCAGTAATATTTGTGTTTACTTGTTTAAGAGCCGACTTTGTAATTGTTTTGGAATTGACTTAGATTGATATATAAACAATGTTTTATGTCATATCCAAGTATGAAAAAGAGAGAAAGGTAGAGATAAGTGAATTACAAAGGGCTACAGCAGTATAAGAAGTAGAGAAGATCTATCCATCACAGAAGGTGATCAGTACATCAGAGAATCTCAATCAGCAAGTACAGTTATAAGTAAGAGATCTATTGTTTCATCCTAACAGGTGGATCAACTTGAAATCCTTTAACCAGGTAGACTTAACAGTCTTTGTAAAAATCTCTTAACCGAGTGCATACTTCATTGTATGTTTGTAAAACCTCTAACAAGGTGGACCTAGAAGTCCTTATTGCTCCTAACAGGGCAGATCATCAGAAGTGATCATTGTAAGCCTTAACTGGCAAACTTTATACTGCAGTATTGAAGTTTTGTGGGTATCATCCCCACCCCAGTTTTACTTTCTACTTGGAAGGTTTCTGGGTCACCAAATCTCTTTGTTCTAAGTGTTATGAATGTTTTATTCTTTCTGTTACTCATGCATGCAGTCAAATTATCAATCCAATATTATTAAGATCTGAATTTGTTAAAAGTTTTGAAGTTACTGATTCACCCCTCCCCTCTCAGTAACCTAGATAGTCTTGAAATTTTCCAACAATTGGTATCAGAGCACAGTGGATCTCAAAATAAAGTTTGACAGCTTGAGAAAAGATTCAGGACAATGGAGATATTCAGACTGAACAAAGTAATTGAGAATGAAAAGCTAGATCTAGAAATGGCCATAACTCAACTCAAAGAAGCAAGAGAGAATCTTTCCCTTTCCCTAAAAAGAAGGAAGGAACTTGCAAATCTGATCAATGACCACCAATATGTTGAAGAAAAGATTGAAGACTTTTTCCCTTCAAGCAGCTCAGATGAAGAAAACAATGCAATCAAAGAACTTCTAGAAAAGAATGGATCTCTACAAGAAGAAGTGAGAAAATTGAAAAGAGAACAGGAAATTCAGTCAACAAGATTCTGTGAAGTCTTGGAACAAAGAAACAAGATGAAAGATGAAATAGATGGAAAGAACAATGAAATCTAGAATAAAACTCTTCAGCTAGAAAATCTTATTGATCAAATCTCCAATGCAAATGAAGAAATCTTAACTCTAAGATCAGAAAATGAAAATATGAGAGAAGAGCTGAGATCTGAAAAGAAAATCAATTTAAGAGTGATGAGTGAGCTAGATATTGAAAGACAAATCAATGAGAGAATGTTGAAATCTCAAGAAGATATGAATTAGGTGTATGAACGAAACCTTCATAGGCAAAAAGGAAAAGCAGGACTTGGATACAAAGAGGAAGGTGAATCCTCCAAACAAGGTACTCAAAAGAATCAAAAACCTACATGTAATCACTGTGGCAAAATTGGTCATACTTCAAACAAATGTTGGAGCAATGGAAAATGCTACAATTGCAATCAGCTTGGTCATAAAGCAAATGAATGCAAGGAGAAACCAAGATTTAAAGGCATATGTCACAAATGTAGCAAACAAGGTCATAAGGCATCAGAATGTAGAACTAAAACACCCAATCTAGTGGAGAAAATTATTAAAGCAATGTTTGGTTGGGATTACAACACTTGGTGTCGATGTCATTACTGTGGAGAATATGGACACATTGGCATGAATTGTGTAAGGCACCACTTGAGAAAAAGGGATTCTACCATAAGATGTTATAATTGCACTAAGCTTGGTCACATAGCTGAAAACTACATGAATTTAGGAAAAATTGAAGATGAAAAGAAAGAAAAAGAAAATAACATTATGAAGCAGATGAGACAGAAGTGGATTCCTAAACCTACCTAGAAAACCAATCCTGAAGTCACTAATGAAGGGAGTGGCTCTATGAGCTCTAGCTAGTCTCTAAGAAAGCACTGGAACTGTATCTTCATAGACATATTCCAAAACAGTTCCTGAATTGAAAGGAAGACAGATCCAAATCAGTATGCAAGATACAGCAGGATCACAAGAAGGTTGGTATCAGTTACCACCGAGCAAGGTCGGGAGTAACCTAACTTCATTTGGTTACTGAGTAAGGTCAGAGAAGTATGAATTTGTATGATCACCAAGTTGGGGAGTCTTCACCAAGCAATTAATTCATAGTGGATGACAACCTATCTAATTCAATACCCTAATTCATACTGAGCATTAATGACAAAGTTTTAACAAAAGGAGTGAAATCAAGTTCACTATTCACCATGAACAAAAGTCTCCTAGTGCAATCAAGCATTTCAAAGCATATTTCAGCAAGATATTCTCTTTCCTCAAAGAATTTACTTTGTTCACCGAGCTACCATGGCATCATCTAGTGCTAAAATGAAGAAAGATTCGAAAATGTTGGTTCATGGAGAATGGAAAGCACTAGATTTCAAACTCATGCCCACAGTTGCTAGAACCCTAGACCCGAGTGGAGCTCAATCTTGGATTCCTCCTAAGGTACTCCTTATTAATGATATTCATAGTCATTTTAAGTGTACAATTCAAGAGCTTGGAACCCTAGAGATAGATACTATTCGTGAGGAACTATGTGTCGATGGTGTTCTCAAACCGGAGCATCAACATTTGGAAGATAAGGGTTTAGTTCACATCACACACTTTCCTTGGAGCTTTCAGATAAAATGGGTCAGATATATCCTCAGTCGAGTACATGAAGGTAAAATATGGCTTGAGCAACCAGTAGAGATTACGAAGAAGATGATTCACCGAATCACTAGTCTTCCCATGCTCAACAAGGCAAAATCTATAAAAACCCTAGGTTGGACAGAACTGGAAGAGAAAACCCTAGCTGAGTGGGATGGTAGAGGTATGAAGATAATAGAATTATAGATTTAGAATTGAAGTTTGGTATACATATCGTAGCTCACAAGATATACAGTTCAAGTCGACAGAATAGTGTTCTGTGTGAAGCAGTTGACCTAGCATATAAAATTGTAAAGAACAATCTATCATTTGACCTAGTAGATCTTTTGTTGAAACAGTTCAACAAGAACATGGAGAGCATCCAAACCTCAAAGAAAAATCCATATAAGTTTGGCTCACTATTGGTTTGTTTATTTTTCTATGCTCCAAAGTTTTTCCCATCAAAAGGCACGGTAGTATGGAGAAAAGATGTCCCGGTTCTTTATCAGATGAATGAATACATTTCAAAAATGGGTGACAATTTTGAAAGCATAATGGATAACTATTTTGAATCATTTAAAGAGAAAATGAACAATAGATTCCAGATTCCATAGAAATTGGTGGAAGATTACAAAGATGATATTTGTTTCATGGTGGACTGTGATAATTTGTATATATAGGCAGCAAAACCAAGGATTGTACATGTGAAACCTCTTCCCTATGAGGTAAATATTGATGAAACCAAGAATATTATTGAAGCCCTAATTAATCAACCTGTTAATCCAAAGGCACCATATTTTGGGACATATGAAGAAGCTAAGGAGAGAATTGAGCTTAGTATAAAGCTTCCACAGGTGGTTAACAAAGGAAGAAAGAGGATGACCAAAATACAAGCTAGCACACCTCTAATGTCAACCGAGGAAAAAGGAGAGGACTTTGAAGAAGAAGAAGAGAAAAAGGATGAGGAGGAAGAAGAACAAGTACCAGCAAATAAGAAAGGAAAAGTAATTATCACCAAGGCACCCAAGCAACCCTCTCCAGTATTTACAAGGAGTGCAAGAGGCAAGGTAGGCAAAGACAGTGAAGAAATAGTATTCAAAAGGCCTCCTCCTTCATTAAAAGAAAAGATCAAGGATATGAAAGAAGGATCTGGAATTGCAAACTTCAAATCTCTAAAATATGAAATTAGATCTGAGGAAGAGCAGCAGGAAATTGAAGATGTTGTTATCAAGAAAATAGGAAGATGGAAATACTCACCTGAAGAGATAGCTTCTCATATCCCAGGAACTCTGCTGAACAAAATTAAGTTGAGATGGTCCAATGCAAGACAAACTGTCAAGGACATCTATGCTCAAACCTTGAGGCAATTAATGCCAAGTTTTAAAAATGCTGAAATTAATAAGGCATTGATAGAGAATGAAATTAAGATGACACTCAAATTCAATAATTTTTTAATTTTGATCAAAGATATTGAGTCGGTTGTGAAGAGTGCCACTACCACATGGAAAAACATCTATAATCTTCACAAACTAAGTGTCGAAACTATGATAATCAAGGATATTGATGATGACAGTGATGAACATGAAGAAGATACTGAGGTAGACAAGCAAAGTGATGAGGAAGATAATATTGTTCAGATAGCTACATAAGTCATTGCCTCACTTCCTCACTCTCCAGCAAAAGTTTCTACACCTAGCATGGAGATAACTTCAAGTATGCTTGTGACAACTTCCATAGATACATCAAATGTAAAATCATCACTACCACAACTCAATGAATCATCAACAGAAATGACTACCACCTCTTTTATCGAGTTGTAGTCTCCTATATCTACTTCAGTACCTACTTCCATATCAAGTTTTCCAGTAGTAAGTACCTCAGTTCTAGATACTTCAGTAAGTATTTTAGTTTTTGATTCTACAATTGTGAATACTTCATTTTTGAGCCCTTCAAGTATTCCAGTCGGTAGTTTATCATTTTTCACAGCTAGTCCTACAATGTCTACAATAACTTCTACAAAGGCATTAAGTGCAATAACAGTTGATCCTAAGGCTCAACTGAGTACAAGATTTTTGAGTAAGAATGTAGAAGAGGATATAGACTTAGATGAGGAGATAGAGATTCCAAAATTAGACTTTGCAAATCTTTCAGCAGATCAAATGCAAAACATTGGTGAACTCCTCCAAAAGAAAGCAAAGCAGAAGAAACTAAAAGAAGAAATGGACAAGGAATATAAAATTATTGAAGATGCAAAGGATATTTTGTCAGAAGCATTAGGTATCAAAGTTGATTCCTCTCAACATATTTTGTTATAGTTAGCTGAGGCAGTAAACAAGTTCCATGAGGATTCCTCTGCGTAAGAGAAGATTATTGAGAAAGCTGAGAAGAAATTTGACAATAAAGTGCTTGAGCATGTTGCTCAGCATATAGCTATTAATCAAGTATAATTATCTTCAGTTTTGACAGATATTGAGTCCTCCTATTCCAATGTTACCTCACTTGTTGCTAAGCTATGTAATGTTACTGAGTTCACTAAGGAAGTCAAGGAAAAATTGAATAAGATTGATGAAGATCTAAAGGACAGTGTACAGAGGTTGCAACTTGAACCTAGTTCAAGCTCTGCACATCATATGAAAATTACATTCCTATCAAATAGGTAGTCAAAATTATTAAAAGAAGATACAAAGATTCGGTCAACACTGCTAGATATTCAAAACATGATCCTTCCCATCATGGACATAATGCAAAAGCACATTGTTCACTCAAAAGCATTACTCCATGACAATCAATTTTCCATTGCAGATCACATGATTGAACTCTCTGCAGAAGTCCAAATTGCACTCCAAACATGCAAGATTCTGCAAGAGAATTGGGATAGAACTCTAGCACTAATTATAAAGGTACATTTTGATTTTCTTTCACATTTTGGATTCTCCTTGTAAAATACTGGTATATACACCTTTGGCATTATTGTCAAAAAGGGGGAGAAAATGTATAGGAGAAAGTGTATAAGATTAAGGTGTGTAATACGAAAGGGGGAGAAAGTACTCTATATAAGGGAGTCATGAAATATATAAACAACAGTTTGACAAAGATAAATTTTGAAAAATCCAAAAAAAAGATTCAGCATGATTCTTGTATATAAGTTTTGGCTATAAGTGTTTTTGTCACTAATGCCAAAGGGGGAGATTGTTGGCATTAAGCATGATTGTCATTAGTGACAACACTTATTTTGAATAGTGCATATCGAGTAGAATAGTACATACCGAGTAGAACAGAGCTTACCAAGTAGAATAGAGCTTACCAAGCAGAACATAGCTTACCAAGCCGAGCAGAGCTTATCGAGCAGAACAAAGCATACCGAGTAGAACAGTGCATACCGAGCTCACAAAGTTTCACAGTGTTTACCGACTACTGCATGGTTAAACAAGAAATTTAGTTTCTATAGAGTAACACTTTATCTACCGAGTCTCCAGTATTTACCGAGTTTGAAACTATGACTGAGTGGTTAGTATGGACCAAGTTTCCACTTCTACCGAGTACATGACAATGATGAGTAATGCAGTGGATGCCAAGTATCAAAAAGTCACCGAATTAGTTTGCAGTAATCGTGTAACTATATTTGGGCTGACTCAGTAATATTTGTGTTTACTTTTTTAAGAGCCGACTTTGTAATTTTTTTGGAATTGACTTAGATTGATATATAAACAATGTTTTATGTCATATCCAAGTATGATGAAATAGAGAAGTATGAAAAAGAGAGAAAGGTAGAGATAAGTGAATTATGAAGGGCTACAATAGTATAAGAAGTAGAAAATATCTATCCATCACAGAAGGTGATCAGTACATCAGAGAATCTTAATCAGCAAGTACAGTTGCAAGTAAGAGATCTACTATTTCATCCTAACAGGTGAATCAGCTTGAAATCCTTCAACCGGGTAGACTTAACAGTCTTTGTAAAAATCTCTTAACTGAGTGCATACTTCATTGTATGTTTGTAAAACCTCTAACAAGGTGGACCTAGCAGTCCTTATTGCTCCTAATAGGGAAGATCATCAGAAGTGATCATTGTAAGCCTTAACCGGCAAACTTTATACTGCATTATTGAAGTTTTGTGGGTATCATCCCCACCTGAGTTTTACTTTCTACTTGGAAGGTTTCTGGGTCACCAAATCTCTGTGTTCTAAGTGTTATGAATGTTTTATTCTTTCTATTACTCATGCATTCAGTCAGATTATCAATCAAATATTATTAAGATCTGAATCTATTAAAAGTTTTGAAGTTACTGATTCACCCCTCCCCTCTCAGTAACCTAGATAGTCTTGAATATTTCCAACAATAAGGACAGACTGGATTATAGATAGTAGTTTTTCACATCACATGATAGGTGATAAAGGTAGATTTGTTCATCTAGACAAATACAATGGTGGCATGGTTAGATTTGGAGACAACACTCCTAAACCCATATATGGTAGAGGAGCCATCACCTTAGATGGAAAGACTAGTACTGATGATGTTCTTTATGTTGATGGTTTGAAACATAACCTTCTTAGTGTTGGACAATTACTTGGAAAAGGATATTAGTTGGAGTTAAAAGAAGACAAATGCATCATTAACAAAAAAGATGGTGTTATGATTGCATCAGGCTCAAAGACTAGAGGTAATGTTTTCCAACTAAATTTAGAAGCAAGTTGTTTTGTTGCTAAAGTTGATGACAGTTGGTTGTGGCATAAAGAATATGTCATATCAATTTTGATAACATAGTAAAGATAAGAAATGTAAAGGTAGTAAGAGATCTACCTAGCATAGAAAAGCTAGTTGATACTAAATGCAGGGAATGTGTGATGGGAAAGGATGTAAGAAATTCATTCAAGATCAAGCACAATTCAACAGAGAACAAGTTGGATCTGATTCATATAGACCTATGTGGTCCAACTCAAACAGGATCATACTATGGTGAAAGGTACTTCATTTTGTTTTTTGATGATTATACTAGGATGATGTGGGTTGCATTCTTAAAGGATAAGTCAGAAGCAATTGAGAAGCTCAAAATATTCAAAGCTAAGGTTGAGAATGAATCTAGACTAAAGATAAAATGTTTAATATTAGATAGAGGAGGAGAATTGACCTCTGATAGATTTTATGAGTACTGTGAAGAACATGGCATAAAGAGACAATTAAGTGCACCTAAAACACCTCAACAGAATGGAATTGCATAAAGAAGGAATATGATCATCATTGATACAGTGCACACCATTATGATAGAAGGAAAAGTTGCACACACCTATTGGAGAGATGTGGTTAATCCAATAGTCTACACCATCAATAGAATTCAATTAAGGCCTGGCACTGACAAAACACCATATGAGCTATGGTTTGGTAATGTTCCCATTGTAAAATACTTTAGAATCTTTGGAAGCAAGTGCTACATCAAGAGGGATAAAGTAGTAGGCAAGTTTGATGCAAGAAGTGATGAAGGTATTTTCCTTGGTTACTCTACTAAAAGTAAAGCTTATAGATGTTTCAATTTAAGATTGAAAAATATCATTGAAAGTGCTCACGTTAAGATTGATGAAAAGTTCATGGTTCAAGAAAGATATCATGATTACTCACCCATGATTGAAGAAGAACCCAGACCCTCCACTAGTGAGATAGTTATTGAAGAAATGTTTGATAGTATTGATGTGTTATTCAATGACCCTAAGACAAGTGAATAAGAAACTTCTAAGGTTGATGAGTCAACATCAACTAAAGCTCCAAAGTTAACATCTAGAAACCATTCCAAGAAAGACATCATTGGAGATCAGAGAGGCAAAGTCTTAACAAGGTCACAAGAAAAGAACTTAGTTAGCAGTGAAGTGGTATGTTTACTAGCTCAGATCAAACCTTTTAAGTGTTGAAGATGCTTGTAATGATTCAGATTGGCATGATGCTATGAAAGAAGAACTTGATCATATTATTAAGAATAACACTTGGGAACTGGTCCCAAGACCTAGTGATAAGAATTTGATTGGAACAAAGTGGATATTTAGAAACAAGATGAAAGAAGATGCTATAATAGTAAGAAACAAAGAAAGGTTAGTATGTAAAGGATATGCACAAAGAGAAGGCATTGATTATTCAGACACATTTGCACCTGTGAGCATATTAGAAGCTATTAAGTTGTTTCTAGATTATGCTTGTTGGAAAATTTGGCTGAGCTGATTGCATAGATGTTGTCATTATGGAAACATATGATCCACATGAAGATCGCACAAGTTAGAGAGAAAGAATGACAGATTGCATTGCAAATTTTTCTAAGTATGAGATAGTATTTTTACCAGTATACCCGGACACAATTTTTGTTTGCGATGTTGACTGGAGTGAGTTCAGTGCTTGCACACTTTAACATAGACTATATGGTGACTGATGATGACCCATCTCAGAGTGAAAATTAGTACAAAATGTATAGAAGAAGTTATGACAATTTTACCAAAGATAGTGTGAAGCCGACAGGACAGAAGATGAAGATAGAACTAGTAAAGAGTTAAGGGATTGTTTTGTTTATCAAAATAATGACTTAACAATATAAAGGGATGAAATCCTAGATGTTTACTCTTGGATAAAAGCTATTTTTATATATGTTAATGTAATTTTAATTGTAAAGTGTAGTAGTAATTGTAACAAGCAACAAGTAATTGTAGAAGTATGATGCGAAGTATATGAAGCATATGTAATAGTGATAGTGAAAGATCAGTAAAGAGATATTGATGCAAGAAGTATAAGGTTATGTACCTTGACCTCTTTTTTAATCAGTGTATATTGTAAATTACTTGTTTAGGTAGTGGGCTCGAAGCTAGTAATCACATTTTGTACTACCAAATCCTAACAGGGTTGAGGCTTCTAACAAGGCCTTTAGTTCCTTAATCAGGACTGATACACTATATGTTTGTAATAGACTCCTAATAGGGTTAACATCCTTAACAAGATACTTTTGATTAGTGGATCTTTGTGGGTACCATCCCCATTGAGGTTTTCCCTTGGCCAGGGTTTCCTCGAGAGCAAATAATGTGTTATGAGTTCTTTATTGTTATGCATGTTGTTTAGCTTCTTATGTTATGCATGTATAAAGACAATCTGTTATATCCATAATTGGGAAAAAGATAAAGTTTGTAGAATACTAATTCACCCCCCCCTCTCAGTATTCCCTATTTCTAACAATTGGTATCAGAGCTTAGTTACTCAGAAAAGAATCATTCAAAGAAAGTCTAGTAGCTTGAGTAAGATCTCTATGGATATGGTGTAATGTCCCCGCTAGGGAACCCATAACGAATTAGGTCAATGACCTAAAATTACAACTAACAAATTTTTTCTTACACTTTAACATATCATCATTAACATTCACAAGTACATTCCTTAAGGTTCCCTTAATAAATTCAATTACCATTGTCAAGTATTTCATTTAATTGCTTAATCTAATACAATTCTATTTCCATTACAACTTCAATTACCATTAATTCCATTTCACATCATAACCAATTACATTAATGAACTAGTGGAATTAATTTCCCTTACCAAATAACACGTAATTTACCTTCAGAAGTTAAACAAGTACACATTACTTATGACATCCACCACGCACATTTATTCTTTCATGTTTATTTACTCCTTAACATTATTTATGCTCAACTCAACTGCACCATCAAAACTCAATTAAACTTTTACAATAAGAGTCCATACTTTCTAATTTCAATATAATAATAGAAATAGTGTAAAGTAATTAACCATATATAGTTAACCAACACAAACCATTCAATGAATCTTTCTTTTCCCATACGTTTAACTTCCACAAATCATCATCTATAACCTTGTATAGGCCTAGTTAAGAATTGAGATTAAAACCTTGTTTGAATAATCACACATTGCTCACAATGAAATATACATTTAAGAAGTCACGCCTCATTACTTCTTTCAATAACATACATATTTCCTTTTTCCCTTATTATTTCACCTGGAGATACCCTTCAACCCTTAGCATATCTTTTCACTAACCAAATATCAAAACAAGTTTCCTTTTAAAGAATTTTACAGCCATAAGTACTTTCATTACAAAGGTTTGCATAGAACCATTACTTTCAATTTCTTTTAAAATTCACAAGAGATATAAGGTAAGAAATTACTTGTTGATTTAACCATATTCAATCCCTTCTTTAGATTCATAATTCTACCCTTCACATATACATAACTTATTCCTTACAATTTCATTTTACAAACATAATTACAGTTACTGCACATTGCCCGAAGGCATATAGAAAGATAATTACATCAAGTTTCCCAAGAGCTTACAATAAATCTTTACATCTTGATAACAAAAGATAGAGATACATGATACGAGAATAGAATCTTCACCACTAAACAACTCAAAATCCAAGCCATCACATGAACCACGAACAATACCTTGAAAGAGATTTTCCACCCAACCATGTGAAACTGATAAAGTTCCACCCCCATGATAGGAGATAGAACCAAGGTACTCTCAAGACCTTAAGGTAATCTAAGTCTCAAATTCCAATAAAACCAAGACTAAAATAAAAAGAATAAGGCACATAAAAATATCATCATATTATAACACCAAGGTTAAGGTTCTAGGAGACCACCTAATTGAGTGTCATCACACAACCTGTATATTGGGATCCTTCCTGGCAACCATGTAACCTTGATCCCCCCTTTATGAATAGGGATCCATCCTAGCTTTTATCCCTGGTCCTAGTACTCCAATCAGGTTTGTGTGGCCATTATTATATTTTCTTTCATTATCTTTTGAATCCCCCCTTCCTAGGTTAATTTTTAAGGTTATCACTTTTTACAAACCCACCCATAGGATCCTCCAATAACCACTTTAGGGTTCCAGCACCTATGGTGAGCCACTCACTTAAAGTTCCTATTCCCTTACCCCATCACAAGCCACAAATACAAGATAACACTTCCAAGTCCTGATTCATAGGCTTAGGAAACTCCCCTACGCACTCAAGCCCTTAGATCGAGTCCTAACCTTAACCATAGGCATAACAAGAACTATTGGGAGAATGTCAATCACAAGACATCTCAAAGCAAAACATAAAACTTTTCACATGTACAAGTTCAACTTTTCCAAGGCTCATTATAGGTCTAAGGAACCCTCCTATGCACAAAGGCCACCAAGACAAGTCCTAGCCTCATAAACTAAACTCGGGTACATGACAAGTGCAAACACATCATAAGTAAGCCATATAACCCCAACAATACAAGTAAAAAATGTACATAGGTGATAAAAAATTCACACATTACAAATACAAATACATCATAAACACTTTCAATAACTAGAATCAAAACATAGAAAAGAATAGGAAAGTTTAGGAATGTTTGGGGAACATCTAGGAGGCCTTAGAGCAGTCCTAGTCCATTGGACAACCCTAACTCTAATTCTGATCCCTAAAACACATCCTAAAACTTATTCAAGAATCTAAATGTACCATATAATCCCAAAAAAACAAGAAATGAACATATTTAAAGTTCACACAAAATTTCATATGCCAAAACACCATGCTCTGCAAAATCTCACATGCTTGAAATTTGGCTAAGTTTGATTTTTTTCTAAGAAATCTCAAAATTAGAAATTGCATCTTAACTCCTATGAATCTGGAACCTATCCCAATCATCTCAGAAGGTACCTAAACCCTTTATACAAGTATAACTTAAAGTATAATTTTACGTACTTAAATATTATAATTGTGTAAAGCCTATTTTTCCTTGGTTAACACTAATCTGCTCGGTCGATACAGTCTGCTCGGTCACCACTAAACTGACTCGGTCATCACTAAACTGACTTGGTCATTACTAAACTAACTTGGTCATTACTAAACTAACTTGGTCATTACTAAACCAACTCAGTCATTACTAAACCAACTCGGTCGTCACTAAACCGACTGCCAGAAATGATGAAATACGACTGTCAACTTTGACTTGTGGGTAAAATTGGGCATTATGGGGACTATGGTTGCCTAATCTGACCATGACCCATTTGAGATCTCTCAGTTTCCCTTTAGAAACAAATTATTATTCCATCCTATCTATCTAAATTTTTTTTTCTAGATCTGGACAAAGAAAGGTGGTGCACAGACCGACAAGGACCAGTAAGGTTGAAATAACAGTTCTAAATTTTGGAAACATTCATAATACATTTAATAACAATATAATACACTATCCTACATGATCAAAACCACTTCTACCCTCCCAAGAAGATTTCACCATAGTGAACATACAAGAATTCATAAAAATCACTTCCCCAAAACACATTTCAAATACATAGAAAAATAAAACATATATATAGTTCTTATTTTCAAACAAAAATAAACCATCATATTCTCATCAAGTAACATATCATTCATATACATAATCATGCACATGGGAAGAATGGAGATTCATACTATTTTAGATCCTACATGGGGTCCTGCGGAGAATCGTCCTCCCTTGGTTGGAGACTCTCTGCAAACTTTCCAGCCTTGAGTAGATATCCTTCTGAAAATCTTCCTCAGGCAATCAACTCCAAGAAATCCTCACACATAAGACTTCACCAACCAGAGACTCTCAAACTCACATAACTTTCACCAAAAATTTCCAAAGAAATCATTTACAGACAACTCAGAAGAAAAACAAATCTTCCCAAAAATTCTCCTCCCGCACACGAAATCTTCAAACATTTATCTTCCAACTATGTGGTTGGAGGAGTTGCTTTATGGTAAGAAACTTCTCCAACTTCCATAGTTGGTTGAAAAATCAAACCAATTATTCCCGTAAGCACTTCACAAAGTTTTAATGAATTTAATTAAAAATAACTTCAAAGGAAAACATAACAAGAACATTCAACAAATAGCTTTCAATAAAACCACATAGCACATATGGAAACCAACTAGCCTAACTTCTAGGAGGTCTCGAGTTCAACTCCCTCCTAGATAGCTAGTTTTACTACAAAGAGCATTTATTTTTATTATTACTATTATTAATATTATTTTCACTTTTTAATACATTTATTTAATACACTTCATTGAATTTACTCTAAATAACATACCACTAAAACTATCAATAAAACCATACAAATATTATTATTTATATAAGCATGGGTATATGCGTGTGCACCCACATATACAAATACCTATATAACATACAATCAATGTAAACTTATATATAATAAATATATATACATATACTAGTAAGGATAAATCTAACTCATGTCAAAAATCACAAAATGACATCAATTCATAATTCACAAGACCACATCACATGAAGCATTCAGATCCCCCAACTAGGGTAATCTCCTAAGAAGAAATCTAAATCCATGGTAACCTTGAGAGTAATCTTGGTAATACCTCCACACAACAATAGTTTGAGGATTTTGAAGGCATGCTCAGACTTGTGTAGCCAGGTGGAGTCGATGCCTGGTACCTGCAACCTGCAACACCAACCAAGTACACCAATATATACATATGTAGAAATCATTTCAAACAAGGAGGGAGAGTGCGACATTGTGTGGACCTCCTAGAGGAGTAACTATGACTACCTCCCCTCATCTGATAGTCACATTAGACAGTCACATCAACAAGTCATAATTGGCTTAGTGTGGTTAGTATCAAAATGATCTCTTTTCTATATTGTATAACAATAATGAATCATAACATAATCATGTAAACATAAATCATCTATTATCTTTCACAAACCCATTTAACTATCAGACATGTACTCAAAATGTCCCATTATCTGATCAAGATAAATAAATCATATAACCCCAAATGTATTAATCATTTCTAATCCCAAGTAACATTTTTAGAGAAGATAATAGATCCAACCCTTAAGCGATTATAATCAATTAACCTAAGGTAACATAAATATTAATAATGAGCATTTCACAAAGAAGCATATAAGTCTATCAAGTGATCCTTTTAGTATTAAGATCCTAAACTATCATTGACACACAAGAAGATATAGAGGACCTACTTATGTGAATATTATTATCTCCCAAATTAAAATTTGAAGTTATCATGATTAGTAAGAAACCATCTCAAGAAGGATCATTCTTTTACAAAATAACCATGAAATCACTTATAGCATGATCTAACTCCCTGGTGAGCATAACCAATATTTGTTAGGGTTGGAGGGGCATTACATATGGATCAACTACAAAAGAATCTTGAAGAAGCTCTTGAATAGATTGATATGCTTACTGATGAAAGAGACACTCTGAAAGGAAAATATGATGATGCAAAGAACCTCATTGAGAAACTGAAAAACAAATTTGAAGATCTGAGATCTAAAAAAGAATCTAAAGTTTTTATTGAAGATTTTAATGAAGATATGGAAAAAGAAAATGAGATCCTTAAGCATGAATTGAAGATAGAAAATTTGAAGCTTAGTTTGAAAGATGGAAGTGGCAAGAATGAGGCAAATCTAAAATCTAAGAATGAAAGTCTAAAAACTAAAAATGAAGGATTGAAATCTAAACTTGAAAATGTAACATCTGAACTTAAGAAAGTCAATTTGCAGTATGCTGAACTTGAGAAATACAACAAGATTGTGAAAGGCGAACTGACTCAATCCAAGCAACAACTTGAAAGGCTATATTCAACTAGTGAGAAGATTGATAAACATGCATCTTTTCAGAAACTATTCTATGATAAGACTAGTCTTGGATTCAACACTCTTAAAGAAAATGATGAAAGCAAGGAACCAAATCTGAAAGTATCTAAAATCTTAGATGAGAACAAGTCTAATGAGATCAATAAATCTGAAGATACACCTAAAGAAGAAGAATCACCGAAGTAAGAGAAATCATCCAAAGGTATGCAAGGAGAATTCAAAGGTAGATGTTTTGCTTGTAATACTATTGGTCATATGAAGAGAGATTGCACAGGAAAGCAATTTAAACCTCTTAATCGTTATTGTTATAATTCTCATGGATTTGGACATAGAGCTATTGAATGTAGAAAAACTAAATTTATTGAGAATAATAATAATAGTAGAATGTTTAGGAATACTAACAATGCAGATAAGAAACCTACAGAAGATATGAACAAAAGAAATGGAGTTATATGCTTTAGATGCAACAAGGTTGGACACATTGCTAGAAATTGCAGATCATAGATTAATCCACCTAGACCAAGATATGGAAACAATGGAATTGTTTGTCAAATATGCAACAAGATTGGACATACAACAAGGTTTTTTAGAATGAACAATGGAGTTTTTCATCCTAACCCTAAACCTAGAAATCATGAAAGAAGAAATGAAGATACAAGTAATAGATAGAAAGGTTGTTGTAGCAATACAGATGAATTGAAGTTTGTTAAAAACAAAAATCAAGGAGACATATTCAACATTGAAGGTAATCAGAAAGGTGAAGTATCAAGTGGTTAGAATGAATCCTTACCTGACCTATCTCAAAGCATTTAATTTATGAAAATTATAGTAGATTAGGAACTTAGATTAGTGTAGAAGTAGATTTATTATGAATTGAGTCTTGCAAAATTAGTGAAAGGTAGTTTATGATATTCTAATGCTATGGTTAAGAGCGCAAAGAAAAATATTATCTTTTGCGAGATCGCAAGAAGTTTTAAGTTTTGCAGGATAGCAGAAACAATTTTTTGGAAAGAAGCAACAAACGAATTGAATGCGATGTTAGACCTAAGTGAGATTGAAGTAATAAAAGGTTATGATCAGTGTTATTTGATCATCAAAGAAAATACAAGTGTTAAGGAGATCAAAGAGCAATGATTGGAAGATTTTTGCAATGATTTGGTGAAGGATTTGAGCACCGAATCTACGCAAGCCCTAAAATCATGAAATCAAGGTATTTTACTTGACAGATCTGTGAATCGGTAAAAGGAATTTGAAGTAATCATGGATGTATCTTTAATTCACAATGTCAAAGACAAAAATAGACCTAGATTGAAGAGGGAACTAATAGAACCCTTGGAAGAAGACCCTAAGTTAGCTTTATCATCTGTACCAGATGGAGTTTTGCATTTAGATAATGTAAGAAGTTATCTTTGATGCAAGTTGGAAACCATCAGTGATAGTGATTTTAAAAATGACTATGAGAAGATTTACAACTAGGACATGTCATTGAAAGAAGAATATGATCATTTGAAAGACAATGAGATTGTTAAGTATGCATTACAGTATGAGTTTGATAATGAAGAATGCACTAAGATAATCCTTAGCAGAATTCATAATGGGAAGTTTTGGCTAGAAGATAGAGTGATAGACATTACAGCTGATTTGATTCATGAAGTCACTAAACTGTCTAAATATAGAGCTATTCCTTGAAATGAGAAGAACATTAGAAAAATAGTCATTTATAACACTAATTCATCCTATAATGGTAGAGGAATTGTAATTAGTAAGATCCAACAACATGATGTTAGATACTTATGAAAAATCCTAACAACTAAGTTTTGTGCAAATTAAAGAGAGGATGACATGGCAGATGGAATGGTACACATAGCCTATTTGATGTGTGTTGACAAAGTGCCAATTGATATGTGTGAAATTCTGAGAATTCAACTATTTGAGAACTTGGAGAAGATTAAGAAGACAAAGTATGCACAATTTAGATTTTCATCTTTGATCACTTACATGTTTTTTCATCTTTTGAGGAGATTTCCTTACACCATAGGAAATGATTGGAATGATGGACAAAATACAATGAAAAGGATTAATGTAGTATACAGAAAGCATGTTATTGACAGTGTCAATGAGAGTGCGGTACTTGTTATTAAGACATTTCAGAATATTATGTCTAGTAGATCAAGGATTCCATAGTCTCTTGTGGAGAAATACAAGAATGAAGTATGTTTTATGGTTGACACTAACTTTACATACATTGAAGCATTTGAACCTAGAATTGAGTTCATAGACCCTCTTGGCTATGAAATATCTAAAACTAAGATAGAAGAATATGTGAATAGGCTACTAAAGTGCAAGGTTGACACTCACACTAACAGATTTGGAACTTTTGAAGAAAATTTCAACTCCAAAAAGGCTATACTTGAGGAGAAAAAGTCTAAGAAAAGAGTTGAGAGCACTATTAAGAAAATATTGAAGGATACAGGAATGAAAAAGAGAGAATTCTTAGTGGCAAAGCAGATAGCAGAAACAATCAAAGATATTGGATAGAAAGAGATTTTATCTATACCTCCCTTATCATCTAGTGTAGTACTAGTCAAGGTGAAGGTGAAAGTAGAGGAACCTGAGAAGGAACAAGTAGAAAGAAAACCTACTAGATCTACCTCCTCCACATCAAGCAAGAGAGTGAAAGAAATTGCTACTGGACCTAGTAAGAGGCAGAAAACTTTGGTACCACCAGTACCTAGGAAAATTGTAGAAATTAAAGAAGATGACACTTCTATCAAGAAGAAAGCATGGAAACCTAGAGTTGACAGAGTGAATGAAGAAATCATAAAAGATGGAGACTTCACTAAAATGAATAAATACTATGACCTTTATGACTATTCTAAAAAAATGAATCTTGAAAATGGAGTGATCAAGCATTTGATTCTGGCTAATAAGAAGTTTGACTCTATTCAGGGAAAGATACCTGATGACTTATTGAAGAAACTTGTTAACAGGAAAATGAGAGCACAAGAAGAAGACAAAACTATCAGAGAGAATATTGTGAAGAAACTATGTGATGTAAGAGATGATGGACATCTTAAACAAATTTTGAAGCCCCTTAGCACCCATTTAAGGACAAAAATGAGAACCATTCAGATCATGGCAGGACAATATGAACAAGTGAATGCAGAGACTGAACAAACAATAATTAAAGTTATGGCAAAAATTGTTGGAGAGACATTAGTTGTAGCAAAGCAAGTAGAAGAAGTAGAACAAGAGTACATTCCCTCTCCATTGGCTATAAACATTGAAGAAGAATCTATGAATGTTGACGGTACAAGGATCACCTTGGATACTGATGAGAATGTATTCAAGATCTAGAGAACATTATTGACAATTCAACTCTTGATGAACTGGATAGAACTAAAAAAGTAGAGCAAACCCAATTTATTATTGAAGAACCTAAAGTATTAGAAGTACAAGCACCTATACCCTCTTTAGAAGAAATCATTCTTACTCCTGAAACTGGGAAGAAGAAGCAAACTGGATCTTTGTTTGAGGATTTGGGAAAAGAAGTAGATGATGATGATCAGATGGAATTGATCACATCTTTGAGAAAAATCACTGGGAAGAATAAGAAAGTTAAGAGCCTAGAAGGATGTCTGAAGGATCTAACTAAAAAGTTACAAAGTATTGTGACCACATAGATTGTAGAAGTAGACCCTATGGAAAAGGAAAAGAAAGTGATGAGCACTTTTGATGATGAGTTCACTAACTTATCTGATATTGCAAAAGTGAAAGCACAAGTAGACTATGAAGCTATAATTCTATTGAACATTACTCTGTACATCAGCAATGATATCAATACTCTTGATATCTATATCAAAGTTTTGAGGAAACACTTGGAAATGGGAAAATCTTTGTATATATAGTGTACAAAATTAGAGACTTTGCTAGATGAGGAAGATCAAAAGATAAAATTGAAGGAAGCAGAGATTCTAAATGAAACAAACCTTCTATCTAACCCTAATGTGAAGGTCTATAATGTTGAGAAGAAATTTAGGCAACTATATGATGAAATCAGAATTGTACAAGATGAGAAAGACATGAAATTAAGAAGATATACTCTTTTGAGAGAGCATGTTTCTATGAAGTTAAGTGTTATTGAAGAGCAGTTGGAAGATTGTCTTAAAACTAAGACGTCTTTTCAAAAATTTAACTTTGACAACCTCCAAGCATGTCAAATAGCATCTTATGGACTAAGCGCACTACTCAATGTGGCAGATTCCATTAAGAAATCATGGGAAAAGGATATAGAAGCCATGAAGATAGATTTTTTAGATTGTGTTGCAAGCATACTGGCTTTACAATAAACAAATTGAGGTATAACTTTTTGTGATACAATTTTGTAGCCCTCCCTACCAATTATTTTGTCATTGTTGTCAAAGGGGGACAAATATTTAGCATCAAATTGATAGTATATGATAAGGATTGATACTCTTAGGGGGAGTATTATATTAAGATAAGATTTTTAAGGATTTATAAGGATAGTATATATATATGTTATACTATGGCCACAATTTTAACAAATTTTGAAATTTTGCAGTTCCACACTTAGCCAATTTTCTCATATGTTGACACCAATGACAAAGGGGGAGATTGTTGGCAATTTGGTTGAGTTGATTGCATAGATGTTGTCATTATGGAAACATATGATCCACATGAAGATCACACAAGTCAGAGAGCAAGTATGACAGAGCTCATTGCAAATTTGTCTAAGTATGAGATAATATTTTTACCAGTATACCTGGACACAGTTTTTGTTTATGACATTGACTAGAGTGATTTCAGTGCTTGTTCACTTGAACGTAGACTCTATGGTGACTAATGATGACCCATCTCAGAGCACAAGTTATTATGGCATGTACGAAATAAGTTATGATAGTTTTCCCGAAGACAGTGTGAAGCTGACGGGACAGAATATGAAGACAAAACTAGTAAAGAGTTAAGGGATTATTTTTTTTTATCAAAATAATGACTTAACAATATAAAGGGATGACATCCTAGATGTTTAATCTTTGAGAAAATCTATTGGTATATATGTAAATGTAATTGTAATTGTAAAGTGTAGTAGTAATTGTAACAAGCAGCAAGTAATTGTAGAAGTATGATGCGAAGTATATGAAGCATATGTAATAGCGATAGTGAAAGATCAGCAAAGAGATATTGATGCAAGAAGTATAAGGTTATGTTCCTTGACCTATTTTTTAATCAATGTATATTATAAATTAATTGTTTGGGTAGTGGGCTTAGCTGGTAATCACATTTTGTACTACCAACTCCTAACAGGGTTGAAGCTTCTAACAAGGCCTTTAGTCCCTTAATCAGGACTGATACACTATATGTTTGTAATATACTCCTAACAGGGTCAACATCCTTAATAGGATAGTTTTGATTAGTGGATCTTTGTGGGTACCATCCCCATCGAGGTTTTCCCTTGGCCAGGGTTTCCTTGAGAACAAATAATGTGTTATGAGTTCTTTATTGTTATGCATGTTGTTTAGCTTCTTATGTTATGCATGTATAAAGACAATCTATTATATCCATAATTGGGAAAAAGATAAAGTTTGTAGAATACTAATTCACCCCTCCCCCCCCTCTTAGTATTCCTTATTTCTAACAATGCTATAGGGTAAAAGCACAATAAGCTATCACCCTTTTACAAAGGAAGAGGCTAACAAAATCAAAGTTGTTCAACTTCAATAGTATAAAAATGACATTTATGTTTGGAATTTAAAGATGATGTAAACTAATTAAATGTGATAAAATTGATGAAGTTTATGATTAATATTTTTAATATTTTTTTGAATAAGAATTCATATATTTTTTTAATTTTTAAAGATGATTTTTTAGCTGCTGAAAAATGTTGAAAATTAAGGGTCTAGTTCCCACCAAAAAATTATATGTAAATAAACATATTTTCTCCTAATTTCAAAATATGTCATAGATGACATATATATCTAGTGGATAAAGAAATAAAAATTGGTTTGTGACCTATATTTTCTCTTTTATAATAATTCAAATTCCAAATCACTAAAGTTGACAGTTTTCATCTCGTAACATATTTTTCATAACAAATCTATCCCAATCAGAAAAAGAAATACATATTCTTGAAGAGGACTCTCTCCTCTAGTGCACCATGTTTTTTTAAAATTTATTTAATATGATTTACTATTTTTTTCTTTCTCCGAATCAACATGTCCTTGACTGTCAAAATACCTACGTGTAGTATTTTTTAATTACAATAAACTATGTCTCATTAAAACACTATAAAATCTATATGAGGATATTCTTGACTTTGATCTCTACAAAAGGGTATTTTTTAATTTTCAAAAAAATGTCATTAAAAATATTAGGAGTTATTGAAACACCACTTTTCTAAAATTATTTTATTTTTACGGTAATTGGACCCAAAGTGGTATAAAACATGCTTTTAATAAATATTTTGAAGTGGAAAAGTTAAAGAACTTATCTAACTTAGCTATAATGAATCTAGCTAGACCATATGTTTGACCAAAATTATTTTTTAGTTAGAAATACTAAAATTCAGCTGTGCTAATAAGTTAGCCAAAAAGGTGACACCTGATTGTGCTTTTGCCCTACAGTCAAAAACTTCAAAGTTTATCAGATGAATGACTAGTCATCATTCCTACATGAATATTTGAAAGAAGAAGTATACATTGAGTAGCTAGAAGGATTCACCTTATGAAACATACATGATATGGTATGCAGATTAAAGAAGGCCCTCTATGGACTTAAGCAAGCCCCTAGAGCATGGTATGAGAAACTATATGGATATCTAACAAAGATTGGATTCAAGAAAGGAGTAGCAGATTGTAATCTATTCATAACAAAGACATCTAAAGGTTTACTACTTGTAGCTATATTTTTTGATGACATTATCTTTGGAGGTAATGACAAACTTAGTGCTGAATTTTCTAAGAAGATACAAAATGAATTTGATATGAGTATGATTGGACCTATCAAATACCTTTTGGAATTGAATGTGTAGTAGACAGAGAAAGGTATTTTCATTAATCAGTCCAACTATGTGAAAGAAATATTAAAGAAATTCAAGATGGTTGATTGCAAGCTAGTAGGGACTCCTATGATAACTAGATGGAAGCTTACAAAAGAAGATGACTCACCAACAGTAGATATAACATTGTACAAGTCTATGATTGGCAAACTCATTTATCTTACTTAGACTAGACCTAATATTTCCAATGCAGTTGGCATAGTTGGAAGATTTGCAATAGGGCCTAAACAAAGTCACCTCACAGGAGTAAAAAGGATATTCAAATACTTGCAAGGCACTATAGACTATGGTCTATGGTATCCTAAATTAGAAAATGTTGAGCTTCATGTGTACACTGATGCAGATTGGGTAGGATGTGTTGATGACAAAAAGAGTACATCAGGTGGAGTAGTGTTTCTTGGTGATAGACTTGTCACTTGGACAAGCAAGAAATAAAATTGTATTTCTTAGTCAAAAATAGAAGCAGAGTATGTTGTATTAGCCTTGAATTTTTCTACAATTGTTTGGATCAAGAAGATGATAAATGGTTTTGGAATTCAGATTGATTATCCTATTATTATTCACTATGATAACACTAGCACTATCAATATGCCAAAGAACCCTGTAATGCATGCAAAGACAAAGCACATTGAGATCAAGCATCACTTCCTAAGAGATAAAGTAGAAGAGAAAGAAGTCAAGATAGACTATGTGAGTACTAAAGATCAACTGGTAGACATATTCAAAAAGCTCTTCCCTAAGGATACTTTTGAGTATCTCAGGGAGAAGTTGGGATTAATTCCCTTCCTTGATTCTGCTTAAAAGAAAGAAGGAAAGGCATTAGTCCTCAAGGACTGATGGAAGTTTGACTGCTCTACTTCTAGAGTAGTACTGGTGCCTAAAATTAATGGAGCCCTTTTCCATTTATGTCAAAGGGGGAGTAATATATTGATGCAGGAGCATCTTGGGTCTTTGAGCAATCTTGCATCAACCAAAAATATTTCTTGATTTCTGTACCTATTTTCTTTTGTTTGGATTAATCTTTACATTTTATGCTTTCATGTTGTGAAAAGATTACATTATGCTAAGGACCTATTTTGGAACCTTCTCCTAAGGTTGCATAAAGATTGGATGGACAATTTGAAAGTTAGAGTTGTTTTCTTCCTGTCAGAGTAGTATTTTCCTACAGTTTTCGTGCTGATTACACACCATGGATACCTTGATCCTTAAAGAATCAAACCTTTTTCACTTAGGTAATTAAGTAGGACCTAATTTAATATCATTCCCCAAAGATGCAGCTCCTAATTCATTATGAGTAAAAAGTTATACCCATTTTCCCTCGGGGCCTATTTTCTGGCAGTTTTCAGGTGAAATGTGTGGCGTTTCTTCTTGCGATGTTCCGTATGATAAAATTGCACCTTAAAAACTTAAAGGAATGTTCTTGGGTCATTTTAGGACCTAAATCCAAAGGTTCATAAATTTATATTCATTCTAGCATTAGTTTTGGTTTAAATCTTCCAAACTGGACCTATATTGTAATTAAATGCCTGACTGGCCGACCTATGGCTTAGCTGGCTATATAAGGGGTCTAGATTGTTGTAGCAGAGGATGAGGAGGTAGATATAGAGAGTATTATCAAGATAAATCATTGGAGACAAAGATAGGATGAAAGCTATAATTTTGATTTGATAATTTTCATTATATAAGGCCGAAACTCGGAAAGCCTCACAGTCGGGCATGTTTGAAGAAATAATATAAATTCTCTATTGTTGCTATCAGTTGATTGTCTCATATCCATTGTGATTTCATTATTTCATGTGATATTAAATTTCTTCCATTGTGTAACTCTGAGTAGGGCTTGTTTGTGGATTCAATTCTACTTGATTCTACTTGTACCTGCCTTGCCCCTGCGTCAAGTGATATCAGAGTGAGTTTTTTCTTATGGATTGGATCATGGAGAACCTTATTGGATTGGTTGTAGGGTGGTGGATCTGAGATCTAACCCATAACTTGTAGAAGGTTATGATCTTTTTGGAACCTAATTGTCAAGATGGTTCATGGAAGAGGAAATGATAATGCTATCATGGATATGTTGAGGCAGATTGCAACTAGGCTTGAAGCTATAGGGACAGCCCAGAGAAGAGGATCACATCTTGAAGATGTTAGTGATGAAGAAGAAGAAGCAACACCTAATGCTGAACCTAAAGTTGAATAGGATGAGGAAAGACTCTTGAGAGTTTTCTCTAAGGCTAACTCCAAACCTGTAATTGAAGTTGGGTAATATGATGGAAGACTTGAGACCGATGCACTTTTGGATTGGATCTCTGAGATGGATAAATACTTTGAGTATGAAGGTACTCTTGATAATAAGAAGGTTAAGATAGCATTCAAAAATTTGAAAAGACATGCATCTCTTTGGTGGGATCATTTACAAACTAAGAGACAAAAGAGAGGAAAAGAAAAGATCAAGACATGGATGAAGATGCATGGAAAGATGAAGAAGTTTCTTCCAGCTGACTACCAAGTTAGTCTGATGAGAAAGATGCAAAATCTAAGACAAAAGGACATGAGTGTGAAAGAATATACTGAGGAATTTTACAAGTTAGATATCAGATCTGGACATGTGGATGATGAAGTTGAGAAGGTGGCTAGATATTTGAATGGCCTAAGGACATCTATTCAAGATGAGATTAGTTATGTGAAGATTGATAGTGTGGGAGAAGCATATTAATTTTCTTTGAAGGTAGAAGATAGATTGACAAAGAGACATGAATAAAGACAAAGAGAAAGAGGTGGAAAATTTTAGAGAAGTAGAGATAGATCTTATGGAGAAAGTAGTAGATCTGACAATTCAGTACAAGATAAAGGATGGAAAGATGAACCTGCTAAACGAGGTAATTACTCTAGAGGTAGCTATAATGGTTACTCTAGGAATAACAATAATGGGAAAAGGGAAGAGAAATCTTGGTTTAGAGGTACTTGTTACAAATGTGGTGAAGAAGGACATAGAGCTTTTGAATGTACTAACTCTAGAAAGAAGACTGGAGGTAATGGAAAAAATAATTTGGCTTGTGAAGAAGTTGTGAAAATGTCTAATGAACCTAAACATGGTGAGAAATTGATGCCAAGAAGGATCTTGTGGAATGAAGAAGCTGATGATGAACCTATTTTGAGGAAAAGTTTGTTCAGAACCAAATGTAAGATTGTTGACAAATGTTGCAAGGTAATCATTGATAGTGGAAGTTCTGATAATTTGGCATCCGAAGAGTTGGTTAACAAATTGTAGTTATAGAGATTGAAACATCCTAAGCCTTACCATATTGCTTGGATCTAGAAGGAGCATAAATTACTTGTAAGTGAACAATGCCTTGTTAAGTTCAAAATTGGGAATTATCATGATGAAGTCTTATGTGATATTATGCCTATGGATTGTTGTCATATTCTTTTGGGTAGACCGTGGCAGTATGATAGGAAAGCTTTACATGATGGTAGATTGAATCAATATACTATTTGGATGGATGGAAAGAAACAAGTATTATTGCCTTTGATAGAAAAGTTTGATGAAAGTCACTGTACCATAGTCAGAGTATGCTTGGTTGATGGTAAAATGTTTGCAAGAGAAATGAAAGAACATAATGTTTGTTTTGCTTTAATTCCAAGAAAGACTAAGAAACAAGATGAGTTAGAACATGCACCTGAGGTTAAGCCTTTTTTGGATGAATTTCATGACATCATTTCTGATAATGTACCTAATGGTTTACCACCTATAAGAAGTATAAGTCATTGTATGGATTTGATACTTGGAGCTAGTTTGCCTAACAAAGCACCACATAGGTTGACACCTGATGAAAAGAATGAGTTGAATAGATAAGTGCAAGAATTGCTTGAGAGAGGTTTGATTAGGGAAAGTCTAACCCCTTGTGCAATACCTATTGTATTAGCACCTAAAAAGAATGGAGAATGGAGAATGTGCACTGATTCTAGAGCCATAAATAAGATAATAGTAAAGTAAAAATTTCCTTTGCCTAGGATGGATGACATAATGGATAGTTTGAGTGGAGCAAAGTATTAAAATTGATTTGAAAAGTGGATATCATGAGATTAGGATCAGAGAAGGGGATGAATGGAAAACTACTTTTAAGACTAATGAAGGTTTGTATGAATGGTTGGTTATGCCTTTTGGTTTGACTAATGTGTTAGCTATTTTTCTTGCACGGGTAAATAACAAGATCATAAACCTGATCTCTCCCTTTTGATGCTCTTTTCCTGGAAAGAGAAATAATAATTGACAAGGATGAAATCCTTCTTCACTTCGGGCTCCACAGACCCAGGTAGGTGTACCTTACTTCTCTACTTATCCAAATTGATATGAACTAATACAAACACCTAATAAATAGATTTCACTAATGGATTAAATAGAATAAATAGGTCCTGTAGCAGGATTCATAACTAAGATGAACCTCTAATATGGGAAGCCTACCCACATGCTCAATCTATCTTTCAAACTCATCAACAGAAAGAGAAAGTTGATTGATTATATTGATGCTTGTTTGGCAAATGACTTCTAACGATAAAGATCAGTGCCTTCAATCTGGGCATGGAGTCAAAACCAATAGATATAAACTCAAATTGCAAACCATGTTTCATTGATTAATATTCCTACATCAATGCCTTACATTAACACATTTCCATCACTCAATATGAAGAATCATACACATTCATAGCACCAATTAATTTCCAATCTGCATTTAAGGATTTTACAATCCTTCCTTGAAGGATATCCAAATACAAATAGATTCATTCTCCCTTGGAGAAGACAAACTCAATATCCCTTGAATACTGAATTCATACTGAAATTGAAACTCAATACAATGAAGACAATTCTTTGAAAAAAATACATGCCCTACATCTACTTCAATTTGCAATCAAATTTACAAATACTTGTATTAAATCTATGACATAAAATGAAGAACAGAAACCATTACACTTAGACAATCATGAACCAAAATGGAATTTCATTTGGAGCCTCTTCTTGGAGAACCCCCTGCTGGAATCACCACAGACCTAGAACCATTCAATGGATGTTTTCTCTGAATCTAGAACCTAGACCAGAGTTCTTCCAAAATTGGAACCCATTCAACTGAAAAGAAAGGACTATAAGAAGAGAAGGGGGAAACGCTAGCAAGAATCAAAAGAGGCCACTTGTCAGATCCTTCATCTGATGAATCATTGTTCTGAACTGAATCAACCATCTGCTCTTTTCTCCTGGAACACATCTTTTCATCTCCTCAAACTGACTGTGAGTCACTGGATTCAACAACTCAGATATTTCCAAAATATCTCCTCGGCCCCTGTTTCATTCAACTGCAAATATCTTGAAACTAGCTAGACCTACATCAAATCTGATTCCAAAAATGAAATCCTCATTCTCTCACCTTTCCAAAAATATATAATAGTCCATATTTGACCCAAAAACAAAGCCACTAGCCATTAATTTAGCTCTCCCATGCTCTGTAATTTTGAATGTTTGAATTTATTCACTATAGTTAAAACTATAGGAATTTATCATTTTAAATTTGATTTTTCAAATCTGGATGTGCATGGAAAGGAATATTTGAATTTATTGGCCGGCTTGCCACCTCACCTACCACCTCATCCGGCGACCATGCTCAATCTCCAATTCGCTAAGTGATTTACACTGACCGCCAATTTAACTGGTGAATTGGTGAATATTGGATCTCTGAATCATTGAATGTTTATGCTAGCCACCAATTATCTCACAAACACGCGACTAACTCCATTCTCGGATTCACTAGATATTTCACTAACTGCTCGATTTGATTAAGCAAACACGTGAATGCAAAGGCTTCATTCTCTAATTCACGAAATACTTTTCAAACTGGGCAATCCATTTGGAAAATTCATGTGAACTTTCCATGTGTCACCTTGTCGCATGATCGCATGGGCCATAAATGGCCCATGAGATCATGCGACCACCATTTTGTCCCGTATGGCATTCTGCTTTGAACCTTGGCCAAAAACTCTTAACTCCGCAACGGTGATATCCAAAACATTGTCGCATGATCACATGGGCTAGATTTGGCACTTGCGATCATGCGACCATCGTCGGATGGTCACACAAATCCCTAGGTTGAAGTCCCTTCACTGAGTTTCCATCCAAAATAATTGGGGCCCACAGCGCACTGCAGTCTTCCAGCAAGGCGGACCCGCCAAGAGCCTCGGGCTGCTTTGTTTACATTGCTTGGGAGTGTTGTTGGTTATGAACATTACAAATTTCATATCCTGAATGAATGTGGGATATACTTGTTATAGAGGAAAAATAAAGAACACACCCTCCTACTACTCGCGGGCCTCCATTCTCCCACACTCGCGCAAGTCACCCTAGCTTTGATATGTATAGACATCTATTTGGAGCGCACCCATCATATACCCCTTTGTAGTTTGCCTGAAGTCTTCAACATTGCGTGAGATCTTATCCTCACATGCAGCCTCCTCACTGCCTTATCGCATGATCGCAAGATAGTATTGTTGGTCTTCCGATCATGTGACTAGCCTTCTCGCCACTGCATCAGGTTGCCACGTGTTAGCCTATCAGATGTTCGCAAGGGCTGAAGTTGGCCCTTGCGATTATGTGACCTCGTGACACGTGGCTATATTTGACCAGTCACCACCTGTGCCACCTCAACACTAACTCATCTACCACCTCATCAGGTTGCCACGTGTCAGCATGTCACATGTTCGCAAGGGCTGAAGTTGGCCCTTGCGATCATGTGACCTCCTGACACATGGCTATCTTTGACCAGTCACCACCACCTGCAAAATTTGTCATCTTAGGTCCTGTCGGCATGAAAATCAAGGTGGGTGTCGCACATGCACGCGTGGAGAGAGCCTTCGGGCTCATCACTTTACCTTCAATGTTTGTGCATTTGGTAATATACACTACAAATCCCTGTTATAGCATGAATGTGGGATAATTAGTTTTGGTGTTTTAAAGACCATTCTACACTTTCGGTCAAAATATTGGGCCCACAAACAGGTCGCAGCTGCACAGATAGGAAATGCCGATAAAGAGGAAAAAGTGCGAGGTCAAAAACACATAGGGTTTTTGGTGAGAGATCAAAAACATCCAGGGTTTTTGACATTGACACAAAGGTAAACAAAGGATGCAAAAACATCAAGGGTTTTCAATGCAGACCAAAAGTAGCAGGGATATTGAAAACATCATGGGAAGCCATAAACATTGTGGGTTAGCGACACTTAGGCAAATTCTAAGATTATTCCCTGCAGACCTTAAAACTTGAATATTTCCTTGGGTTTTGTCGTTTAGGAGATGCGATCTAAACTGGAGCAAGGTGACAACATGAAGAACATAGGGCTAAGAGCGCACACCATGAAACATTATGGATTTTCTTCGCACATTAAAACAAGCTTGCAGCAGGGTGGGACAACTTCAAAATTAGCAGGGTCGAGGCCATTTTCATAGGATTTTGCATTGACTAGACGGTAAAAGTACAATGCTGCATCACACTTTTATAAAGGAAAAGGTCAACAACACACAAAAATTTTAACTTTAATGACATAAAAATGGCATTTATGTTTAAAATTTGGAGATGATGTAAACTAATGAAATGTGTAAAAGTGGATGAATTTTATGCCTATAATTTTTTTAATTTTTTTTTAATAAGAATTCACATATTTTTAAAATTTTTTAAGTCCATTTTTGACTTGCTGAAAAACAAGGGTCTTGTCCGCACCAAAAAAGTATATGCAAATAATCTCTTTTTCCTTTGATTTCAAAATATGTCATAGATAAAATGTATAGCTAGTGGAAAAAAGAAGAAACATTAGTTTTCAATGTATATTTTCTCTATTATAACTACTCAAAGTCGAACAAACCTGAAATCGATAGTTTTCATCTCGCGTCAAATTTCCCCTATCAAATCTACACCATTTAGAAAATAAATTACACACTCTTGAAGACAACTCTCTCCTCTAGTGTTAAATATAAATTTTTTATTTTTTTGATAAGCTTTACTATTTTTTTCTATTTTTGAAGCATCTTGTTCTCCAATGTTAAAATACCTACTTTTAGTATTTTGAAATTATAATATATTAGATCTAATTAAAATACTATAAAAATTATATGACGATATGACTCTGTGCTCTAAAAAAGGGTATTTTTATATTTGTAAAAAAATATCATTAAAAAGAGTAAGAGTTATTGAAACGTCGCTTTTCTGAAATAATTTTATTTCTTTAGTAATTGTTATAAAACATGCATTTAATAGATATTTCCAATTGGAAAAGGTGAAGAACTTATCTAACTTAGCTAGAATGAATCTAGCTAGACCATATGTTTGACAAAAAATAATTTTAGTTAGAAATACTCAAATTCAGCTGTGCTGATAAGTTGTCCTGAAACGTGACACAGCTTTGTGCTTTTACCCTAGAAAATGGACTAACAGTGGCTCTATCTAGGGATGGTTGAATGCAAGTTCAGGACAAGAATACCAGAATCTCCTGGAAGAGTAGACCACCCCCAAAAAAGTAGCTTCTCTTCTTATCCCTCCAATCCATTAATCGGTTCTGAGGCTCCTTTATTGAAAGAAACTACACTACTGTTGAAAGGAAAGCAACTATAAAAATGTACAAACATTCACAATTGAACTACAAAAGGCTCCCAACAAGCGTTAGCCTTTACCTTTATCAAAAACCCAGTTCTCATCCCCATGTTTTGGAATCAAACTAGTATCCTTATTTTCATATGCATAGTCAAATGGATAAAAACCTTCCATTGGCAAATCAAAAGACATATGATTATCAACATTTTGAAATCTATCAAGCATGTGAGTGTCAAACACTAACTATTCATTCTGATCTTCTACACACATATGCTTACTACACTTGCCAATGTCATCACTTTGCAAAAAAGAAACATAGTCATGATTTACCACACCAGGCAATCGAACACTAGATTGATTTTTACAAAGTGGAAAAAGACTTGCCTATTGATTGCAATCTTTATATGCATCCTTATCTTCAAAACATGATTGCAAATCAAAAGAAAAAGTCTCATACTCACACTGCTGCACATATTTTGAAATATCATGAGGCTCATAGTAGATAACTTCTTTCTCATCTAGCTAAGATGAAATTTGAGAATCTGACTCATATCCCTTGGAATCAACTATTTCTTGAACTATTTCAGCTCCATCATAGTCTGGTTGTTGAACATTATCTTCAAACAATGGATTACACACTAAATGGAACTGCCGATCATAGAAGTTTTTGCACAAGGCTGGCTGATTAGAATCCATATCTTTATCAAACAATGCATTAGAAAAGCTACTGAATACATTATTAGACCCACTGTTACAAAAAATCTGATTAGAGGAAAGAGGATCAAAATCTGAAAATGAAATTAGATCATGAGCATCAACACCACAATTATCAATATGTTCATCTTCGAAAAAACAACTAGTGATGCTTTCACAGTCTCTAATCGAATACTCATTTTTTGAACTACATTCATTCCTGGATTGAGAATCATTATCCTTTTCAGAGTCATAGAAGTTGCTATCAACTGATTCACCCCTATCACTTTGACATTCATCATCAGCATCATCATTGCATTCATCAGGTACATCTGAAAATTGAGATACTTCACTTTTGAATGCAATAGGAGAAAAAAATTTGTCCTCATAAATTTCCTTTTCAGATTGAGGATCACACTTGTTCTCAGCTTTGGCCGCAATACTTTCACATTCATTTTCAAACTGAGATCCTTCTACCCACACAATATACTTCACTTTTGTTCTCACATCCCAGTGAATAGATTTAGGAACACACAGTTCTAGAAACAAATCAATACGATAAAGTTCCTAAAATACATCATCAACCTGAAGCTGATTGAATGCTGCAACAAACCTTTCATAAAATAGACACACTAATTCATGTCTTTCCTTCTCCCTACTTCCATTTTCAGGAACTCAATTTCCTTTGCCCGAATTTCATGCTTAATCATTGCAAGATTATTTTCATCTTCTTCAAAACCAAACAAAGGAAAAGAAGATCTAGGAATAACATCTAGATTTACACAATTTGCTGTTTCAGATGACATAACTTCTTGACAGTGTGTCCTTTCTCTTCTAAAACTTATGCAGTCACAACTTCATTTAACATCAACATATTTTTTATACTCTTTTAGAAACTAAATCTTCTATCTAGAAATATGGCAGGAATTTTCAAATTAAATTTCCCTTTTCTTAGTGATTGACTCACTTATTTAGGGACTGTTTTATACTTTGACAAGATTACCTAGAAGTGCTATTGCTAGTGTAAAACGATGATCTAAAACCTCTTTCATATCACCTTTCAAGTATTCGAAGAGCCACCACCTCTTTTTAGAGGACAAATTTGGATTTAGTTGAGAACCTTCTATCTCAAATCTGAACCATCTTTATCAGCAAAGACAAAACACTTCACAGGATACACTATTTGTCAGGATAAAAATACATTACAATCTCTTTACAAAACACTGATCAAACAAAGATTCAGAGTTGCCACTCACATTTAGTGAGAACATATAATAATTTGAAAAGAATAGACTCTATACCCAAACTGGACCAGACCCTAGGATGATTCAGCAAAGCAAGGAATTGAACATCTTCAACTTGCTCTCATTTATTCCTTCCCCAGCGGAGTCGCCATTTTGTTACCTATTTTTCTTGCAGGGGAAAATAACTAGATCATAAAACTGATCTCTCCCTTTTGATGCTCTTTTCTTGGCAAGAGAAATGCTAATTGACAAGCATGAAATCCTTCTTCACTTCGGGCTCCACAGACCTAGGTGGGTGTACCTTACTTCTCTGCTTATGCAAATTGATATGAACTAATACAAACACCTAATAAGAAGATTTCACTAATGGATTAAATAGAATAAATAGGTCCTGCAATAGGATTCATAACTAAGATGAATCTCTGATATGGGAAGCCTACCCACATGCTCAATCTATCTTTCAAACTCATCAATAGAAAGGGAAATTTGATTGATTATATTGATGCTTGTTTGGAAAATGACTTCTAATGGTAAAGATCAGTGCCTTCAATCTGGGCATGGAGTCAAAACCAATAGATATAAACCCAAATTGCAAACCATGTTTCATTGATTAATATTCCTACATCAATGCCTTACATTAACACATTTCCATCACTCAATATGAAGAATCATACACATTCATAGCACCGATTAATTTTTAATCTGCATTTAAGGATTTTACAATCCTTGCTTGAAGGATATCCAAATACAAATAGATACATTCTCCCTTGGAGAAGACAAACTCAATATCCCTTGAACACTGAATTCATACTGAAATTGAAACTCAATACAATGAAGACAATTCTCTGAAAACCATATATGCCTTACATGTACTTCAATTTGCAATCAAATTTACAAATACTTGTATTAAATATATGACATAAAATGAAGAATGGAAACCATTACACTTAGACAATCATGAACCAAAATGGAATTTCATTTGGAGACTCTTCTTGGAGAACCCCTTGCTGGAATCACCACAGACCTGGAACCATTCAATGGATGTTTACCCAAAATCTGGAACCTAGACTAGAGTTCTTCCAAAATTGGAACCCCTTCAACTGAAAAGAAAGGACTATAAGAAGAGAAGGCGGAAATGCTAGTAAGAATCAAAAGAGGCCACTTGTTAGATCCTTAATCTGATGAATCATTGTTTTGAACTGAAACAACCATCTTCTCTTTTCTCCTGAGAACACCTCTTTTCATCTCCTCAAACCGACTATGAGTCACCAGATTGAACAACTCAGATATTTCCAAAATATCTCCTCAGCCCCTATTTTATTCAACTACAAATATCTTGAAACTAGCTAGACCTACATCGAATCTGATTCCAAAAATGAAATCTTCATTCTCTCACCTTTCTAACAATATATAATAGTCCATATTTGACCCAAAAATGAAGCCACTAGCCATTAATTTAGCTCTCCCATGCTCTGTAATTCTGAATGTTTGAATTTATTCACTATAGTTAAAACTATAGGAATTTATCATTTTAAATTTGATTTTTCAAATCTGGATGTGCACGGAAAGGAATATTTGAATTTATTGGCCGGCTTGCCACCTCACCTGCCACCTCATCCGGTGACCATGCTCAATCTCCAATTCGCCAAGTGATTTACACTGACCGCCAATTTAACTGGCTAATTGGCAACTATTGGATCTCTAAATCGTTGAATGTTTAATGCTAGCCACCAATTATCTCGCGAACACGTGACTAACTCCATTCTCAGATTCACTAGATATTTCACTAACTACTCGGTTTGATTAAGTGAACATGCGAATGCAAAGGCTTCATTCTGATATTCGTGAAATACTTTTCAAACTGGGCAATCCATTTGGCAAATTCACGTGAACTTGCCACATGTCACCTTGTCGCATGATTGCATGGGCTAGAAATGGCCCATGAGATCATGCAACAACCATTTTGTCCCATATGGCATTCTGCTTTGAACCTTGGCCAAAAACCCTTAACTCCACAATGGCGATATCCAAACCGTTGTCACATGATCACATGGGCCAGATTCGGCCCTTGTGATCATGCGATCATCATCAGATGATCACACAAATCCCAAGGTCAAAGTCCCTTCAATGAGTTTCCATCCAAAATAATTGGGGCCCACAGCGCACTGCAGTCTTCCAGTAAGGCGGACCTGCCAAGAGCCTACGGGCTGCTTTGTTTACATTGCTTGGGAGTGTTGTTGGTTATGAACATTACAAATTTCATATCCTGAATGAATGTGGGATATACTTGTTATAGAGGAAAAATAAAGAACACACCCTCCTACTGCTCGCGGGCCTCCATTCTCCCACACTCGCACAAGTCACCCTGGCTTTCATATGTATAGACATCTATTTGGAGCGCACCCATCATATACCCCTTTGCAGTTTGCATGAAGTCTTCAACATTGCATGAGATCTTATCCTCACATGCAGCCTCCTCACTGCCTTGTTGCATGATCGCAAGATAGTATTGTTGGTCTTGCGATCATGCTACCAGCCTTCTCACCACTGCACCGGGTTGCCACATGTCAGCCTATCGCATGTTTGTAATGGCTGAAGTTGGCCCTTGGGATCATGTGACCTCTTGACACATGGCTATCTTTGACCAGTCACCACCTGTGTCACCTCAACACTAACTCATCTGCAACCTCATTGGGTTTCCACGTGTCAGCCTGTCGCATGTTCACAAGGGCTGAAGTTGGCTCTTGTGATCATGCAACCTCCTGACATGTGGCTATCTTTGACCAATCACCACCACCTGCAAAATTTGTCATCTCAGGTCCTGTCAGCATGAAAAATCAAGGTGGGTGTCACACATGCACGCATGGAGAGAGCCTCCGAGCTCATCACTTTACCTTCAATTTTTGTGCATTTGGTAATATACACTACAAATCCCTATTATAGCATGAATTTGGGATAATTAGTTTTAGTGTTTTAAAGACCATTCTGCACTTTCGGTCAAAATATGGGGCCCACCAACAAGTCATAGCTATGTAGATAGGAAACACCAATAAAAAGGAAAAAGTGCGAGGTCGAAAACACACAGGGTTTTCGGTGAGAGATCAAAAACATCCAGGGTTTTTGACATTGACACAAAGGTAAACAAAGGATGTGAAAACATTGAGGGTTTTCAATGCAGACCAAAAGTAGCAGGGAGACCGAAAACTTCATGGGAAGCCATAAACATTGTGGGTTTTCGACACTTAGGCAAATTCTGAGATTATTCCTTGCAGACTTTAAAACTTGAATATCTCCTTGGGTTTTGTGATTTAGGAGATGCGATCTGAACTGGAGCAAGGTGACAACATGAAGAACATAGGGATAAGAGTGCACACCATGAAACATTATGGATTTTCTTCGCACATTAAAACAAGCTTGCAGTAGGGCGGGACAACTTCAAAATTAGCAGGGTAGAGGCCATTTTCATAAGATTTTGCATTGACTAGAAAATGGACTAACATAATGCACCTAGTACTTTCATGAGGTTGATGAATGAAGTTTTGAAAAGATTCTTGGGTAAGTTTTTTATTGTATATCTTGATGACATTTTGATATTCATTAAGAGTAAGGAAGAACATCTTGAACATATCAGACAAGTATTGCAGAGATTGAAGGAAGAAAAGTTGCTGATTAATTTGAAGAAATGTTCATTTATGAAAGACGAGATTGTATATCTTGGTTTTTTAATTTTAGCTGATGGATTGAAGATGGATCTTGATAAAGTGAGAGCTATACTTGATTGGCCTACACCAAAGAATGTTGGAGAGGTAAGATCATTTCATGGATTGGCTAGTTTTTAGAGGAAGTTTATCAGAAATTTCAGTTCTATTTGTAATGCTATGACTGAAACTATGAGAGGAGATAAAGAGGATTTCAAATGGACACATGGAGCACAAAAGAGTTTTGAAACATTGAAACAAAGAATTGCAAAGTTGCCTACACTTGCTTTGCCTAATTTTAGTAAAGTTTTTTAAGTTGAATGTGATGCTAGTGGAAGTGCAATTGGATCTGTTTTGAGTCAAGAAGGAAAACCTATAGCTTTCTTTAGTGAAAAGTTGAATGATGATAAAAGAAAATATTTAGTTTATGACCAGGAATTCTATGCTATTGTTCAAGCTTTGAAGAAGTGGAGACATTATTTGATGCCTAAAGATTTTTTGTTGTATACTGACCATAAAGCTTTGTAGTATTTGGGAAGTCAAAATAAGTTGAATCAGAGACATATGAAGTGGGTTGAGTTCTTGCAGAATTTTTCCTTTTCATTGAAGCATAAAAGTGGACAGTCAAAGAAGGTTGTTGATGCCTTGAGCCGAAGAAGGAGTTTGCTGACAGAGATGAGAGTTGAGGTACTTGGTTTTGATGATTTGAAGAGTTTGTATGAGACTGACATTGATTTTGTAGAACCTTGGAAAGCCTGTAAGGAACACACAGTGAGTGATAAGTGGATTGATTATTTTATTCAAGAAGACATGTTGTTTAAAGGAGTTCAGTTGTGCATACCTAGAGGATCTATGAGAGAGAACATAATGAAGGAGAAACATAGTGGTGGACTTGCTGGACATTTTGGGATTGATAAAACTATGAATTTGATTTTAGAAAGATACTTTTGGCCATAGATTTACAAAGATGTACAGAAAATGGTTAGAGGTTGTATAATTTTCCAAACAACAAAAGGAACTAGTCAGAATGTTGGATTGTAGACACCTTTGCCTATACCTGATAGACCTTGGGAAGATGTGAGTATGGACTTTGTTCTTGGATTTCCTAGAACTCAAAGAGGTAATGATTCTATTTTGGTAAGTGGTTGATATATTTTCAAAGATGCCTCATTTCATACCTTGTAAGAAGACATTTGATGCATTACATGTAGCTGAATTATTCTTCAAGGAAGTGGTAAGATTGCATGGTTTGCACAAATCTATTGTTTCAGACAAAGATACTAAGTTTACTGGTTACTTTTGGAGAACACTTTGGAAGAAGATGAATACTAAATTGAAGTTTAGTTCTACATTTCACCCTCAGACAGATGGACAGACTAAAGTTGTGAACAGAAGTTTGGGAAACTTGTTGAGATGTTTAGTTGGAGAGAAACCTACTAATTGGGATTTGATTTTGGCACAAGCAGAGTTTGCATATAATAATTCTATGAATAGAAGTACTAAGAGGACACCATTTGAGACTATTAATAGATTTGATCCTAAGGGAACCATAGAGATGAGAGATTTACCTACTAAAACAAGAAGTACTGAAGCTGATAATTTTGCAAAATACATGAGAACTTTGCATGATGAAGTCAAAAAGAATTTGGAGGAAAGTAATCTAAAATATAAATAGAGGTCGAACAAGAGGAGACATAAATCTTTTAAATTTGGAGATGAGGTTATGATTCATTTGAAAAAGACTAGATTTCTAGTTGGTACCCACAACAAGCTGAAAATGAACAAATTTGGACCTTGTAAGATTCTTAAGAAGTTTGATAGTGGAAATGCTTATGAAGTGGAATTACCAAAGGACATGGATATATCACCTATATTCAATATTACTGATATAATTGAGTACTTTGATTCAAATTATGAGATTGAAGATGATTTGGATTATCCTAAGAAAAATAAGGACATCATTGAGAAGATCTTGAACAAAAGAGTGAGCAAGAGTATAAGAGGAAAAGACTACATGGAATATCTAGTTCAGTGGAAAGACAAGCCAGTTGAAGATAGTTCATGGATTACACAAGCTAAGTTGGATCTTTATAATTCAAGTTAGAATATGAGTAGTGCCTGATGTGGACATTAGTTCTTTATTTACCCCAGGTTTCACCACTTGACGCAGGGGCAGGGTAGATACAAGCAGAATCAAGCAGAATTGAATCCACTTGAATCCACAAACAAGCTCTACTCAGAGTTACACAATGGAAGAAATATAATATCACATGAAAGTAATGAAATCATAATGGATATGAGACAATCAACTAGCAGCAACAACAGAGAATTTATATTATTTCTTCAAACATGCTCGACTGTGAGGCCTTCCGGGTTTCAGCCTTATACAATGAAAATTATCAAATCAAAATTATGGCTTCCATCCTATCTTTGTCATCAATGATGTATCTTGATAATCCTCTCTAGATCTACCTCCTCATCCTCTACTACAACAATCTAGACCCCTTATATAGCCAACTAAGCCACAAGTCGGCCAATTAGGCATTTAATTACAATATAGGTCCAGTCTGGAAGATTTAAACCAAAACTAATGCTATAATGAATATAAATTGATGTAACTTTGGATTTAGGTCCTAACATGACCCAAGAGCATTACTTTAAGTTTGAAAGGTCCAATTTGATCATACAGAACATCACAAGAAGAAACACCGCATGTTTCACCTGAAAATTGTTAGAAAATAGGTCCCGGGGGAAAATGGGCATAAATTTGTACTCATAATGAATTAGGAGCTGCACCTTTGCAGAATGATAGTAAATTAGGTTCTCTTTAAGGCCCTCAGTGAGAAAAATTTTATTCTTTAAGGATGAAGGTCACCATGGTGCACAATCAGCACCAAAACTGCAGGAAAATACTACTCTGACAGCAAGAAAACAACTCTAACTTTCAAACTGTCCATCCAATATTTATGCAACCTTAGGAGAAGGTTCTTAGATAGGTCCTCAGAATAATGTAAGCTTTCCACAACATGAAACCATCAAATTTAAAGATTAATGCAAACAAAATAAAATAGGTACAGAAATCAGGAAATGTTTTTGGTTGATGCAAGATTGCTCAAAGACCCAAGATGCTCCTGCATCATATATAGAGTCATGAAAAATAGAAGTAAAAAGGAGGAGTAATATACTAAGGGGGAGTAGTATTTAGTTATGATAGCAATTCAGTTGAGGAAATGGAAAATGTTGGTAAATATTGCAGCAAATGGAGGATTCATCTTTGGGGGAGTTTTGAATAGGAAATGGAAAATGTTATAAAAGAAATGTTCATTTGGGTTGATCATGGTTTTTCATTCCACATGTTTCCATCAATGCCAAAGGGGGAGATTGTTGGAGATTTTCCACTAGGCCAGTACTGACTGTATGTTTTTCACTGATGACAATATATGGAAAGTATCATGTGTGGAAGTCTTATTCAGTAAACTTTCAGTATATCTAGCATGGACATGATATCAACATGATATCATGGGTGCAAAGGTTAACTATTAGTACAGATAGTTAAATAGCAGGTTGTGTCAGGAGTGTTCCTGACAGAGTATCAGATAGTGTTCTATGTATGGTTGTCCGTACAGATATCATGGAGCCTTGTGCACTTGGATATATGTTGAAGACATGTTAGTGATGTTTTAGTCATGGACACATAGTCTGATATTCAATAGAAGTGAAGTTATGTAGTTGCTATTCACCAGTAGCAATTTCATGTGTTTATTCAGAAGAGCTGATAGAGATTTTATTGGTTCTAGAGTTACGCCTATCTTTTGGGTGCCCTTGGAGTTAAGCTTAGAGAAGAGTTATTGATGTTTGGTTAAGAGCACATGAATTAATTCAGCTTGAGGAGAAAGATTTAGTTATTTTGGTAGAGCTAATAGTGTGTAGCGTGCATCTACAATTATCTTATTGAACAAGTCCTAGATTGTGTTGCATGCATAGTAGAGCCAACATAATGTTTATCAAAGTTTGTTATGGTTTCTCTAATATATTTCAAGGTGGTTCTAATAGGCCGAATTGATTATATCATTTAGAGGAAATATATTTATAGGTAGCCATTTGTGATTGCTTGAGTGTGGTTCATAGATGATTAAGAAGAGAAAAGAAAAGTGTGTGAAGTGTTGAGCCATTAGAAGGTCTATGTGACCAAGTAAAGTATTTGTGGTATACATTGGAACTAATCTGGATAGTAGATCAATGCATAGTTCACCAAGATCTAGATATAGTGTGTATCTATCATTCAGAAGGTTGTAGCCTTCACTCCTTTGAGAAGTGAGCTCTTAGATAGTGCATCCTCTCCCCTAATAGGGACAATTGTAAAAGACTCCTAATAGGGTCTGACCCTTGACCAAGTCTACAATACTTAATATATTATAAAGATACTCCTAACAGGGTAAAGGATCTTCTAACAAGGATCATTATACACTAGTATAGAGTATTAGTGGGTGTCAATTCCCATCGGGGTTTTTACCTATTTGGGTTTCCTTGTAACAAAAATATTGGTGTTGTGTTCATGTGTTCTTTCATTGTTTTTATGCTTTATGTTTAAGTATACTTAATTGGATAAAGAATTGAAACTTGTAGATAACTGATTCACCTCCCCTCTCAGTTATCTCTTTGGACTATTCCTAACACAATGTACATTTTATGAATGACATATAAGAATTTCAAGTTCACTCGGTTAAGAGATTTTATATGTTTACAATGGTTAAACTGAAATAGTAGATGATCTAATTACAATACAACTTGACTTTGCAGATGTTTAGATCTATTCTAAGCCCATAAAATCTTCTGATCAATATTTCAATTCAATTCTTCAATATTCAATAACTTACTATCCCTCAGTAAAGCTCTTTGATGCTCAGTTAACTCTATGGTTTGGTTCTTCTTCAACCAATTTGATTAGGCATGCATGAAGCAATTTTCACATGATATCTCTATAGTCTCATTCTTCCAGCATCCATTACACAATGAAATCAATATCTTTTAAATAGACAAGTAAACCATTTTCTTTTCATCCATCAGATTTTTCTGCTTAATCTCCTTCATTGATTTTGCTACTTAAACTTTCCTCAGATGATGTGTCAGTAACACATTTTGTTTATATCCTTTAGAGCTTCTTTGAATTTTGTTAGCCATTGATCTCGTAACAAACTTTATCTTCCACCTCAAAATCATACACTGTACAGCTCATCAATTTTGTTGGCTAAACTAATCATTTAGTTCTTTTGTCCATACTTGGTTAACAAAGAAATGTGTCAGTGAACACAAGCTTGGTTGATACTGTCACTCAGTATACACTACACTGGCTCGGTGTATACTAGAATACTTCACTAACCGACCACACTGCTTTGTAACATTTTTCTTCCAACTTCATAACAGATTAATGACACATAATCAAGTCAACAATATGAAGTCATAGAATCATCAATAAGTTACCAAGAGTACTCCTTATCCTCATCTGTCATATCCATCTCGCTCCATGTAGATATCTTGGTTCTTCATCTTTTCTCTCCTCTTTTACAGATGTTTAGATATTTGCAACTAACATGGTAAGTACTATCAAAACTAGTTGACATCAATGACAACATAATGACCGATTTAATTATATTACATATCCATTCAGTGCTTGATGATCTCTAATCACTTTGTAGTTCATCAATCAGGTTCTCAATCAATTGTAGTTCATCAATATCTCCCTTTTCCATTGATGGAAACTCAATAAATATGAATTATACCATACACATACCAAACATGTATTCTACAAATATGTAAGAAATGTTGTAAGCTCTCCCTAGCTTAATATGTTTAATCACTATGTTACATGGCAACATTGCAAGTACAGACATTCTTCTACGGATTGATCCTAGTAGCTCTCAGATTATCTATCCCTTAGATAGATGTTCCAGTGATCTCCTCAATTATCATATTGATTCATATTGTTTCTCTCTCCATTTGACAACAATGGAAAAGAAAAAAAGAAAACATACACCTCTACAATGGCTAAGTAATTCTCTATTGTCTAGTCTATACCATGTATCTCTGTATACTGATATGCCACTTCTTGTTGTATTTCCTCAAATCTTTCACAACCTTAGATAGAATCCAAAGTGTGATCTATGTTGCACCAACATGAGTGATCTTCTGATAAGATTTGGTTGATGTAACCTCCACATCACATTAGTGACCGGTAGATAGGGGACAGACCCCAAGTCTAGTCGTTAAGTATTTAAAATTTTCCTTCGGTAGAGGCTTTATAAATATATCAGCAATTTTCTCTTTTGATGTAACATATTCCAGTTTAACTTGCTTCTCCTATACTTGTTATCTTAAGTAGTGATACTTAATAGAAATATGCTTGCTATTTGAGTGCATTACAGGATTCTTAGAAATATTTATTGCACTTGTGTTGTCACAATATATAATCACTGACTCAATGATTATCTCATTCATCTCCTCCAATATTTGCTTGATGTAAGCAATATTTGAACAATTTGTAGTAGCAACAACATACTCTACTTTAGCAATAGACTGAGAAATACAAGGTTGTTTCTTACTTGTCCAAGTAACAAGTCTTTCACCAAAGAAATATGCTCCTCTGATGGTACTCTTTCTGTCATCTATATTTCTAGCCCAATCTACATCAGTGTAGACTCTTACTTACAACTTGCCTTCCTTAGGACACCATAATCCATAGTCCTCAGTTTTCTTCAAGTATCATAAGATTCTTTTTGTAGAAACCATGTGTGACTCCTTAGGATTTGCAGAAAATCTAGCAACTATCCCCACAGCATGTGTAATGTTTGGTCTACTATGTATTACATACATCAACTTACCAATCATAGATCAGTACAATGTCTAGTTTACCTCTGTAGTTTCATCACCTTTAGTCAGTTTGTAACCTCTGACCATCGGTGTTCCAACTAGTTTAGAATCTTCCATAGAAAATGTTCTTAGTACTTCCTTTATATACTTGGATTGTGTGATGAAAATTCCACCATTCTACTGAATAACCTACAAGCCTAGAAATAACTTAATCTCTCCAAACATAGACATTTCAAATTCTTTTCTCATCTCATCAGAAAATTATTTACATATACGATCTTTTCCTCCAAAAATAATATCATCTATAAATATTTTAGTAATCAAAATAGTGTCATCGGACTCTCCTTTCATATACAAATTATTGTTTTCACTAGTTCTAACAAAATCAATACTTAACAAATAAGTATGCAACCTTTCATACCAGGATCTCCATGCTTTCTTTAAACCATACAAAGCTTTGTGTAGTCTACATACCATGTCTTTCTTGTCTTGATCAATAAAAACTTTTGGTTGTTCTATGTACACCTCCTCTTCTAGTATCCCATTCAGAAAAGTAGACTTAACATCCATTTGATAAAGTTTAAACTTCTTATGTGTTGCATAGGCCAGTAACATGTGAAATCCTTCTAGTATAGAAATAGGTGCAAAGGTTTCACCATAATCTATTCCTTCCTCCTATGCATACCCCTTGCATACTAGTCTAGCTTTATTCCTTGTAACCTCTCCATTTTCATTCAGCTTATTTCTCATTTTGTACCGATAGCATTCTTATTCTTAGGTCTAGGTACTAAAGTCCATCTCTTTTTTTTCTCTTCCAATTCTATCTCTTCATTCATTGCATTTATCCATTCTTCATTCTCTAATGTAACTTTAACATTTTTCAGTTCAAACTCATAAACTAAGCATGTACCTTGTCTTAACTTACTTCTTGTCAGCATGCCAACTTGCTTGTCTCCAATGTTTTGGTTCTCAGGATGATGTCTTCTACAAAATCTTGCTAGAACTTGATCTCTTCTTTGTTCTTTACCCTGTTTAGGTTCATTCCCTTGCTCGGTAGCCTCTTCCTAATCGTCAATTTCTCTTTCATGTTCCTCAGTGTTGTTTTCCTGATGATTGGTTGACACAATTTGTGGCTTCAGTAGGTACTCTAGATGTTCAATATAAGTGAATCTACCATAGTCTTTTGGCTCCCTAGTGCTTTCTTCACCATTCTTAGTATCAAAATCATCAACCTTGACATTAGTACTTTCAATCATTTTATTAGTAACTTTATTTAGACAATTATAAGCTTTTCTTTTAGTGGAATATCCAAGAAATATCCCTTCATCCCCTTTAGAGTCAAAATTTCCATTTCTTTCATCTTTCAAAATAAAACATTTGATACCAAAAATTCTAAAATAAATTATAGTCGATTTGTGACCAAACCATAACTCATAGGGTGTTTTATTTGTGTCCTTCTTCAATTGTACTTGGTTCAAAACATATACAGCTATTCTAACTACTTCTCTCCAATATATTTGAGCCACATTATTTTCTATCATTAGTGTCCTTGTGCAATCAACAATTGATCTATTCCTCCTTTCAAAAATACCATTTTCCTAAGGTGTTCTCAGTGCTGAAACGTATCTTTTTATACCATGCTAATTACAATAGTTAGTAAATTCATCAGAAATAAATTCACCACCTCTGTCAGATCTTAAGTATTTCAATTCCTTCCTGGTTTCTTTCTCTACTGTTTCTTTATACCATTTAAACATCTTAAATGCCTTAGATTTCTCTTTTAAGAACATTATAGTCATCAATCTAGTGTAATCATTAACAAATAGAATGAAATATCTATCTCCACAGTAGCTCTGTATTCTCATGGGACCACATAGGTCAGTGTGAACTAGCTCCAAAATTATCTTTTTTGAATAGTCTTTACTCTGAAAACTAGATTTTGTCATCTTACCTTTCTGACATTGATGACACATTACATGATCTGGCTTTTCTAGGCTAGGAAAACCTCTAACATTTTTATTTTTACTTATCTTGATCATGTTATCAAAGTTTACATGACATAACCTTTTATGCCATAACCATGCATCCTCATTTTTCATCATTAAATAGGAAGACTCAGCACTGTTAAGATAAAGCAAGTTACCTTTGGTTTGTGCTCTTGTTCCAACAAGTTTTCCTCCATCATCAAATATCTTTACCTTCTTTCTCTCAAAAGCTACTTAGTGACCTGAGTTTTTAAGCTTTCCCACATGTAGAAAATTGTAATTTAGTCCTTCTACCCAATAAGCATTATCACATCTTATTTTATCATTTATCAGTAAAGATCTTTTTCCTCTAACCATACATGGTGTATCATTACCCTTTTTTAAAGATCCTCCATTATATTGCTCAAGATGATCAAATTTGTCTTCATCACTAGTCATGTGATGTGTACAACCACTATTAATGATCCATGTATCATTTTTATTAACCTTAGAAATGAGTGTTGTTTCTACATACCTTTCTTCTTCCTCAAAATCATCCTTCATTGCAACAAATACTACTTCAACATCATCATCTGTATCAGAATAAGTATCATTTTCTTCAGCAATGTAACATAGCTTTTTTCTCTTATCATTTTTGTCTTGGTTATCCCTATTGTAGTGTCGATAAATTTTGTTGCTTCTTCTCCCATAGCTTCCTTCACTAGATTGGTCTTTATTTCTATCATCTTCTTTCATGTTTGGGCATCTAGCAGCAATATGGCCAACTTCTTTACAGTTAAAACATGCTAAAGGTAATTTACCCTTATATCTACCTTTAACTTTAGGTAATCTCCTACCATAGGAGCTTCAAGTTCATCAAGCTCATCATTAGTGTTACTGTCACTATCATTCTTATTATTTCTAATGCTAGACCTACCAATCTTCAGAGAAGACATTAAAGAAGATTCAACAAATGGTACAACACTATTATCAAAGTTGTTTAGCTCAAAATTTGTTAGCTTCTCAGTTAGATTATCAAGTGTGAGAGTACTGCCAGGTGCAGACCTCATTCCATGTATTGTAGATATTCCGATTGCATAAATAGGCAATAAGGTCCTTAGAATTTTTCTTACCACTATATCTTCTTCAATGACACCACCAGATCCTCTGACAACATTAACTACCTCCTTTATTTAGTTTGTGTACTATACTATATTTTCTCCTTTCATTTTCATATCATTGAATCTCCCTCGTAAACTTTTAGGTCTGTCTCTTTTGACATTTGCATCGCCACTATAAACTTGAGCAAGTTTATCCCACATTTCCTTAGAGGTAAGGCAATCCTTGACATCTTCAAATTCAGCATTTGATAGAGCAACATCAATCTCCATCATAGTAAAATTATGCTCATGTCTATCTCTTAATTGATTAAGAGTCAAAGGTCCTGTAGGTAGTTCTAAGTAGCCATTATCCAATAGGGTGAGGGAAAAATTCCCAATCCCAGATATATGAAGTCTCATTCGACTTTGCCATATTGTAAAGTTTTTCTTGTTCAACTTTGGCACTTCCCCTTTATACATTTTGTGATCTTTATGCTAAATTCCTTAAAAATATCTTCCAAGGAACCAAATAGCTCTGATACCAAATGTTGGAATAACTAAGAGGGGGGTGAATCAGTTATCCACAGTCCCAAATTACAAAATATATCACTTAGAACAAATTCAGCTAATTCTACAGCTCGGTAAATAATAAATACTAAACTATCGGTGTCTTTACCAATTACCAGTTAATTTTTCATAGATATTATTGACCAAATCAAATATGCAACATGTAAATTATGATAGCCAAAAAATCACCACGTAAATACATAACACAAAAGATTTAACATGGAAACCTTGTAAAGGGTAAAACCACCTGGGACCGGTAACCCAAAATATTTTCACTCTTCTGAAGTGAGTTTAGTGAAGAGCCAACCCTATTAAAGGTTACAAAACACACTGTAAGGTGTGACCTTGTTAGAGGATTTACCACTAACAGTTATCATCCAACTAGCATTCACTATGGGGTTGACAGGATAACAATGTACATTCTATGAATGACATATAAGACTTTCAAGTCCACTCAGTTAAGAGATTTTATTTGTTTACAATGGTTAAACTGAAATAGTAGATGATCTAATTAAAATACAACTTGACTTTGTAGATGTTCAGATCTATTCTAAGCCCATAAAATTCTTCTAATCAATATTTCAATTCAGTTCTTCAATATTCAATAACTTACTGTCCCTTGATAAAGCTCTCTGACACTCGGTTAACTCTGAAGTTTGGTTCTTCTTCAAGTAATTTGATGAGGCATTAATGAAGCAATGTTCACGTGATATCTCTATAGTCTCCTTCTTTCGGCATCCATTACATAATGAAATCAATGTCTCTTAAATAGACAAGTAAACCATTTTCTTTTCATCCATCATATTTTACCACTTAATCTCCCTCATTGATTTTGCCGCTTAAACTTTCCTTGGCTAGTGTGTCAGTAACATGTTTTGTTTCTATCCTTTAGATCTTCTTTGAATTTTGTTAGTAGTTGATCTCGTAACAAACTTTATCTTCCACCTCAAAATCATACACTTTATAACTCATCAATTTTGCTAGCTAAACTAATCATTTAGTTCTTTTGTCCATACTCGATTAACAAATAAATGTGTCTATGAACACAAGTTCAGTTGATACTGTCACTCGGTATACACTATACTAGCTCAGTGTATATTGGAATGCTTCATTAACTGACCATACTACTTTGTAACATTTTTCTTCCAACTTCATTGAAAATTAATGCAACATAGTCAAGTCAATAATATGAAGTCATAGACTCATTAATAAGTTACCAAGAGTATTCCTTATCCTCATCTATCATATCCATCTTCCTCCATGTAGATATCTTGGTTCTTCATCTTTTCTCTCCTCTTTTACAGATATTTAGATATTTGCAACTAACATGATAAGTACTGTCAAAACTAGTTGACATCAATGACAACATAATGACTGATTTAATTATCTTACATATCCATTCAGTGCTCGGTGATCTCTAATCACTTTTTAGTTTATCAATCAGGTTCTCAATTAGTTTTAGCTCATTAGTAATTACTGCATCATGTGTCACCTAGAGCATTTAAGAAACAAAGCAACTTTATTTCCTTTTGCTAAACAAAAATAGTTTAGAACTTCAGAGTTGTAAAGACTAGTTCTCAAAATGGTCTAAAGTTCCCAAACTCTTTACTTGGTCCTTCTTCCACATTGCTAATGAATCTTGAAAGGTTTCAAAATTTAAGAAATTTTCCCAAAGGGGTAGAAGTCATTAACAAGGAAAGATAGTCTAAGTGTCTCTACATGAGACATGTAGGAGATAACTGAAACCTATGAAATATTAAAAATTTTAAATGAAATACTAGATGATGTGAAAGATTCTACAAATATTCCTTTGATAGTGCTTCTAATCTAGAATATTCTACTTTAAGGATAGTTCCTTTTAGACATTTATTTTTTTGGATACAAATTATACTTAATAGAGGAAACAAAATAGAGTAGGAAGAAATGTACAATGCCTAGAATTAGTTTGATGTAATCATTTGGTTCTTGAGTCTTCTATTTCAGGTGGAAACTTATTAATAGAGTTGCTCCTTACTTTGTTCTTCTTCCAAATAGTTGCTTGTTCAACAAAAATAATAGCCAAAAACTATAATAATAATGCTCCTCAAAACCTATCACATTTCATTTTTACTCCATCCCACTTCAAGAATTGGTCTCCCTCAAATGCATGCATTTCCTTTCATTTCATTTTAGTTTCATTTTATTTCATTTCAAAAGAAGTTATCTCTTGTATGCATAATGAACATTGACAATAACTTCTATCAAAGCTCATTGAAGCTATATGTTTCTATATCATTTAATCTCATTATAGATGAAATATAATGGTTTCCTTTTCAATAGAAAACAATAATAGCTTCTTATTTAATATTATTTCCTCCAATAGAGTATTGGGCTTATTAGCGGGTTTATTTATTTTCATTACAAATGCATTACATGACTCTAGTTGGATCATATGTTGTGTGTTTTAGGTCTTGGGAGGAATGTAGAAGTGTTCTCCATAATGGTGATCTTTGTGAAAGTCGATATGTAATGCATGGATCCATTCAAAATTTTAGAGAATGAATCAAATATGAATCATGATTAGATTAAATGTACAATGCTTTGTAGTTGAGATCTATTTAATGGATTTACACTTTATTTTATATAAGATGTACTACTAATGATAGTATTTTTATATTTGATGGAGGACAATATTAATATCTTAATTCAGAGTATAGGAGACAATTTTTTGGTATAATTATTCCCTGAATATTTTCCTTTGAAGAAACACCATGTCTAACAATATGAACCTAGAACAAAATAAGGAGACAATTGCTAGATTTTGGTCTAACTTAAAAATAAAAGGTGATGGAAAATATTATTGCCCTTGTGAGAATTGTAAGGGATTAAAGACTCAAAGACTTTTAATCAAAATAACTAATAAACATTGTAGGAAACATGGTCACATTGAAGGGGGGTATGATTTTCATCCATTGATAAGTATTTCAATATATTATTTTAATAATTTATATACTCAAGAAATAAATTGATGATGAGATCATGGTCATGGTTAATTAAAGGTCATCATTTTGATATAGGTCAACCACCCTAGGTTTCATGTTATGTACCATAAAAATTTGGAGAATGTGAATTTCCAGGTGAAGGAACATGGAAGTATGAATATCAAAGGAGAAGATAATGATCCCATGGAAGAAGATGATCCTATGGAAGATAACATAATTGAAGATGATGGTATTGTCACAGTTGATTATGTGATAGAGAAAATGGTTGAAGATGATAGTACTAACACTTATCATGATCATGAAGATGACCTTGATTTATCTATACTTGAGAAGGAATATCATCCCCTATACAAAGGCTCCCAATTAACTCTTCTCTCCTTTGTATTATTGTTGGTAAAATTAAAGGTTATGAATAGTTTATCCAATGTAGCAATGTAACGTATGTTAAGGTATGTCATATATGTCATCCTTTTTTTTTATCAAATTTAGTCATAGTTTGTTTATAGTTAACAAAGGGTGAATAATGTACAATTAATATTCTTTATATTTAAAAATTATATTTTTTTGTCATAGGTTGATAAGTGAGTATTTTTTACCACCATCAAACATTCTACCTTGCTCATACTGAGAACTATCTACCATTATGAAAGATATTGGAATGAAGTATCAAACACTATAAGAATGTCACAATGATCATATTATATATCATAAACAATATGAATTTGTAATAATATGCCTTGATTTTCATATTAGTAGATATCGATCAGATCAAATAACAAAAAATGTGCCTCACAAGGTTCTTTGATTTATTCTCATTTTTCCACATCTGTAGTGATTATTCAGGTGCACTACCTTGGCACAATTTATAGATTACCATACACACAATAGAAGTCAAGATGACATTTTGAAAATGCCTACAGATGGTTCTTCATTTAAGGAAATAGAGGAAACTTGGCCACACTTTAAAGAATAACCTCATAATCTCAAGCTTTCATTGACAACAAATGGTGTTAATCCATTTAGAGAGATGAGATCTGTTTACTCATTGTGACATTTTTTTATTATCATCAATAACATTCCTCCTTGTATTTCTATAAAGAGAGAGGACATAATGTTGGCAATGATTGTTCTAGGTATTTTTTCATTTGATAGTCATGGGTGAAATCACAGTAGTCTGTCCCACTTTTTAGGATGAAGGAAATGTTGGAAATATTCAAGACTAGCTAGGTTACTGGGAGGGGAGGGGTGAATCGGTAACTTCAAAACTTTTACAAATTTTAGATCTCAACCATTTTCTCAATGACATTAGATTGATAAGCTAACTATATGCATGAGTAATAGAAAGAATAAAAAATTCATAACACTTTGAACATAGAGATTTGGTGACCCAAAAACCTTCCAAATAGAAAGTAAAATTGGGGTGGGGATGAAACCCACTAAACTTCAATACTGCAGTATAAAGTTTTCCAGTTAAGGCATACAATGATCACTTCTGATGATCTACCCTGTTAGGAGCAATAAGGACTGCTAGGTCCACCTTGTTAGAGGATTTACAAACATACAAAGAAGTATGCACTCAGTTAAGATATTTTTGCAAAGACTATTAAGTCTACCCGGTTAAAGGATTTGGGGGTGATTCACCTGTTATGATGAAATAGTAGATCTCTTACTTGCAACTGTGCTTGTTGATTGAGATTCTCTGGTGTACTGATCACCTTCTGTGATAGATATGTCTCTGCTGCTTCTTATACTGTTGTATCCCTTTGTAATTCACTTATCTCTACCTTTCTTCTCTTTTCTGCTTCTCCCTTTTTTTTAACACTTTGGATATGATAAAAAAACATTGTTTATATATCAATCCAAAATAATTACAAAACAATAGCAAAGTCGGCTCTAAACAAGAAAACACAAGTATTACTAAGTCGGCCCAAATATAGTGACTTGGTTATTGCAAACTAGCTCGGTGACTTTCTGATACTCGGCATCCACTGCGCTACTCGACATCATCATGCACTCGGTAGAAGTGGAGGCTCAGTCCATAATAACCACTCAGTTGTAGTTTCAGACTCAGTATATACTGGAGACTTGGTAGATATAGTGTCACTCGGTAGAGACTGAATTCCTTGTTTACCATGCTGGCACTCGGTAAACACTGCTCATCTCATCACTCGGTGAAGATAACTCGGTAAGCACTATTCTTCTCGGTAAACACTATTCTGATCGGTAAACACTATTCTTCTCAGTAAACACACATAGTCTGAATAAGTGTTGTCACTAATGACAATCATACTTAATGCCAACAATCTCCCCCTTTGGCATTAGTGACAAAAACACTTATTGGCCAAAAAAATAAATCATGTTGAATCTATCTTTTTTTTTAAATTTATCTTTATCATACTGTTGTATACTCATATTTCCTATTTATAGTTTCTCCCCCTTTCATATCTCATATATCTTATATACATTCTCCCCCTTTTTGACAATAATGCCAAAGGTGTATATACAAATATTTTACATGGAGATGCCAAAATGTGAGAGAAAATTAGAGTGTACCTTACTTATTAATGCTAGAGTTCTATCCCAATTCTCTTGCAGAATCTTGCATGTATGGAGTGCAACTTGGACTTCTGCAGAGAGTTCAATCATGTGATCTGCAATTGAAAACTGTTTGTCCTGGATCAATATTTTTGAGTATGCAATATGCTTTTGCATTGTATCCATGATGGGAAGGATCATGTTTTGAATATCTATTAATGTTGATCTGATCCTTGCATCTTCTCTTAATAATTCCAATTTCTTATTAGATAGGAATTTGACTATCATATGATGTGCAGAGCTTGAACTAGGTTCAAGTTGCAACTTTTGTGCATTGATCTTCAGATCCTCATCAATCTTATTTATTTTGTCTTTGATCTCCTTTGAGAACTCGGCAACATTACAGACTTTGACAAAAAGAGATGTTACCTTGGAATGGGAGGACTCAATGCTAGTCAAAACTGAAGATAACCCTGCCTGATCGATAGCTATTTGCTAAGCAATGTGCTCAAGCACTTCATTATCAAACTTCTTCTCATCCTTCTCAAGCAACTTGTCTGTTCCAGAGGAATCATCATTGAACTTGTTAACTGCTTCTACCAAACGCAACAAAATGTGTTGAGAGGAATCAACTTCAACACCTATAGCTTCTGTCAAAATGTTCTTGGCATCCTCAATGATCTTATATTCCTTATCTCTTTCTTCTTTTAGTTTCTTTTGCTTTGCTTTCTTCTGGAGGAGTTCACCAACTATTTGCATTTGATCTACAGTGAGGTTTGCAAAATCTAACAGGGGAATTTTTATCTCCTCATCTAGATCTATACCTTCTACTACACTCTTGCTCAAGAATTTTGTACTCGGTTGAGTCTTTATACTTAATGCTTTTGTAGTAGAAATTATGGTAGACACAGTAGGACTTGTAGTGAAAATTGATAAACTTCCAACTGATGGGATGCTAACTGGAATATTTGATAAACCAAAAACTGAAGTACTTACTGCTGAAAAACTCAAAATTGAATAAGGTACAGAAGACTACAACTTGGTGAAAGGAGGCTGAAGCTTGGTAGATGAAGTGGTAGCCACTTCTGTCATTGATTCATTGAGCTGTGCTAGTGATGATTGGACACTGGATGTATCTGAGGGAGTTGTCACAATCACACTTGAAATTTTCTCTGGGCTAGATGTAACAATTTTTACTGTAGAGTGAGGAAGTGAGGCAATTACCTTTGTAGCTATCCAAACTAGATCATCTTCCTCAACATTCTTCTTAGCTTCCTCAGTAGCTTCTTTTCCTGCTTCTTCTGTCTCAACATTATCAATCTGAACTATTTCTTCATCTTCTTCATCACTGTCATCTTCAATATCTTTAATTATCATAGTTTCAGTACTCAGTTTGTGAAGATGATAAATGATGAAGGGTGCTCCTCTTATTACCACAAACACTTAACAGAAATAGAGAAACAACAACAATAATATGCAAGAACAAAAAATTGGCTTCTTATTATCTCCACAAATGTGGAATTACAAACTTTCAGAATTACAATATGCAAAGCCACATGGGCATTCCCTTATAATATTCTGTAGGACAAAGCCTTGAATCAATACCTAGAACTACCCTAGACAACACTACGGGCTTTCTTTATATAGGCAATTTCCACCACCTGAGAAGGTTCTAGAAATTTAGCCCTTAGGGCCGACCAAACTTAGAATTATTTTATTTTACAATTTATTACATCAAAGTCGGCTCAAAATGAGTTTTGAAACCCAAACATAAATTTTGAAGAAAAATTATTTTCTGCCATTTCAGGTGACCCAACTTCCAAAGACCATATGTCATCACCCGTTGACCCGATTGGCTATTATAACCCCATTCTAGAAATGCCGCGAAGCGCTCTACAGGCTTGACCCATGCAAAGTACCCGTCACCCAAATTTTCAACCTCATCCGGGGCCTCTAAAGCCTTCAAAACTGAGTTCGAAGTTTTTGTACCCTACTGCCAATACTGAAAATCTTCAATATCTTCAAACCTAGACTTGATCTAGCCATGAAACTTTTCCGACAGGCTGATATGACTGAGATGAACCTCCACATGTAAAATTAGAACATTTCGAGATCGTAAGACCAACTTACTAAAAATAGCAAGTTTCCATAAATAGCAACTCTGCACAAGATAGCCCTTATTGAATACAAAAACAAAAATATTTTTGGGTGATGCAAGATTGCTCTTACACCCAGGATGCTCCTGCATCAGACACCCAGGGTAATTTGAGAAGTGACCCTGTCACGACTCAGGTGTGCAGAGGAAAACCAAGATAGTTAACCTCCTCCTTTGTTAGCCATGATGAATCTTCAATAGGTCATCCTTTCCATTTGACCAAATACTCTTCATATGTCCTGTTCCTTGTGCTTCTGCCAACACGATTGTCCAATATGTCTTCAATCTCCTTGATATCTGAACTAGTTGCTGGAATACTCCACTGTGCTACTGCAACCGCATCTTGAACACCTCCTTCATGATACTCTATCAAATCTAAAATGTTAAACACTAGTGAAATATTCAGCTCACTAGGCAATTCTACCTCATATGCATTTCCTGAATCATGCTTCTTCAATATCTTACACGGTCCAAACTTCTTCATTTTGAGCTTGTTATATGTACCAACCAAAAATTGCTCCTTCCGCAAATGAACCATGACTTCATCGCCAACCTGAAATTCCTTATGCCTCCTTTTCTCATCAACCTTAGCCTTATACTACGCATGCATCTTGGTAATATGCTTCCTCACCTCCTCATGGATGTTCTTCAAGTGTTCTGCAAAATCCTCAGCATCAGCACTACTTATTTCTCCTTTATATATCTTTCTCAATTCAGATGCATTTCTTGGACTACTTCCATATACAATTTGGAATGGTGATTTACTAGTGCTCCTATTGACAGAATTATTGTATGCAAATTCTGCCTGTGGTAAAATCAAATCCCATCCTGTTGGCTTATCTCCAATCAAACATCTCAGTAGATTTCTCAAACTTCTATTCACCACCTCTATCTGTCCATCAGTCTGTGGATATGTGATGAACTGAACTTCAAATCTATCTTCAACTTCTTCCATAATGTCCACCAAAAATATCCAACAACCTTAGTATCTCGATCTAAAACTATGGTCTTTGGCAAACCATGTAGTCTCACCACTTCTCTGAAAAACAATTCTGCTACATGAATAGCATCATTAGTCTTCTTGCAAGGAATGAAATGTGCCATCTTCAAAAATCTATCAACCACCACAAAAACTAAATCATGTCCCCGCTGTGTCCTCGGTAAATCAAGAACAAAGTCCATACTGATATCCTCCCAAGGCTTCTCTGGTATAGGCAATGGCTGATACAACCTTATATTCTACTTCACTCCTTTCGTCATCTAACATACTCTGCAACTCTGTACAAACTTCTTCACATCTTGCTGCAATTGTGGCCAATAATAATTTTCACTAACCAAAGCAAAGGTTTTATCATGACCAAAATGTCCCGCCAATCCTCCACTATGCTTCTCCTTGATGAGATTCTTCCTCATAGAACTTCATGGAATGCACAATTGACTCCCTCTAAATAGCATATCATCCTGGATGATGAAATCCAACCATTTAATCCTATGTAGAGTAACAAGTTATGTACAAGCTTTCCAAGCTTCACCAAAATCAGGATCCTCTGGATACAAATTCTTGAGTTCCTTGAACCCAACCACCTCAATCTACATCTTTGTCAGCAATAGTTGCCTTCTGCTAAGAGCATCTGCAACCCTGTTAGACTTTCCACTTCTATGTTTCAAATAAAATGTATAACGCTGCAAAAACTCAACCCATTTCAAATGCCTCTGATTCAACTTTCCTTGACTATTCAAATATTGCAAAGCTTGATGATCAGTATACAAAACAAACTCCTTAGGAAGCAGATAATGTCTCCACTTCTTTAATGCCTGAACTATAACATAAAATTCTTGATCATAGATAGAATATTTTCTCTTGGCATCATTTAACTTCTCACTGAAATAAGCAACAGGTTTACCTTCTTGGCTCATAACAGCTCCTATTGCAGTACCACTAGCATCACAATCTACTTGAAACACCTTATTAAAATTTGGAAGTGCTAAAACAGGTTGTTCTGTAACTTTTTGTTTCAACAATTGAAAACTTTTTTCTACCCCATTAGTCCACTTAAACTCTTTTCTATCCCCTCTCATTGTTTCAGTCAAGGGTCCACAAATACTGCTAAAATTTTTGATAAAATTTCTGTAAAAGCTAGCCAAACCATGAAAAGATCTTACCTCAGTAGCACTCCTTGGAGTAGGCCATTCAAGGATAGCCTGTACCTTCTCTGGGTCCATTTTTAGACCTTCTGCTGAAACTACAAATCTCAAATACACTAACTCTTTCTTCACAAAACTGCACTTCTTCAAATTAATCAACAATTTTTCATCTCTCAATTTCTCAAACACCATACGAATATGCATCATATGTTCCTCTAATGTCTTGCTAAAAATCAAAATATCATCTAGGTAAACAATGACAAACTTACCCAGAAATTCTTTCAGAACCTCGTTCATCAGCCGCATAAAAGTGCTCGGTGCATTGGTTAGCCCAAAAGGCATGACTAACCAATCATATAGTCCTTCCTTTGTCTTAAAGGTAGTATTCCATTCATCTCCTTCTTTGATCTGAATCTGGTGATATCCACTCTTCAGATCTACCTTTGAGAAATACACAGCTCCACTCAAACAATCCATAATATCATCCATTCGTGGCAATAGAAACCTATACTTGATTGTGATCTTGTTTATTTCTCTAAAATCTATACACATCCTTCACTCTCCATTCTTCTTTGGTGCTAATACCGTTGGTATAGCACAAGGACTCAAAATCTCTCGAATTAACCCCTTCTACAATAACTCCTGTACTTATCTGTTCAACTCTTCACTTTCTGCTGGTGTCATTCTATGTGCTACCTTGTTTGGCAAACTGGCTCTTGGAATCAAATCCATCTGATGACTGATCTTCCTTTCCGGTGGTAATCCATCAGGTACATTATCAGATACAATATCCTGAAACTCATTCAACAAATCTACAACCTCTACAAGTACATCCTCTACTTCTTCTTTACCAACTTTTGGAATTAAAGCAAAACACACATGCTCATGCCTCATACCATCTAGGAATTTTCTTCCATCAACAAATGTTATTCTTGCATTACCACATACCTTTTCTTCGATCTCCTTCAATGACTTTAGCTTATGTCGCACTCCATCCTTTGTCAGGGAATAGGTATTCACACAACCATCGTGTAAAACACATCTGTCAAACTACCATGGTCTACCCAATAACATATGACATCCATCCATAGAGATGATATCACATAGTACCTCATCTTGGTACCCGCCGATCTTGAAATTCACCAGGCACTGTTCATTGACCATGAACTTGTGGTCATCCTGCACCCAGGAAATCCGATATGGATGTGGGTGTTTCTATCTCTTGAGCTTCAAATTTTTCACCATCTCTTCTGACACCAAATTGTCAGTGCTTCCACTATTGATAATCACATCACAGCATTTACCCTCACACTTGCATCGAGTGCGAAACTGACTCCTCCTTTGTTTAGGTTCGTTCTCACCACTTAGCAAGACTCTTCTATTAATTAGTGTTTCTCCTCTTTCAGTATCTTCAGAATTTGATGATCTAGCATCTTCATCTACATGTGCAATTTTGGCCTAGCCTTCATTTCTCCTGTCTGTTCTACCTTGGTGCTGACTACATTCAAATGTCCTATGACCTTCTTCTCCACAGTGAAAACATGTTCCACAGAAGCCTCCTCTTCGAGATCCTTGTCCTCTTCCTCTTCCTCTTTGATCTCTATTGCTCTGATCTTGGAAATGATTGGAATTATTTCCTCTCTAATTATGACTGCTACTGGCCTCGTCCTTCTTTTTCATATCTTCATTTCGGCCACCATATGACCATCTGCTAGATCTTCCACCATGACCTCTTCCATTTTGTCTGCTCTCAAACTTCTTGTTCAACTTTTCCTCTACTTTTAGGGCAAACAGGTATGCCTCCTCAATACTGTTCATTCAAACCAGATTCAACTCCTCCTGAATGCTTGGCCTTAACCCATTAAGGTATCGGGCAACTTTCTCCTTATCAGCTTCTGCATGGCCTGTTCTGATGAGGAGTCAATAGAACTCATCTGTATACTCTTGAACAGATCTTCCTGCTTGCTTCAAACTTTGCATTTTCTTTAGTAGGTCAAGCTCATAATCAACAGGAATGAACTGTCACTTCAATTTATCCACCATCTGATCCCATCTTGTGATTTTATCTTTCCCTCTTCTATTTCGCTCCAACTAAATTTCTTGCCACCAGATCTTCGCATGACCTTTCAATCTGGCCTTCACAAATTTGACCCTATCAGGATCCTCAACATCTTCATACTCAAAATATTCCTCACATTCATTGATCCAATCGATCAATTTCTCTGGGTTAAGATTTCTAAAAAATGTAGGAACCTCAATCTTAGGTCTTTTCCCAATCTTGGAAATTGCCCCAAAAAGTCTTTCTTCCTCCTGGTTCACAATTTTAGCTTCTCCTTCTTGATATTCTTCTTTGGCTTGATCCTCGCTTTCATCTTTGACATTAAGATTCATTCCTCTATGAATCTCTTCTTGCAATGCTCCCACTTGTCTCTATAGCTCTCTAACCTCAGGTGTCACAGCACCAACTCTTCCGCCACATTCTCTTCATGGAGGCATTTTCACGATGCACACTAAAACCCTAACCACGGTCCTGGTGCAAACTGCCTCACAGTCGGTGATCTATTTACACACTCAAGAACTCCTGCTCTGATACCACTTGATGAAGGGTGCTCCCCTTATTACCACAAACACTTAACAGAAATAGAGAAACAACAACAATAATATGCAAGAATAGAAAATTGGCTTCTTATTATCTCCACAAATGTGGAATTACAAACTTTCAGAATTACAATATGCAAAGCCACATGGGCATTCCCTTACAATATTCTATAGGACAAAGCCTTGAATCAATACCCAGAACTGCCCTAGACAACACTACAGGCCTTCTTTATATAGGCAATTTCCACCACCCGAGAAGGTTATAGAAATTTAGCCCTTAGGGTTGACCAAACTTAGAATTATTTTATTTTACAATTTATTAAATCAAAGTCAGCTCAAAATGAGTTTTGAAACCCAAACAAAAATTTTGAAGAAAAATTATTTTCTGCCATTTCAGGTGACCCAATTTTGAAGACCATAAGTCATCACCTGTTGACCCAATTGGCTATTATAACCCCATTCTGGAAACACCACGAAGTGCTCTATAGGCTTGACTCATGCAAAGTGCTTGTCACCCAAATTTCCAACCTCATTCGGGGCCTTTAAAGCCTTCAAAATTGAGTTCAAAGTTTCTGTACCCTGCTGCTAATACCAAAAATCTTCAATATCTTCAAAACTAGACCTGATCTAGCCATGAAACTTTGCTGGCAGACTGATATGACTGAGATGAACCTCACCATGTAAAATTAGAACATTTCGAGATCATAAGACCAGCTTACTAAAAATGGCAAGTTTCCATAAATAGCAACTCTACACAAGATAGCCCTTATTGAATACAAAAACAAAAATATTTTTGGGTGATGCAAGATTGCTCTTACACCTAGGATGCTCCTGCATCAATAAATGTTTTTCCAAGTAGATTCTGCACTCTTCACAACCGACTCTATATCCTTGATCAAAATTAAGCAACTATTGAATTTTAGTGTCATCTTGGACTCATTTTCTATCAATGCCTTAATTATTTCAGCATTTTTCAAACTTGGCATCAATTGCCTTAAGGTTTGAGCATAGATGTCCTTGAAAGTTTGCCTTGCATTGGACCATCTCATCTTGATTGGGTTTAATAAAGCTCCTGGGATTTGAGAAGCTAATTCTTCAGGTGAGTATTTCCATCTTCCCATTTTCTCAATAACAACATCTTCAATTTCTTGCTGCTCTACCTCTGACCTTGTTTCATATTTGCGAGATTTGAAATTTTCAATTCTAGATCCTTCTCTCAAATCCTTAATCTTTTCTTCAAAAGAGGGAGGAGGCCTTTTGAGTACTATATCACCCTTGAATTTTCCTGCCTTGTCCCTTGATCTTTTCCTTGTGAATACTACAGTGGGTTGCTCGGGTTCCTTGGTGATAGTTACATTTCCTTTCTTCTTTACAGGCACTTGTTCTTCTTTACTCTCATCCTTTTCTTCTTCTTCTACAATATCCTCTCCTTTGTCCTCAGTTAACATTAGAGGTGTGCTAGATTGCATCTTGGCCATCCTCTTTCTGCCTTTGTTAACCACCTGTGGAAGCTTTATGCTTAGCTCAATTCTTACCTTAGCTTCATCATATGTTCCAAAGTATGGAGCTTTTAGATCAATGGGTTGATTTACTAGGGCTTCAATTATTGTGTGTGTGAAAATTGTACCTGATCTATAGACACAACACTTCAGTAAAACATTAGAGGTTAGCAAAAATCAAAATTGTGCAAAATTGAAATCTAATCTAACCAAGCGATTTACTACCTTCTAGTAGGTGTGAGATTAATGTTCTCAGATTGTTATCGAGATCAGTGACCTAGACGACACCTAAACAAAGGATTTGAATGTAATTGATCTAGATATGAATTGAATGTAATTAATCTATATTTTTGAATTTTCCATGCAATAAGAATGATAAAAACTGATATGAATCTATGCTAATATGGAAATTGATATGCTAAAATGATCTAACAATGATATAAAAAAAAAATCTAAATGAATGTAAAAATAAAATAAAAATTGATCTCACAATAGCCTTGATTCACAATAAGCTTTGATTCTCCAAATTCCAATTCTTCAAAATAGTTGTGCAATTCATAGACGACTTTGGCAAAGTAAGCTTGCAAAATTATGAGATGATTTGAGATGAGCTGAAGCCTTGATTTTATAGAAATCCAGGGCTTTGGAGGTGCATGGAAGAAAGCCATAAATCACTCAAATAACTCAGGTTGATTTTTGAGTTATCTGATAATAACACATAATTAAGTCAGAAAAACATGCAAAAGCTAAGCTTTAACTCAAAATAGAGTTTAGCTTTAATTGATAATTGATAGTTGTCTGCTTTTATGATTGTGCATGTTTTAATTATGAATTAATTTAATAATAAAGTGATTTATGCTCAACTTAACTGATTTTTTAAAAATAAAACAATTGATTTATGGGTTAATCAATTATTTAATCAAACTTTTATTAAAAACTATATTATTAAATAATGACAACTTGCTTTAATTAATTAAATAAAAATTTAATCAATTATTCATAAGATATTAGATTTATTGTCAAAATTAAATAATACAATTAATAATAGATAGAATTAAATTTAATTAAACAATTAAGTGGCAAGATATTAAATATAATTAATTAAATATGCAAAATATTCAATTAATCAAACTTTAGGATAAATATGATTTATCGCCAAATAATTATAAAATTAAAGATAATTAAGATAATTGAGAATATTGCTAGAAATATTCCCCGATGCAGAATTTATGATAATCAATTAGGATTCGATGATGTTTAGATGTGCCTTAGATTAGGACTTCGATGTCGATTTTGTTCGAATTATTGATATAGAAGATTAATGAACTTATAGCCCATTTTTAGGGTATTACAATTATATCCTTTGTCTCATCAATGTTTACCTCATAAGGAAGAGGTTTTACCCATACAATCCTGGGCCTTACTGCCTGAATATATACTCTATCACAATCAACCATAAAACAAACATCATCTTTATAATCTTCCACCAACTTTAGTGGAATCCGGAATCTGTTATTCATCTTCTCCTTAAAAGATTCAAAATAGTTATCCATTATGCTTGTAAAATTCTCACCTATTTCTACAATATACTCATTTATCTGATAAAGAATAGGCACATCCTTTCTCCATTTTACGGTGCCTTTAGATGGGAAAAACTTTTGAGCATAGAAAAATAAACAAACCAATAGTGAGCCAAACTTAGATGGATTGTTCTTTGAGGTTTGGATGCTCTCCATATTCTTGTTGAACTATTTCAATAATAGATCTGCTAGGTCAAATGATAGATTATTCTTCACAATTTTATAGGCTAGGTCAACTACTTCACATGGAACACTATTCTACCGACTTGAACTGTATATCTTGTGAGCTATTACATATGTGCCAAATTTTAGTTCTACATCAGTAATGTTGTTTATTCTCATACCTCTACCATCCCATTCGGCTAGGGTTTTCTTTTCCAGCTCTACCCGACCTAGGGTTTTTGTAGATTTTGCCTTGGCAAGCATGGGAAGACCAGTGATTCAGTGAATCATTTTCTTTGATATTTCCAATGGTTGCTCAAGCCAAATTTTACCTTCATGCACTCGGCTTAGAATATATCTTATCCATTTTATCTGGAAACTCTGAGGCAAGTGGGTGATATGTGTCAAACCCTTATCTTCCAAATGTTTATGTGCGGTTTGAGAACACCATCAACACACAGTTCATCACGAACAACATCTATCTCTAGGGTTCCAAGTTCTTGAATTGTACCTCTAAAATGATTGTGAATGTTGTTTACAAGAAGTACCTTTGGAGGAATTTGAGACTGAGCTCCACTCGGATCTAGGGTTTCTGCAATCGCGGGCATGAGTTTGAAATCCAGCGCTTTCCATTCTCCATGAACTAACATTTCTGAACCTTTCTTTACTTTGGTGCTGGATGATGCCATGGTAGCTCTTCAAAAAAAATTTGCTGCAAAATTTTTCTTTGAATCACTTGATCGCACTTAGAAATTTTTTTGCTCAATATGCTGATATTTGTGGTAAAGAATGAATTTGATTTCATGCTTTTTGTTAAAAATTTGTCATTAATGCTTTGTAGGAATTAGGGTATAGAATTTGACAGACTGTCATCCACTAAGCATTAATTGCTTAGTGAAGATTCCGCAACTCGGGGAACATACTGCTCTGACCTTACTCGATAATTGAATGAAATTACATTACTCCTAACCTTGCTTGATTGAAACTGATACCGACCTTCCTACGATCCTCCTATATCTTGCATACTAATTTGGATCTTTCTTCCTTTCAATTTAGGAACTGTTTGGAATATGTCTATGAGGATACAGTTCCAGTGCTTTCTTGGAGACTTAGTTAGAATTGATAGAGCCACTCTCTTCATGAGTGACTTCATTACTTGGACTCGCTTTCTCGGTAGGTTTAGGGATCCACTGTTGTCTTATCTACTTCCTGATGCTATCTTCTTTTGCTTTCTTTTCATCTTCAACTTTGCCTAAATTCATGCAATTTTTAGCTATGTGACCAAGCTTAGTGCATTTGTAACATCTTATGGTAGTATCCTTTTTTCTCAAGTGATGCCTTACACAATTCATGCCAATGTGTCCATATTCTCCACAGTAATGACATCTAGACCAAGTGTTGTAATCCCAACCAAATATTGCTTTCATAATTTGTTCTGCTGGATTGGATGTTTTAGTTCTGCATTCTGATGCCTTGTGACCTTGTTTGTTACATTTGTGACATTTTCCTTCAAATCTTGGTTTCTCCTTGCATTCATTTGCTTTATGACCATGCTGATTGTAATTGTAGCATTTTCCATTGAATTTTTCTTTTCCATTGCTCCAACATTTGTTTGAAGTATGACCAATTTTTCCACAGTGATTACAAGTAGGTTTCTGATTCATTTGAGTACCTTGTTTGGAGGATTCACCTTTCTCTTTGTATCCAAGTCCTGCTTTTCCTTTTTGCTTATGAAGGTTTCGTTCATACACCTAATTCATATCTTCTTGAGATTTCAACATTCTTTCTTTGATTTTTCTTTCAGTATCTAGGTCACTCATCAATCTTAAATTAATTTTCTTTTCAGATCTCAATTACTCTCTTATATTTTCATTTTCTGATCTTAGAGTCAAGATTTCTTCATTTGCATTGGAGACTTGATTAATAAGGTTTTCTAGCTGAAGGGTTTGATTCTGGATTTCATTGTTCTTTCCATCTATTTCATCTTTCATCTTGTTTCTTTGTTCCAAGATTTCACAGAATCTTGTTGACTGAATTTCCCATTCTCTTTTCAATTTTCTTACTTCTTCTTGCAGAGATCCATTCTTTTCTAGAATTTCTTTTGCTTCATTGTTTGCTTCATTTGAGCTACTTGAAGGGAAAAAGTCTTCAATCTTTTCTTCAACATACTGGTGGTCATTCATCTAATTTACAAGTTCCTTCCTTCTTTTTAGGGAAAGGGAAACATGCTTTTTTGCTTCCTTGAGTTGAGTTATGGCCATTTCTAGATCTAGCTTTTCATTCTCAATTACTTTGTTAAGTCTGAATATCTCCATTGTCCTGAATCTTTTTTCAAGCTGTCAAACTTTATTCTAAGAACCACGGAGCTCTGATACCAATTATTGAAAATATTCAAGACTAGCTAGGTTACTGAGAGGGGAGGGGTGAATCAGTAACTTCAAAACTTTTACAAATTTTAGATCTCAACCATTTTCTCAATGACATTACATTGATAAGCTAACTGTATGCATGAGTAACAGAAAGAATAAAACATTCATAACACTTTGAACACAGAGATTTGGTGACCCAAAAACCTTCCAAATAGAAAGTAAAACTGGGGTGGGGATGAAACCCACTAAACTTTAATACTGCAGTATAAAGTTTGCAAGTTAAGGCTTAAAATGATCACTTCTGATGATTTGCCCTGTTAGGAGCAATAAGGACTGCTAGGTCCACCTTGTTAGAGGATTTACAAACATACAAAGAAGTATGCACTCGGTTAAGAGATTTTTGCAAAGACTGTTAAGTCTACCTAGTTAAAGGATTTGGGGCTGATGCACTTATTAGGATGAAATAGTAGATCTCTTACTTGCAACTGTGCTTGCTAATTGAGATTCTCTGGTGTACTAATCACCTTCTATGATAGATATGTCTCTGCTACTTCTTATACTATTATATCCCTTTGTAATTCACTTATCTCTGCCTTTCTTCTCTTTTTCGCTTCTCCCTTTTTTTTTACACTTTGGATATGATACAAAATATTGTTTATATATCAATCCAAAATAATTACAAAACAATAGCAAAGTCAGCTCTAAACAAGCAAACATAAGTATTACTGAGTCAGCCCAAATATAGTGACTCGGTTACTGCAAACTAACTCGGTGACTTTCTGATACTCGGCATCCACTTTGTTACTCAGCATCATCATGCACTCGGTAGAAGTGGAGGCTCGGTCCATACTAACCACTCGGTTGTAGTTTCAAACTCAGTATATACTAGAGACTCGATAGATATAGTGTCACTTGGTAGAGACTGAATTCCCTATTTACTGTGCTGGCACTCGGTAAACACTGCTCATCTCATCACTCGGTGAAGATAACTCGGTAAGCACTATTATGCTTGGTAAGCACTGTTCTGCTCGGTAAACATTGTTCTGCTCGATAAACACTATTCTGCTCGATAAACACTGTTCTACTCGGTAAACACATAGAGTCTAAATAAGTGTTGTCACTAATGACATTCATACTTAATGCCAACAAGAAATCAAGTTTCCAAAAAAAAAAATCAGTTTTAGTTCCTTCACTTGAAGTACCCTCTTCACGCAAAGTGGATGATTGACTTCTCTTGAAGTACTGTGCATGGGGTACATTACATGAAGGGGGGGTCTTTGAGTGAAGTACCCCACATAGGGTACTTTGAGAAAAGACCCCCTTCGAGTGAAGCTACTTTTCACCAAATGTTTTATAAATTTTTGACTTCCTATTTCATTTGCATTGTTTTCTATTTGAGATTTTGTGGAACCCAGGCTTAGAGAGAACCAGTGACTTCCACTATGACATCAACACCTCCCAAGTTTTTTAGACCTCTTCAGATTGTTATTAATATCAGGTATATGCATTTTTATCTTTTTTTATTGTAAATTATATGTTTTATATTTATTTTAGTTAGTTATTGGTTATAAATAATTTTTAGTTTGTAGAAATGTTAGAAAATCATAGTTAAATTTTAGAATATATTAGAAAATGATAGTAGAATGTTAGAATATGTAAGAAAATTATAGTAGTACTATTAGAAAATCATAGTAGAACTGTTAGAAAATGTTAGAAAACATTAAAAAATTGTAGTATAAATGTTAGAACATGTTAGCAAATGTCAAAAAATCATAACTTTGTATACATTAAAAAATATTAGAAAACTATAAATTAGTATACATTAGAAAATATTAGAAAATTGTAACTTAGTATACATCACAAAATATTAGAAAATTGTAACTTCTAGTATGTACATTACAAAATATTAGAAAAATGTCCTAGAATATTAGCAAATGTTATAAAATTGTAACTTAGTATATTAGAAAATGATAGAAAATCGTAGTAGTTTGTTAGAAAATGTTAAAAAATATTTACAAAAAATTAGAAACCATAGTAGAAATATTAGAAAACATTAAGATCTTGTAGAAATTATTATAAATATTTGTTTTTTTTAATTTCTTTTAAAGTTAGTAAATATTATGAATCTCTCTCTCTCTCTCTCTCTCTCTCAATTATGTACATATTTTTTAGAGTTACATGTATAAATGTTCTTCATGTAGAATTTGATGTTAAAATATTATACTAGGAGGACCGAGCCTTAGTACATCCTAGTATCCTTTAAGACAATTAGAGGACCCAACTAGTACACCTTAGGACCCTTTAGGACCCCCATTATGACATCCAAGGACCCTTTAGCACTATTAGTACACCCTAGGTTCCTTTAGGACCCCTATTGTGATGTAAAACTCTTTAAGAACCCTTAGGATCCTGAAGATCTAGAATAGGACCACTTAAGACCTAATAGGACCCCTTAAGACTTAATAAGTCTGGACTTAAGACCTAATAGGACTAATATGACCTAATCAAATAAATTAGTACATCTTAGGACCCTTAAGACCTAATAAGACCACTTACTTGACCTAATAGGACCTATTAATACTAATTAGTACATTCAAGGACATTTTAGGACTATTAGTACACTCTAGCCTTGTAAATTTAAGTATACTTTTATATATTCAAATATATTTTTCCATTTTCACATAGTTATAACATGTAATCAACTACTTAATTGTTAACACTTAGCTTTCACATGTTACATCTATATGGACACTTAGCATGTACCAGCCTAGGTTGTACAACCTTAGGATGTACTAGGCCTAACTATGTACCAGGATAGGATGTACCACCTCAAGACACACCTTGCAGTCTTGATTTAGAAACTATTTTTTAGACTGCTGAGATGGAGATGGTTTGATTTAGAAAATCTATCTGTACATCTCCACCAGATGGCATATACATATATAATTGTTGAATAGGTTGAAAAATTGAGCTTTAATAATGCATCTATCATTCACCTACTATTCATTTGTAATGTTTTGAATTGGAATTGCATAAGTAATGTAAATCTGGAAATCCTTGAAAATCAATCAAGATAAGATACATATCTCATAATGGAACAGATCTGGAAATACCTATTTTCTGAAGCATGTTCATAGTTTTGAAAGATTCTACAACTAGATCCGGGACCAGAAAATTGAAACATAGAAAACACAAAAATACTTTTGTCTTTCTGGCAGCAGGTAGTCTTTGAGCCTGATAGAAGGTCAAAGACTACCTCAAGATTTTGAGGGTCATCTTTGACTTTGTTCATGGATCTTAGAAGTTATCCGAAAAGGGTACTCATATCTGCCCTTCAATTCTTGAAACTTCGATTGTAGATATCTGAAAATGGTGTTTTGGGGTGGGTATATAGGGTTTTACCTTAGTCAAACCCCCATTTTGGTGATCTCCACCTCCATGAATAGCTGACTAAAATAGAATGTGTGTGTATTGAAAGTGTAATGCCAAGATCTAATCATCTAGATTAAAACCCTAGCATGAATATGTATGAGGAAATAATGCATAGATTTGAATTTAAGATAGGAAAGCATACCGAGCCCCCAAGGCTAAATTACTCCTACCAAGCTCATAATCTATAATTGCTACCCCATAATTGTATCTTTGAATGCTTGAATTTTTGCAATGGTGGATCAAGGAAGAAATGATCTCTCTTGCTCCAAATAGGTGTTCACAATGGTGTGCTCATAAAGATGCTTGATATCAATAATGGCTTGATCTTCTGTATCATCCTCTTGCAATCTTGTATCTTCATTCCACCATCACTTTCTTACTTGAATCAATTATGTCTCCACTTGATGGATACTTCATCATGAAATTTCTTGGTCTCCTTGTGATGTGATTGCTTATTGTGCAATTGCTTGGTGAAAATGAATGCAAATGAGAGTCTTTATATAGAGGTTTCAAGGTGAGGCTCCTAGAGTAATGTGAGGACCCATAATTCAAATTTCAACTTGAATTATGATCCAGTCACAATAACCAACTAAGGGGGGAAAAAAATTAAATGAATTTTGAAATAAAACCTTTCCCCACTCAGATCTAAAGGCCTGACATTGATTTCAGGGCCCACCAGGACCAAATTTGAAAAGGGGAACCAATCCTGAAGGAGGTCAAAGATTACCTCATCTCTAACCTAGGTTAGGGATGACCTTGACCCTAACCTAGGTCAAGGATGATTGTGTCCTTGACCCAGGGGTCCAGATCTTGCCAGAATAAAAAATAGGAGATCCCGGGGATGCCTAGAGACCTAGAAATGATGTCAAAATAGGGCAGAGTGCCAAGGAGAGGCACAAAATCTTATGATGATCATGATTGGGGATAGGAGGGCCTATTTATAAGTCCTACCTAGAAAATAGAGCCATGGAAGATGGAAATTAAGGATAATCCTCGGGATCCTAACCCTAATTTCACCTAGAATGAAGAAATCAAGTGCATAATAAATCCTAAATACAAGTCTATCATGATAAATATAGTAAAAGAGGGTGATAAACATATCAAGATGGAATTTATTCCATTTTAAGATGATAGATTTATCCCCCACTTTAGCTCAGATATGATACTACATGAATATGCAAGCTAAAGTAAGAAAACATCATAGTAAATAAAAAGGATATAGCCAAGTCCTCAATGTAGAGATCCTGTAGAAAACTGTTAGAACTTGCAATACACAAGGTTAATGAAAACTCATAAATTACCTAGAGCTTACTATATGACAATTGAGAAGTGCATAAAGCCCCTTATGTCCCCCTATTTCAACTTTCTACTTCTAAAAGGTGAAACATGGTGATAAGAAAAACTTTATACACTGGATATGTAGTTTGTTGAAAATTCCTTTCCTAAACCAATTAGAAGGATTCCTAACCTTCCTAAATTGGTTCAAGGAGTTAGGTATCTAAATCATGATTTTAGCTCCATTGACAAAACTGAAAATAGAGTTACCAAACTCAAGTTATGATGAAAAGAGTGGATGTCTATCTAAATGCATAAGAAGGGAAATCTGAGTTTACCATGAGAAAACCCTAAAATAAACCCTAATAAAACCCTGATTTGAAATATAAATAAGGAAAAGAGAGAGATACTTACTCATTCCTACCATTTGTAGATTCAAAAAGAGGAAGCAAGATGCTGAGGAGAGAGGAACTTCAAGTGATGTGCATGGAGCTTCTGAGACGTAGCCTGGCTGCCAGATGGTCACTTCCTAAGGTGAGTTTGTTGTTGTATGGTTTTGTTCTTTCCAAATTATTTTTTTTCATAGGCAAGGTTGACTTTATCCCCTCTAGGTCAATCCTTACCCATCTATGTCAACTTTGACCCAACAAAGTTGACATTGACTAGAAGATTTTCACCTGATCTAGGATGAGGTCGACCTTGACCCAAAAAGGTCATCCTTGACTTGGGAAAGTTGACTTTGACCTAGTAAGGTCATCCTTGACCTAACTAAGGTTGACTTTGACCTAGTAGATTTGTAAGGTTGACTTTGACCTAGTCCGTCTCTGAGAGCATCCCTTTGGAGAGTTTCTAGTCATGGTCAGAGAGAGACTATTTGAGCTTGAGGATGATGAGATGTAGTTAATAAGAGATGTGGGACTATACTGGGTATCTATCTTATCATAGATCAGACTACATTGAGCCATGCTATTGGCTCTGATAGAGAGGTGGGATGAGGATACATGCTCTTTCCATCTTCCCTCTAGAGAGATCACAGTGACATTAGAGGATGTCTACAAGATCATGCAGCTTCTAGTTCGAGGTGAGACTGTCAGACCTAGAGCATAGCATGCTTGTGAGAAGCTTCATATAGATGAAAATTATTTGTATAGGATGGGTTTTACAGATTTGGAGCCAGTCAGATCAGGTCATATTATCATCCATATTGTTAGGCCCTACACCTTTAGTATGGAGGGTGATTCTTTGCACAATATCCTTGGTTGTGTTACCCAACTTAAAGGGTACCATATTTTGTACACCTCTTACACATCTTATATAGAGGATGGAGAGGGAGAGGACTGTGTTCTCCTGGGGTCACAGCATGTTACCCTAGCTATACCATGAGCTAGGTCAGCTAGTGAGGTATCAGAGGGAGAGTTTGTCGATATGCATGCTCTTGTAGATTTGGCTATTTAAGGATTTCAATGTACATGTCCACATGGAGTTCCATTGATGGTAGATGCAAGTACACTAAGAGTCTTTGCATATCCTCTGAGAGATCCTTGGAAGTTTGGAGATATCCTCTATTGAAGGGTACATCTATACTGCATTCTGAGCACCAATGTGATATGGAGACCCTACTACCAAATGATAGAGTGGCCTAATACATGATTCTAGATGAGATATTCATAGTGGTGGAAGCTACTAGAGGGTCATTAGAATCATATTGTGATGTCATACTATTATGATTAGGTGATGAGGTAGTTCAACCAATTATAGGGAGTCCCTAGAGCTATACCTCACTATGTACATCTGACAAGCTACTATCAGAGACCTGGTGCCATGCACCGACCATCGATAGAAGACATAGAGGAAAGTGATGCAGATGAGATAGAGGACATAGAGGTACCATCAGATGTGACCTATTCAAGCATGAGCTAGGATTACATTAGGTATTGGAGTCTATAGGGGACCCACCCCATCTTCCCTAAGGATTATCCTACAGGTGATCTAGGTTTTTCAGAGAGGACACACTAGGATAGTGGTACCATAGAGGAGGATGAGGATGTTAGAGATGAGGAGGAGCACATATTTGAGGGAGATCCCATGGAGGAGGAGAGAGAAGAGAGAGTAGAGGAGAGAGTGGAGGAGAGAGTAGAGGACATACCTCTAGCTGGTGATACTAGTGTAGATATACACATTACTTATACATAACCACTGAGATCATGACAGCCCCCACAGCCCCACATAGAGACACCACCATTGAGACCTACATATGGCAAGCATGGAGAGAGTAGTCACCCCATGCCCCCACCATCTAGACACTTTAGTGACATCCAGGAGGGAGACCCAAGTATGAAATCTGAAATTTGATTAAATATGTGATTTGATTTGAGATAGAAAGACACTAGACTGATAAATGTAATTTTCATTATGTAGCTAGCATAGTGGAGTGGAGGAGATTTGTATCTGATATTCTCAAGGATACAATTATATCCTACCAACTACCAGCTGACAAGCGAGATTCTTCCATTGGTCACAGAGATCTTGGTAGGCATGCTGACATCTTTGCATCCATCCAGTGAGCATTGAGGATGTGTAGAGAAAGGGAGGAGAAGTTGATAGCTGAGCTATAGAGTGTCTGATAGTGTCTATAGGGTATGAGCATATCGAGGAGCCATACACAAACACATAAATCTTCATCTTCCTATCAGAGGGAAAAGAGATATGGGAGCCATCGGCCATCAGAGCATAGTGATAGATGTAGTGATAAATAGGGCCATTGGCCACATATGTATTAGAACTTGAAAAACTCTTTTTGATGAATGAAAACCTCACTCTAATAATTAGTTCTATGTTTGATTACTATGTTTTCATTAATATAAAACTTAATAGAAAGAAATAAAGTGCATGAATATATATGGGTTCCTTAAAAGAAACACCATCCATATCAGCAAGTTTATAAGCACATGAACCAAAGTCTTCAATAACAACAAAGGGTCCAAGCCAATTAGGGCTAAATTTTCCTTTTTCACCTGGTAAAGCATTCACATTTCATTTAATCTCATAAAGGAATAAATCACCAACCACAAATGTTCGTTCAATTACCTTATCATTGTATTTCTTCTGAAGATATTTATGATAAGATTTTATATGTTCTAATGCATGTATTTATTGTTCATCCAACATTTCTAGCTCTTGTAAGCATTGTTCATGAAAAGTCTCCTCATCAATTATCCCATGAAATGAAACATGTAGAGAAGGTATCTCAAATTCCAAAGGCATAATAGCAACAATACCATAGGCAAGGTTGTAAGGAGAAGTATCCATGGTAGTATGAACACTAGTCCTATAAGCCCATAAGGTATAGGTCAATTGAGTATGCCAATCTTTCGCATGCTTACTAACTATTTTTCTCAAAAAAATTTCAATAATTTTATTTGATGCTTCAGCTTGTCCATTAGAGTGAGGATAATAAGGAGTTGAAAATCTATGTTGAATTCTATATTTCTCCAAGAATTTCATGACTTCTTTGTTTTTAAAAGAGGTGCCATTATCCAAGATTATTGTCGAAGGAATACCAAATCTTGTTATGATATTATTAAGGATGAAATCACAAATAACATCCGTCATTGTTGAATGAAGAGGGAAAACTTCTACCCACTTTGTGAAATAATCCATAGCAGTTAGAATGTAAGTATATCCTTGAGAAGAAGCTAGTGAGATTTTTCCAATAAGGTCAAAACCCCAAACACTAAAATCCCACGGAGAAACTTGATTATGAAGCTCACGAGTAGGAGCATGAATCAAATTACTATGTTGTTGACATTGAGGACATTTCTTAACAAACATGAAAGAATCTTGTTCCATTATTTTACAATAATATCCCATTCTAAGAAATTTATTAACTAGTGATTTTCCACCAAAATGTCCCCCACAAGAACTAGAATGAGCTTCGACCAAAGCTACAGGTATTTCAGTTCTATTGAGACATCTTAATAATAATCCTTCATAAGAGCATTTGTAAAGCGTATCTCCTAAAATGATGTAACATGCTGCAAGCTTACTAATACCATTATGCGTGTTCCTTGTTGATGATTCAAGAAAAGTACCATCCTTCAAAAAATGAAAAATATGTGAATACCATTCATCCGAATGCAAATTGAAATAATTAGAGGTAATATTTTTAGAAATTGCAGGGCTTTTAAGATTTTGTATAGTAAATTGAAAGTTTTCAACATTATTCTTAAGACAAACCAAAGAAGTTGCGCTTACCATGATGTCTACATGTCGATTATCCTTTCTAGGTAAAGTTTGAATCATATAAGAGGAGAATTGTGAAAGCACTTCAAGAGCTAAATCTCTGTATTGAGTCATTTTATCATTCTTAGTTTGATATCCTCCTTTAATTTGTTCAACAATTAATTGTGAATCTCCATATATTTGTAAATGTTTGATATTAAGAGATGAAGCTACTCGTAGGCTAGCTATAAGAGCTTCATACTCCACAATGTTATTAGTACAAGGAAAGGTTAATTTGTAGGATAAGGATGGTTTTTTTCATAGGGGGAATCAAGATAAGATGCACACCAGAACCTGTCGTACATTGAGACCCATCAAAATATAATTTCCAAATATCTTCCTATTTAATAGCTAGAATATTATCATCGGGGAATTCTATTGAAGTAGAACATGTATCTGAGTGAGGAGAAGGAGCTTCAGGTAAATAATCTAGCAAATCCTGTCCCTTAATAGACTTTTGAGAAATAAAATTAAGATCAAATTCTATAAGCAACATCACCCAATTTGCTAACCAACCAAAGAGATCAGTTTGTGAGAAAAGATGTTTCAAAGGATCAAATTTAACAATCACATTAACTTCAGCATTTATAAGATAATGCCTAAGTTTCTGACATGCATAAACTACAACTAGACATTATCTTTCCAAATCTATATATCTTGTTTCATAATCAAGTAAAGTCTGAATAATGTAATGCACAGGTCTTTCCTTACCATCATTATCATTTTGAGATAATAATGCAATCATAGCCTTTAGAGTCGCTGAAGTATATAAATGGAATGGTTTATCAAATTTAGCTAGCTGCAAGATAGGAGGATTTGCAAGATACTCCTTAAATTTCTCAAAATCTTGTTTACACTCATCATTCCAAGAGAAAGTGGTATCCTTTCTAAGAAAGGAAGTAAAAGGGATAGTTCGATACACTAAATTAGAAATAAAGTGACAAATAGCTTATATTTTTCATTGTAAACTCCATAATTGAGAAATATTCTTAGGAGGAGGCATATTAACAATAGCTTCAATCTTTTTAGTATCTACTTCTATGCCTTGCTTAGAGATTATAAATCCTAATAATTTACTGGAATCAGCTCCAAAGACACATTTCTTAGGATTCAATCTCATGTTGTAACTTCTAATCCTTTAAAATATTTGTCATAAAATAGTAATGTGATCTTCTCTTTGTATAGATTTTGCTAAGATATCATCCACATAATTTTTGAGGATCTTATGAATGTAATCATGAAAAATCAAATTCATAGCTCATTGATAAGTTGCTCCTGCATTTTTTAATCCAAAAGGCATCATGACCCAACAAAAGATTCTCCAAGGTGTTATAAATGTAGTCTTACATTGATCTTCAAGAGGGATAAAAATTTGATTATATCCCAAAAAACTATCCATAAAAGATAACAAGGCATGTCCCATTGTTGAATCCACAATCATATTGATGTTAGGTAATGTGAAATCATCTTTTAAGGATGCCTTACTTAAATCTCTGAAATCAGTACACATCCTTATCTTATTTTCTCCTTTTGAAATAGGCACAATATATGAAATCCAATCTGAGTAATCAATAGAATGGATAAATCTAGAATCCAATAATTTTTCAATTTCACCTTTGACTAATAAAGCAATTCATGGATTCATCTTTCGAATTTTTTGCTTCACAGGTTTCATATTCAGTTTTAAAACAATGTTATGAATAAAAATCTTAGAATCTATACCTAGCATATCTATATATGTCCAAGAAAAGATGTCCTTAAAAATTAAAAAAAAGGGAAACCAACTGATCACATTCATCCCGATTCAAACATTTTCCAATCTTTATCATCCTTTCAGAGTTGTTTTCATCCATTTGAATATCAATAGTTTCAGTTATTAACAAATCACTTTGTATCAGAGGATCCTTTAATAAAGGGAGAGTATCATGTTTATCATGTTCTCCAAAATAAGCATCGGTACTTAAACAATAAGGTTTTCATCATTTGTGATGAAACTTAGGTAAGTCTTCATAAACCCCTAAAAATTCCATTAAGGCTTCATCTTTAGGAAAAATGTCTAAAGAAGGTTCTTGATTAAGGTCAATGAGAAGTGGGTTAACCAATTTCAAATGTCCACCACAAATATGATTAACATTAAGAGGAAAATCTGATGGTTGTCTATAAGGATTGAATCCTAATCCATATGTATGATCATAAACTTTATTATCCAAAGGTACTTGTATACCTTGTTCATATTTACCACACCCTTTCCCATTAAATCCTGATTTCTTAAGTAAATGATAACTAGGACCATATCGATCAGTCATATTAGAAGGAGTCCAAGGAGCGGCATATGTCACAATATCATAACAATCAGGCTTTATAGTTTCACTCATTTCATTAATCGAAGTGGCAACAAAATTACTTTTCAGTTCCTCAGAAAGCGGAGAAGGAGAATTTTTTTTTCTCAAATTCATTTTGTTGCTTCATGAATTCCAAATCAGAGACCTTGTATTCTCCAATAAAATTAGGATTAAAATCCAATGTCGCCCAATCATCCTCCATCAAAGAAGAAGATGGAGCTTCTTGTTGTTGAATATTAGGTTGTTTTATCTCAGATTGTTGTATCTTCGATTGTTTTTCAATCTCTTTACTAGGTTGAAGAGGCTCAGAGATTTTGGCATATTCTCCATTTAAGCAAGGATTCAGCGTATCATCTGCATATAATGTATACATTAAGTTGTTATAGATGAACCTAAACTTATGATGAAGAGTAGAAGGAACTACATGCATAGTATGTAACCATGGTCTTCCTAAAAGAAGATTATAATTGAGAGGTCCAAGCATAACATGAATAGGAGTATTTAGAATAAGTGGACCAAATTTAACATGTAAGGTAATAATGCCGAAAGTTCTTGTCATGCCCCGCAAGGGAACCAGGGAAGAGAACAAAGATTCTCTTAACAAAAGAAAACCTAAGTAAAAATTTATGAAAAATTTTGAACTTTGAAAAGAGTTATCTAATCAAAACTTAAACTTAGATTCCTCCCAAGGTTCCCTTTTCATTTAAATGCATGATTCATTCAAATCCATTAAGTAAACTAACAACAAGATTTATTTCTCAAAGCAAACTGCATCATATCTTTAAGAAATACAAAATATTTTCATTTCAACTTTCCATTTAAAAAAATCATCTATATTCCTAAGTATCCTTTATGAACAATATAACTTATAAAATTTATCCAACTCATTTGATACATTAAAAATATACTACATTTGGTTTTTCAATAGCTTCACTTAAACAACAATAATGAAAGCATGTTACATAATTTGGAATGTTACAAAAATCCTTTTCTTTTCCAACATACATCTTAAACATAGAGTTCACATTTCCCTTTTCCCTTCTTCCTAAGTCTACCCATTCCAATTACATCATTTTGAAATACATTATTGATTACATTGCATTCAACTCCTCATAAGAGGTAACAAAATTTTGCATCATGAAATATAATCACCAGGCCTTCATTCTTCATAACTAGTACATAAGCAAGCATGAATCTTCAAGCACTGTATCTACAAAAGATACCTCAATAAAAATGTTTACCACCCAACCACGTGGATACCTATAAGGCCCACTCCCCCATGCTAGGAGATAAACACCAAGGTCCACAAAGAAGGAATAGCTAGGCCAAACCTAGGGTTGGGTAATCTTTCCCAAAATAGCAAATGAAAAGAGAGTCAAAGTATAGATCTTTCCCAAAAGGTTCTAAGGCTTGGGTAGAAACTCTAAGCAACAACCTAAGTGAGTGTCATCACATAGCCCTCACCCCTTGGGTTGTCCTGGTACTAGCCACTCTGGGCCCCGACCCCCAAGTAGGCACATGCAGGATCGAATGCCTTTCGTACTGACAAGCGTCATTCGATCGTACCTATGCATAGGTACCTTCTCCCACTCCCATCCATAGCCTTTACTAGCGCTAATGGCATGGGCGAGGCATATTTAATATTTTTAATATTTTAACCCATTCCCATAAGTTTAATTAGGTTTTCACTTGTTAAATAACTCTTCAGTCGGTTATCCTAGTTCTAGCCACTCAGGGCCCCGGCCCCGCACTGAGAGCCACTCACTAGGTGTCGTTAGGTTTTCTACCCTCAAACCACATATCGCAATCACATCATACACATAGTAAAAGCATATTATAAACACATTTGAGAACTACTACAAAGAATTGAAAATAATAGGATAGTTATGTATGTTTAGAGAAATTAGGTATGTTAAGAATGTTTAGAATGTCTTGATCCTCTTAGAAGACTCTAAACCCTAAAATGCTCCTTACAAACATTCTATCTCAATAAAGGCATCTAAATGAACTGAAAATAATCTCCACTAAACAAGGAATGAACAATCTTCAGGTTTATACAAAATTTCTTTCTAAACCTAACACTTGGCTAATCCTGAAAATTGACTAAGTCTGATTTAATTAAAAATCTAAAATTTAAAAGTTACAATTTAACTCCTAGGAACCTGAAACCTATTCCAATGGATTCAAAGGGTACCTAATCCCTTTATACAAGTATATCTTAAAGTATAAGAAATTAAAGTATGTAAACTTAATGTTATAATTGTATAAAGTCTGAATCCTTTTTTCCTCGGTTTATACTAGCTCTATCGGTTTATACTAGACTGGTCGGTTGACATAGTATTTCTCGGTTGACACACTACCGACCTGGCCCGGTTAACACTAAACTGACCTAACTCGGTTACCACACTACCGACCTAGCTCGGTTAACACACTACCGACCTAGCTCGGTTGACACATTACCGACCTAACTCAGTTGACACATTACTGACCTAATTTGGTTGACACATTACTGACCTAACTCGGTTAACACATTACTGACCTAACTCGGTTGACACATTACCGACCTAACTCGGTTAACACACTGAGCCAACTGGAACTGCAGAGAACGACTGTCAACTTTGTCTTGCGGGTAAAACTGGGCGTTATGGGGACTAAGGTTGCCTAATATGAGCACGACCCATTTGAGGTCTCCCAGTTTCCTTTCAGAAACAACCCATCAATCCTCCCTATCTATCTAACAAATATATTCTAGATCTGGGAAAAGAAAGGTGGCACATAAATAGACATGAAACAGTAAGGTTGCAACAAAAGTTCTAAAATCTGGAAGCATTCATAATACATCCAATGATAGTAAAATACACTATCCTACAAGATCAAAACCACTTCTACCCTCCCAGGGAGGTTTTACCACAGTGAACATACAAACATTCGTAAAATAACTTTCCACAAACACATTTCAAATACATAGAAAATAAAACATATATATATATATAGTTTTCGATTCTAAACAAAAAGGTAAAAAATCATAATCTCATCGAGTAATAGATCATTCATATACACAAGATAATAATACTACAATAATGCATATGTATATTTTGCAACCATAGTACAATATATAGAAACTTTTCAAGAAATCTAGATTTTACATTCATGCTACAAAATAAATCTACTTCTCAGAATGGATTCCAACCTGGAGTCCTGCAAAGACCAGTTGGAGAATAAGGAAGATCAAACCCTCTCCAATGTTTCCAACACTCCTTTGAATCCCTTTGCTTGCAATCTTCCAGCGTCTACCCGTAACAATCCAAATGCCAAACTCATAGGATAAATTTTCTACAATAATAATAATAATCCTCTTCTCCCAATCAACTCTTCTCCCCACTCCTTTTACACAGGAAATATTTCCTGTAAATAGAATGGAGGAGGTGGTTGCACAGGTAATCCAACCGGTGCAACCATCTCAACTATCCATCCGTTAAAGAGATGGTTTTGAAAACTCATTCCCAAAAAGGGATAAATAAACTATAATCTAAGTCCCCAAATTTAATGATATTAAAATAAATATTATAATCTTAAAACAATTTATTAAATTATTCAACTATGGTAATAGGATAATCCTATTTACCATACCGCTAATTGATCTAATTATTTATTAATATAATAAATAATTACATGGTACTAATTATATATAAATATATGTATGCATATGCATATGTGTGCACCCATATGCCTATGTGTACATATATTATTATTATTATAAATATTATTACAAGCATAATATTATTATTATAAAACATATTATTATTTTTATTGCTATAGACTCTTTGTCGTTATTTAGTATTATAAAATAATACCATAAATAAGGTACATTATTATTAATGTTAAACATTAGAATAACATTATTATAAACTATATTGTTTATTCATACCTTAATCCTCATTCTAAAATATATATGTATATATTAGGTAGCCACTAACATAGGTTAAAATTTTACCACTATTATTTAAAACCTTTTTTTTTTTAATTAATATTTCCTTAGACATTAAAATACCATAAAATTAATCCTTATCATGGGTATTAAAACCACATGATTTAATTGCACCCAAAATCGCTCCTAATGAGATATGCTACTAAATCATACCCTCAAATGAACAATAATCTACATCAATGATCTACTAACAGAATTGAACATATCACGAAGGCAAGAACTAGCTACAAGATCCACAATTCCATCAACTACAAAACCACATAAGACATTCACACAAGGGACTGACTCGACACTTCCCACCTAAGGATAAAAGGATCAAAGGTGAAGTTTCTTCCTATGGACCTGGTGATACCTCCGTAACAACAACAACGATCAAGGATTTTGAGGGATCGCTCAGACCTGTGAAGCCAGGTGGAGATGACACCTGGTACCTGCAATCCTGCATCACCAAGAAGAGATACATATATATACATATGGAGATACAAATCAGATATATGCAAGCAGATGACCAGGATCGATACATCGTGTGGACCTCAACTAAGTGAGTAAATACGACTTCATCCTGAAGTCATGAAAAACACATCAGACACATCCATGAAACATAAAACATCATGGTAGTGGTTAGATTCAAATAATTGGGTTAGATCCATATAAAAATAGATAATTTTCTAATCTCATAAACATGTAATTACTAACCATAAATGAGCGTATTCATCATGTCATCATCTACAAAACATAAATGTAAATGTATAATCTTGACCACAATAATAATAAAATGTCCAAATCAGAAAAGTCTAAGTATCACCATAGGAGAGGTATTACAGTTCTCTTCACAATATTGTAAAATCCACGTATTGGGACATTATCAGGTTGAATAGTGGTAAGATCAGCCTTAATTTCCTTAAGCATATCCATACTACAAACATTAAGCGTAGATCCATTATCAATTAAGGTTCTTCGAATGATACTCTAGTTAATAAAGACAACAACCATAAGAGTATCATATTGATTCTAAACCTCTATAGAAGGTAATCATTATCAAAAAACACAATAGGAGGTACAGAAGGCATAATATGCATGCAATCTAAAATAGAATGAATGCTATCTTTGATTAGGAGGTGAAGTAGGAAGATTAGATAAAGATTTTTACAATACCTCATGATATGTTAGGGAAGTTTGAAGTAATTACCATAAAGATATCCTAGCAGGAGTAGCACACAATTGGTCAACTAATTTATACTCCTTAAAGGTAGATGGAAACCTAGGTGCTTGAGGAAGCATAGGTTGAGAAGGAGGTAAAGAAACTAGAATAGTAGGTTGAGGGTTATTTCGTGTGTGATAAGCATGTGAAATGGAATCAACATTATCAAATAAATCCAAAGGATCTCTAAATTTACCCTTAATTGTTATGCGAGGACATCCTTTTACTATCATCAAATGTGTAGGATATATCATTTAAGGTTTATCAATGTTGCAAATAGTGGGATATGAAGGTCACCATGCACACTCCCTATGGTAAAGGTCAATTGGAGAGGTTGTGGAGGAGAGTGAAATAGGAATAGGATGCATGGAGATCTTATCTGAACCATTTTCATCCTTACTACCATGCACCTCATTAGGGAATCTATCCTCTTGTACAATAAAAGCCTCATCAAAGTACTCAAAACAAGAATCATACATGTTGAATACAAAGAAATACTAAAAGCATGAAAATGTAAATGTTTTTGTATTTTAAAGATATTTTGCAATTTTTTTGTATTTTTGAAATATAAATGCAAGAAATCTAATCTTATAAGCATGCAAGATTTAAATCTAACACCAAAAAGAAACAGTTGTTGTAAACAGATTCACCAAAATGAATAATGGTAAAATGGAGCTTTAATAATGCATCTACCATTCACCTTCTATTCATTTGTAATGTTTTGAATTGGAATTGCATAAGTAATGTAAATCTGGAAATCCTTGAAAATTTGTCAAGATAAGATACATACCTCATAATGGAATAGATATGGAAATACCTATATTTTGAAGCCTGTGCGCAGTTTCGAAAGATTCTACAACCAGATCTGGGACTAGAAAACTGAAACAAAGAAAACTCAGAAAACTTTTGTCTTTCTGATAGCAGGTAGTCTTTGCCTGTGATAAAAGGTCAAAGACTACCTCGATATTTTGAAGGTTGTCTTTGACTTTGTTCACAAATCTCAGAAGTTCACCAAAAAGGGTACTCAAATCTACCCTTCAATTCTTGAAACACCATTTGTAGATATTTGAAAATAGTGTTTTGGGGTGGGTATATAGGGTTTTGCCTTAATCAAACCCCCATTTTGGTGATCTCCACCTTCATGAATAGCCATTTGAAATATAATGTGTGTGTGTATTGAATGTGTAATGTCAAGATCTAATCCTCTAGATTAAAACCCTAGCATGAATATGTATGAGGAAATAATGCATTGATTTTAATAAGATAGGAAAGCATACCAAGCCCCCAAGGCTAAATTACTCCTACCAAACTCATAATCCATAATTGCTACCAGATGATTGTATCTTTGAATTCTTGAATGTTGGCAATGGTGGATCAAGGAAGAAATAATCTCTCCTGCTCCAAATAGGTGTTCATAATGGTGTGCTCATAAAGATGCTTGATATCAACAATGGCTTGATCTTCTATATCATCCTCTTGCAATCTTGCATCTTCATTCCACCATTACTTGCTTGCTTGAATAAATTATGTCTCCACTTTATAGTTGTCTCCAGTTGATGGATACTTGATCATGAAATTACTTGGTCTCCTTGTGATGTGATTGCTTCTTGTGAAATTACTTGGTGAAAATGATTGCAAATGAGAGTCTTTATATAGAGGTTTCAAGGTGAGGCTCCTAGAGTAATGTGAGGACCCATAATTAAAATTTCACCTCGAATTATGATCTAATCACAATAACCAACTAAGGAGGGAAAAAAATTAAATGAATTTTGAATTAAAACCTTTCCGCACTCGGATTCGAAGGCTCAACATTGATTTCGAGGCCCACCAAGACCAAATTTGAAAAGGGGAGCCAAATCCTAAAGGAGGTCAAAGATGACCTCATCTCTAAGCTAGGTCAGGGATGACCTCAACCTTAACCTAGGTCAAGGATGACATCATCCTTGACCCAGGGGTATGGATCCTGCCAGAATAGAAAATAGGACATCTCGAGCATGCCCAGACACCTATAAATGATGTCAGAAAAGGGCAGAGTGCTAGGGAGAGGCACAAAATCATATGATGATCATAATGAAGACTAGGAGGACCTTTTTCTAATTCCTACCTAGAAAATAGAGCCATGGAAGATGGAAATTAAGGAGAACCCTTGGGATCCTAACCCTAATTTCACCTAGAATGAAGAAATCAACTGCAGAATGCATCCTAAATGCAAGTCTATCATGATAAATGTACTAAAAAAGGGTGCTAAACCTATCAAGATGGAAGTGATTCCATGTTAAGATGATACACTTGTATCATTGTATTGAGGATTTTAAAGGAGATGACTACCAGATTGAGATACCATTCTTCCTTCACACCTCAAGTTGTTGATAGTATTTTTCGAGAGTTGAGAGTCGAGGTCTTAGGTGATGTTTCCTTGGAGATAGTTCATAGCCGTGTCCCCAAGGGAATCATAAAATGAGAGGTTTTCCCATTTTATGAGGAGAATCCCAAGGTGAGGGAGAATCAGGTTACACGATGTGAGATTCCTCAGATCACATGCATGATATACCCTCATTTTCTTGCAACACATGGTTATTATCCTAATAATGACTAGATTCCTTTATATTTTGCATAGCACTTGTACATTGAGTTCCATTTAGGACTCAGAGTTAACTATTTATATCTTCTTGGATATTATGGTCAGGAGCACAGTAGAGTTATAGATCATGACCAATATCATAGGGCTGATCAAGTTGTATGTTCTCATAGATAGCTAGTTGGACAGAGGAGTCTGGTAATGGCACCAACAATGGATGCTACTATAGATTGAGTGGTCATTTCTTCTCAGAAGGGAGTATTAGATAGGACAAGAGAGATTTATTTTGCAGCCACCTCTATCACTTCGAATACAATGGGAAGATATATATTGACTAGATAGAGTTGATCCAGATCATCTTTTGAGGCTTCATCTAGTACTTCTATAGGGGTCAGTGATGAGGCATATAAAGCTCTAGATCTTCCTCCACTTGGAAAGATACGAGCACTTTATAGACATCATAGTCATTTAGATGTGGCTCTTTACTTTTTGTAGGATCTCATGTAGTCATATTCTTATATTGCTAACATGCAAAGGATCCCAGTACAGTCAATCAAAGATTTCATTAGACTTGCATGGGGTCCTATAGTTCCACCAACATAGGACACACCATCTAGTTAGGAACATCATAGTTCATAGCACACTACAGAGTGCTATGCACCCATAGATCACTCTACATCTGTAGAACCAGGTATATGGGTTGGAGATGTACACATCACAGGTGAGGGCCTAGACATATTTGATGAGAAGTTATGTGGTTTGATTTAGGTGGACACTGGCACTGATGTTGGATCATTTATGGATTTTTATTGCATCTTGGTGGTTCAAGATCTACATCACTCCTCTCCCAGCTACACAAACCTCGACACTCTTCATTAATAGAGACATTCAGGACTAGAGGTGGTGTAGGTGATGCAATTTATGTTGATGATATAAATGTGTAGTGCACTGATGATCCTCCTATTCTTGAGACCCAGGTATATAAAGTTTTATTTTCTCCTTTGTAGGAGTTTTAGTAAACAATTAATTGTAGATGTGTGTATTGATATTTTTTCAATGTATAATATTTTGCAAGCATAGTTATTAAAGCACATTACCTTTAGTATGGGCTTAGAGCATCTTCATATGAGAGATTCAGTAGATGTGACCCCTACTAGTGGTCAGGTAAGTTTTAAATATGTGTAGGTTTAAGCATTCATGTGTACACATGTGACATGGATTTATATATTTCATGTACTTTACATAATATATACTATGCACATGTATATAACCAATTGTTGTACTAAATTTGCAGGGGTTAGTTGCTGCTTCACAACCAAAGGATTCCATGACACTCGGTCAAAGAAAATTACCTCTAGTGTGGCCTCAGAGAATCTTCATAGGAGAGATTCAATAGATGTGACACCTACTAGTGGTCAGGTAAGTTTTAAAAATATGTAAGTTTAAACATGCATTTATAATATTTTAAGTATTTTATATTATTATTATTATATACATGCATTTATATTCATAGGGATAAGTTTCTTCCTCACAACCAGAGGATTCTCGTGGCAGTCGGTCAGAGGGTCGCTCTATTCGCATGCACCTAGATGACTCCCTAGTCTAAGACATGTTGCACAGATCTTTGAATTGAGACTCAATATATATGTCATTATTGTATGTATGATATTTTCAATTTATGATTCGAGACATATATTTATATGCTATCTAGACCTCTAGACATATATGATTTATGATTTGACATTATATAGATTTATGATGGTTTCATTTGATTAGATGATGTGATTTGATTAGATGATTTCATTAGATTAGATGATGAGTTGATTAGATGGTTTACTTAATTAGATGATAATATGATTTGATTAGATGGTTTCATTTGATTAGATGATATGATTTGATTATATGGTTATATGATTTGATTAGATGATATGATTATATGATATGATTTGATTAGATGAGCTGATTAGATGGTTACAGTTGATTAGATAGTTTCATTTGATTAGATTTGATTAGATGGATGTATAATTAATATCATAAAAAATATCAAGTTAATACATGTAACTAATGGACAATAAGTATTGTAACTAATACAAAATGTTAAGGGGAGATCTTAAGGGGATCTTGAATTAATATCATAAAAACTAACAAGTTAATACATGTAAATAATGGACAATGACTATTCTAATTCATTCTATAACTAACACATATCATAAGTAGTCTAACTAATTTCATCACTTTTTAGTGTTCAAACTAATGTCTTAAGGGGATATTTAACTAATAATAAATCGTAAGGGGGGGGTCTTAAGGGGAGGTCTTAAGGATATCTAGAATTAATATCATAAAAAATAACTAGTTAATACATGTAACTAATGGACAATAAGTATCATAAAAATCATTGAAGAATCAAAGTATACATAAAATCTTTAACTAATATGCAATCTATAAAAATCATTGAATAATCAAATCATACATATAAAACCATAGATGTATACAAGCATATATATAAAAGCATACATAAAATTCTATATATTAAACCATTGAACCATCAAATAGGTCCATCATATATCAACAAATTATAGTCCATCATATGTTTAAATATATAAACAAAGTATAGTCAATTTAATCTAGAGATATCAAGTAGGTCCTCACACATGAAATAGGTATACATATTATACTTTTTAGACAAATTCAAGTGGTTCAAAACTTTCATGGAGATCATGTAATATTCTCTCATGATCCTCACTATCTAGTCTCCACTTATGACATCCACATTGAGATTTAAATTTATGGAGACAAATAGAGGTGGCAACTACTAAGTGACTCTATTGAAATACCTTATTGTTTGTGTCATATTATAAAAGGTGAATACCATGTTGAATTACTTTATTTTCTTGAACTATGTTCCCTCTAAAAAAATTGAACCTGCAGGTCACAAATTTTAACAATATAAATATAAAAAAACTAAATTTGAAATTTGTTAAAAGGTTGAAATTTAAAATTTACAAATTTAGTTCAATATATTGATGTAAATCATGTACAAACCTATGGGGAACAACATTCCATCACTTTCTTCATGTTCAAGTAACTTCATCCTCTCTGTAGTACAACACAGTAAATAATAACCAACTCCTACATTTCCACACTCATAGATCACTGCAAAGACATCTCCTCCATAGTGAATTTATATATGCATGTGAGATCTTAAAATTTAGTTAGTTCAATCTATAGATCTATCTATCTATCTATACATGTAGCTTAATTGAATACATAATGTAAAATATATATACTTACCAATTTTGACTAATTCTGAGATATGATCGTAGTCAATAAAAATCAAAGGGACATCATCAAATTTTTCATCTTCATCTCTACCAAATATATTAGTAACAACTAGTGGCACTAGAGTCCATGTACCTACATATCCATGGTCTTGATTTATGCATTCCTCATAATTCTCAGCAATGCAGTGACAACAAAAGCATGAGTTGTCCCTATTATTCAATGTCCAATTGTGACAATTCGTACTCATAACTAAATGCAAAGGTCGCATCTTTTCTATCCTATTGAAACCATGCATAATTTTTCTATCCCCACCTAAAAAAATGCATATATAATACATTCTATAAATATAATTTGAATAAAAAAAACATAAAAAATTTAAATAGTTGAATAACTTAAAAATGTGTGCATACCTTTTATCTCCCAAAATTTTCTATGTGGCACCGCTTGAGTCAATCCTGATGATGCATCATTATCATTTGGTGTGAAATGTGTCTTGCACCATTCAAAAACATCATGAGAATATTTTATATGAACTCCCTTATAATTCATTTGATACTTTCATAGAGAACATTTGATGCAACCTCCAGTACCATCATGTTCACCTTTTCCATGTCCACTCTTAAAGAAACTCCAAATGTGTGGTATGTTTTCATTAGGATGATATCTACATAGTTCATAAAATGGTCTTGGTGATTTGAATTGTGCAGCACATCCATCTAACCAAACATAATGTTTATCAATTTTTATGCCTCTTTCTTTCAAATTTGCAAAAAAAATCTTGAAGTAGTGTTTTGCATAATGAATGTCATGCTCTCTATCATCACTTATATAAAAATGATATTCCTTCTTGATGACCCATGCCTCAAATGTTCTCTAGATACCATCAAAATCTAATTGTGTGTGTCGATAACACACATGTACAATAATAGTAATTTTCTCTAAAAAATAGTATTCCGATTGAATTGCCTTTTGATGAAAAAAGAAATAGTTTTCTACAAAATCAACAAATGATACAATAGTTCCAAGTGGGAAATTGTCTCTCAGTATTTGGAATTGTTTTCTTTGCCACTTTGCAAAAAAAACATGATGAATGTAGGTTCGATTCATTTTTTTAAATTTGTCCATAAATATTCCAACATTTATCTCCTCTTCAACATATTCTAACCTTTTGGATTCTTTCCAAAATTTTGTTTCATTCTTTACATATGACAAGTAACTCTTGCAATTTACCATCTTTGTTACATCAATATTTTCATTTTTTAAAGGAAAAAGAGACAAATCAGCACATTTTTGACATATTTCTTTTATGCAATTTATTTGTCTAGCTACATCATCTCTTTTATCACATAAAATGGAAGAGATGAACTCACTTCATCTAGTAGGAGGAGATTTTTCAAAATCATAAGTGTCTTCTACAAACTTTCAAAAAATCTAATAGTGGAGATCAAATTCAATATGATAATGACAACAAGTTTCAAACACTTTTATTGTCTTGCTATAATATGGCTTCAATCTTTCAAACAATATTTTCCCAATATTTATATTAGGACTTGAACTAAAAATACATTTCATGTTGTGTTGTGTCCAACTAATGTTTTGTATGATATTCATATTGATTAGCTAAAATTCTATGTCTAATAACATCTCTACTATTTGATGAAGGATGTGTATTATCATTCCAAAATAATGTGACCAAACTCTTGATTCCACCATCAATCCTATCAGATTGAGGAGCTCTACACATGATTTCCCAATTGCCTTCCAAGGTGCTATCATCCAAAAGTATTCTCCTATTAACATATTGTGATATTGTTTTCCTACTTAAACTAATCTGAGATGAAACTGAAGATATTTGTATTTTTTAGAGAGTATTACCTACAATGGATGTCAACATAACATTTCTTGTAATGGTCTTATCTTTAGTTTGAGATTTATTCCTTGCTTGGTTCAAAACTTTCCTAATATTTTTAATCATATCAGTTTTCATGTCAACAAATTTTCTCTTCTTTGATGTTGTCGTTGTACCCAATAACTTTAATGCCCCTTCCAAATTTTTGTTTATAAGTACAACTACAAGTAATTGGGATTTTTCAAGTGTTTCAAAATGATCAAATTTAGCCAATATTTTTCTTCCTATCATATTCATTGATCTATTCTTAGCAAGACTTAAGGGTTGAACATTAGTAAGTGATCTCAAATTCTCCACATCCATTCTAAGTAAATGATCTAAGTTTTTATAATTAATATTTCTCTTTACATTTTGAGCTGAATTTATAAGTCCATCCATGCCAGTAGGAGCATGTGATCTTGACCCTTCTCCAACATCAATTTCTTGAGCTTTCGTAGGGACTGATCTTGACCCTTTTTCAATGTACAATTCTTTGACTTGAATCAAGACCCTCCTAGTTCAGCTTGTCCTTCACCTTATTTAGTTTTATGATAATAGATCAATGCAGCTTCATGATTTCTTTGTTCAGTACCAGGTGACCTTTTTCCAGCAGATTTACTTTGTCTTTTGTTCATGTTGCCCATTTCTTCTCTCCAAAATATGTCTTCTACAAGATCACCATAAAAATTCTCTTATTTAAAAAATACTTTGATCTAATATTTCTCCTCTCCAAAATTATGCTTTTGGAAAAACTATAAATAGAAATCCTCCTCCAAAAAATGCCTCTATAAAAATTGATCAATAATAGAAAAATCTAAATAGAAAAAGTGAATTAATTTATTACAATTCGGCAAAAAAATATAAAGAAAATATTTTTGTTTTATACCATTCTAAATTTTTGTACAAAACAAATTCATAACTAGCCAACCTAGTTCACTCAAAATAGGCTGGGAAAAATTTTGATGGGATGTTTCTCCCCTAGAATTTTCACACGAGGGTCTTCGAGTGAAGACCCTTCACACAAAGCCCCTCAGGTGCCTTTGAGCGAAGGGGGTCTTCGCTCGAAGACCCCTAACTTGAAATTTTGCCCTCAGAAACAAAGTAAACTACATAAAATGGCCTTTCAAGGTCTGGGACAAGGACCAACCAAGATGGTTTTTTCAAACATATGATGTCAAATGATGCAACTCAAAACAAGATTTCTAATGAATATAATTTTAATACATATTGAGTTAATTATCACTTTTAAATATTACTTTAACTAAAGATAGGTTGTTTGGTCATTCAACAACTTGTCTCTTCAAGACTTTTGAAAAAATAGTAAATTACAAAAAAACATTATGAAAAATATGTAGGAAAAGAGTATTTGTGTTACCTTTCTATAGAAAAAAATGAATTCCGATATACACAGATCAAGTTAGAGTGATCCAAGTGACCTTATGTCTAAATTATAGTTACTATCACTTTATAACTTAATAAACTATGAAATATTGACCCAAAAATGAATGAAACTAATTGCATCCTTTAGATATTGAAGTTACAAATATAATCTCAAAAGAATTACATCGTTATCATATTTTAAAAAAAGTTATGCTAATCCAAGTGACAGTAAATCCTTAAAAACATAGTTTTTTCACACACAACTTTTCGAAGGAGAAGGAAAACTAAATTTCAATGAATTTTTTTATTTTTTTCTAGATATGTTTAGAAACTAGATAAAAAAATCTAAAAGACTCTAGTTTACATCATCTTTAAATTTCTAATATTTTTACAAAAACATGTGTTTGAAAGTGAAGTTTTTTCTCAGAATGTTGATCTCTGTGTCAAAGTTGGCCAAAAATTGGAACACACTATTATAAGACCACCCTCTGAATCTAAATTTATTTATAAATATAACATCAAAATGGTCATAATAAATGTAATGTTTCTATTCATTCAACTAAGTAAGTACCAAGTTAAAGATATGAATGTATATATTGAGCCCCTTATCAACAAGTTGTTGGAATTATGGAATGGGCTCACTATGTATGATATCTCTAGACTAATAAGACAAAGACAATTTCAATTCCATGCAATTATCGTGTGGACAATACATGATTCCCCTAGGCTAACACATTTTTGTGTTATGTTATATTGTTAACATATCTTTTTTTGTAATTAGAAAAATTAACATATTTAATCTTATTATACACAATCTTGTAGGTCTTCAGACAAAGGGAAAATTTGCATTTCCAGTTTATGGTCCAAAGATAAAATCTTGTCACTCAAAAACTTTAAGAAAGAACTTGTTTGATGAGTATAGGCACATTCTCCACAGAAATCATAAGTATTGAGTTACTAAAATATATATTTTCAATGGGAAACAAGAGACTACATCAAAGCCATGAAGAATGACACCTCACTTATGGAATTTAGAATACAATAGAATAAATCATCAAGGTAATTTCATTACATCTAATGGTTTTTGTTTTAAATTTATATTTTGATACTATGTTTTGTTTATTGATGATTTAATTGATGCTCATGAAGGTTGTCAATGCATTAATGACCAACTTCCAAAAGGACTAAAAATTTATCATAGACAATTTAGTAGGTTGTCGTACTACGAGAACCTCCTAATTATAAATTTGTTTGATGTTATGCATATTGGAAGGAATATAGCTAAGACATTGTGGAAATTATTGGATGAAAGGAATGACAAGAAAAAATATCAAAATTTGTAGTGACATTAAAGATTCCAACCATGCATTAAAAAATATCATTCAATCAAATAACAATTGAGACCAGATTGATATAAGTTCCCTTGCTTGGTTATTATCTAAGCAACAAAGTAATGCTATAAAAGAAGTCATACAAAAAAAAGGATCTCTTCAACTTTGGTGGAACTTAATATTTATTATGCTGGTCCTTGAGTATTGTCAGCATTATTATCTTTGTAATGCCTAAAGTAATGACACTTCACCATACTTGGTGGAACACCATGCAAGGTGAAGTATCACCTTCCTAGTAGATGATTATTCAATAGCAAGTTTCCATTTCATTAGATGTTCATATAGAAGAAAGACCAACTATAATGGGTGCAACATTCATCATCAGAGATAATTAGAAGTATACATCTGAGAGATTTTGTGTAGCACTTTTATTCATGTTATGGACATCATATGAAAGGCAACGTTCAGTCTATGCTAATCTTGTGATGTCCTCATTTTAACTTAGCAATATTTGATTACTAATTATGTCATGCCCCTGACTGTTCCAGACTTTACTTTTCTATGTTATGTTTTGTTATGTTAGATTTCTTTGAGTTCGAACTCTGATTGTGTTCTTTTAAACTTTGTTAATTAGATTAAATATGTTATCTCTGTTATTCTGCCAGACATTCAAGGGAATTATGTTTATTTCTATCGCTTTATGAGTCCTATTCTGATGACAGAATTGGATTAGACCAAATTTTGAACATTGGTTTGATTATGTAATAAGGACAAACTATACGGTTAGTAAATTGTCTGATTATTGATTCATTATTTTGGAATCCTTAGTAATATGTTAGACGTAATTAGAAATGGTTACATTATCATTGTTAACTGTATCTTGATGTGTATAGACAGTATTTAGAGTTCTATTGTTATTTAACGTTAATCATATTCTGAATTCAAGATAAATGAATTTGTATATATGTATTTTTATACATATAACTATGAGAGAATGTTTTGTAAGAATGTGGTATTTCATTTACTAAAATTATATTAATTATTTAAGTTAGTATATCCTATGGTGTATGTTAATAGGAGGTTAGTGTGTTTTAGTGTTAGTTAATTGACATTGGAATGCGCTGTTATCTTAGATGATTAAGTTAGTTAATGACTTATGTTATTGGCAAAGACATGTTTTAACCTATTCCTAAGTCTTTTAATATATTCTGGCTAGAAACATGACTTACGGTAGGGTTTTAATGCACTTGCTTTTGCATTGAGGTGTTAGTGGGTTTAAGCTATTTTTCGGGTTGTGGAATGGTACTATTTTGGACATTTGGCAGGAAGTGGGTTTGTGTTCACTGCAAGAGATAAGCTTGCATTGAATGAACTTGTCGAAGGAAATTCATTGTTATGTTTTATGACCGCCATTTGCTCTGGTTAAGAAGATGCAGTTTGTATATGACTCCATTCTTTTTACCATGTTATGTTGCGGCATTTTGGGTGAACAGTTGGTTATGGACCCGTGTTATTGTTGTATCCTTCATGATAAGTGGCATGGAATGAAAGGGGTTTTCATGGCAAGGATAAACCCTTCCATTCATGGTCATTTAGGAGATTGGGAGTTTCTTTTTGTTATCTCTGCAATTTGGGTTCTCTTGCATGATATTTTGGTAATCTGTGATAAGGGAACTTCATGGTTGAGTTTGGGATTTGTTTGAGAAGCTCACCGGGCAGGGGCTAGCTCTAGCATTCCGGTTCTAGATATTTTCTCCACATGAATACCAGGCAGGGGCATTTCTTACCTTAAACTCTGTTTCCATTTTATGAATCTGCAAATGAAGTAATGGAATGTAGGTTACTACTATCTGTTAGTCGATAAAATGTGAAGTTCTATGTTTGTACATTTTGTGAGTTCGGTCATGAATCAGTCTTTTCTTTCTTGGATAGATTAGAAGTTAATCTAGTTACTAAATGTTGTGAATAGTGGGGAAATGTGGAAACATACGACTGTTTAGCAAGTGTTTTGGGTTTAGTATGGTATTAAACACATGTCTTTTATATGTTGTGTTCGAGCATAATGTAATAAGGGATATCTCTGTTCTGAGTATGAGTTGGCAATGTTTTAGTTAGATCTGTGTCGATCTGTGGAATATAGATTTGTAGAGGATATGTGGTTATATCTTTGTGTGTTAGGGTGTCGATGTTTGCTTGTATGGACAGTGATAAGGGAGTTAGTCGGGTTTGAAAATCAACATAATAATACAGTATGGAACCAGCATGAGTTCTTTTGTTAAAATTTATTTTGATCTCCTCGCACTGTTCTTGTTGTAAGGAACTCTATAGCATCATAATACAATCAGTTTGTATGGACTTGGATATAAGGTGGGTCGGGATTTCTACCACAGTCATCTACGGAGTTTGGTATCGATGTTCTTTTAGAGCTGAAATGTGGGATTTGGGTTTGGTGGTATTCATAATGTCATTTGTTATCAGTCGTATTTTGTGTTACACTTGCAACATATGTATGGATTAAAGTACTTCTTTTGGGTGAATTCCTTTAGTTTTCTGGTGTTGATGTTTGGTTAAAAGGATGTATGTCACTATAGGTATCAGTCAATAGAGGAATGTGGATGTCTTGGTTATGTCAAACTTGTTTGCGAGCTTTATGATCTTTAGTAATTAACACCAGTCTGTATTATAGTTGATACAACATTAGGAAATGTAAGGGATTTATAGGAAAGACAATTACTATCTTGTTCAGACAGTAAGGAAAAGAGAAGAAACACTTTGGTAATTTGATTAAGAGGTAGAAGTCGGTTATTTTCTGTCATTATTTTATATATTCGGTAGATTAGTAGTATAATAAGGTAGTTGTTTTTGTGACAACACTATGAAAATTAGTGTGGTTTTCTATTGTATATTCATGGACTTAAACTATTATTTACAGTTTATGCAATTGGATATATAATAGATGATATAATTGTCATTCTAAACTATTAATTACAAGCTTATATGATTACATAAATATATATATATACCTGCTAGGATATGTATATGTATACACAGCCATGGTGTATACATGTACATACACCAACATGTATATAAATGGTATAAACTTGTAATTAATAGAGCAGGGTGTATGGCCATTTAGTTTAATAATTCGATTATGGTAAACTAGTATGTTTGTTAAAAGTGATGGGTGTTGTGTTGATTCAGTTGATGAATGATTATGTTAGCTCTTTTCTATTCAATGGTAACATGGATTTGATATGGATATTTTATTGTACAGTTACAGTTTTAATGTTAAGTTAATATGGAGATTGTTTTGATTGGATTTGTGATGGAGAAAGAGTTGTGATCTTTTCATTTTTCGAGAAACATCATGTTGATGAATGTATGTTAAGGAATATGGTAACATGGTTTTATAATGGATTTCTGATTGCTATTTCAATTTTGTAAATTGATGCATTAGAAACGGATGGTTAGTGAAATTGTGTAATATAGTTCTTTTCACTGTTTTCATTAATTGCTAGATCAAGTGTTTTTTTGAGATAATGCAAGAATGATCTGTAGATTGGGGGCTGACATTAGTCTAGTACCTTGTGATGATAGAATTTCTGTCAGTTGTGACTGACACTAGTCTATATCCTTATGGGAAAGAATTTCTGTCAGTTGTTTAATTAAGTGATAATTATAAATTCAAGGGTTATGGGTTTTCAATTAATAAGATAAAACATTATGGTTTCATCAGACATAATGGATTACTACGAGGATCCTTATGGATACATAGCGTAGGTCCTTATGTGGACACCCATGAACTATTGGATCATTGCTTGTCATTTTCTTTGCGAGTTTATTTCTGCTTGAAAGAAATTTAGTGCTTGATGATTTTGGAGTAAAATGGAAACTATGTTATTTAGTTTTCAATTATATCTGTATTTAAATCTGCATAAATGCTATATTGTATTGACTTTTATGGTTGCAAATATTTGGAGATGATTCATTTTCTTTATCATTGTGACTGATCCCTATTTTCTGTTTGCGTTTGTGTTCATTTTGGTTTTCAGGTTTTAGATGGATAAATCAATGAATATGGGACAGTGGATAGCAGTTGTTAAGTTTTATGGGAAACAAATCATTTCATGGTTATTAGTTATCAGATCTATTCGTAGAATGTAATTGATTTGGAAATAAGAAATTTTTTTTAGAGACTTATTCTTTGAATAAAGAGTATTATTATTACTCTGATGTAAATTGATTGTAAACTATAAAGCTCTAAGAAGTGGTTGTTATGATTGTATGTAGCAGTTTGCAATTTTAATAAAAAAAAATTATTGCTGTGGTTTTATGTGATTTATTTATGGTTGTTTTTTTTTCCTTAGTTTCATCTTTTATCTTTTAGTATAGATGGGGTGTTACAAATTAGTGAGAGATTAAGATCAAAATTTTGTATCGGTTTTGGTTTTAAAAGGATATACTCTTTCTATGGAATGGGTTGTCTTCCTCGGTGACAAGGATTTTTCCCAAGATAAAAAGTTGTGCCTTCTACTTTTGTTTTACTGTTTTATGTAATCTTATTTATATTTCTATATTCTGGTTCAAATTTAAGACTTATTTGTTTACACTACAAGTTCTCATGCATCTATGTTTCTCCTTGGAAGACAATAATGTGCTGAAGAAAATCACAATATTTTTCCAATAAGAATTTCAAGGTACAAAAGATAAACATTTTACATTACTTGTTTTCTAAATAAATTTTCATGAACATGTTTGTTAAAATATTTGTAACATGTTCTCTTTCTATGATCTGACATGCATGATTTCAAATATACATGTACTTTTCATTTTTTTTTAAATCAACATTTCATCTTTTATTTGGATATAGTTAAATTTTGAGTGTCATATGTTTTTAACCCTCCATACCATGTCGTTGGGATTTTTAGATTCCTATGACCCACTCCCAGTTTTCAATAGGTAGTCAATGAATGTGAATAGATTTTTATACTGGTCCTCATCACAATTCAATCAGTCCTAAATACTCTATTTCAATTACCATCTCATTAGATACTTGACTTGCCACACTTGGTTGATCTTCTTCATTTGTTGCAATGCAAACACCAAACATCTGATAAAAGATTTTATAATGCCTCTAAATGCGGTGAGCTTCACAATCTACCAAAATGTGAGACAAAGTTGTAATGAAAGCAACACCTTACTAAGCACTAACTCCACTTTTTCCATAGTTCTAGAATACCAGATCACTCTCTTTTTCTCCTCCTTACTAATAATAATCACAACAATGATAGGTCACAAATTATTTTAAAATCAATAATTGTCTCCCTCAGAATCTCTTTACCTAAATCTATAATGTTGGTACAAAAGCTATCCCCCTCACTGGTCCTATTTGATAGAAGTGTAGGTAATTTAGAATTTATTAAATAATTTTAACAAGTTGTGATTTGGCATCAAATACCAGTATACATTTTTTGGTATGTCTACCTTACGCCTTATATTTTCTAAAAAGAAGGTCAATTTATGTATGCCTTAAATTTTCCTTATACCTTATATTTGCCTTATCTTATAGGTAAATCATTTTTAGATGTCTATCTCTTCATTCATTGATCTTCCTCTTCAACAAGCTAGTGTCAAAAGGTCCACCTCCTTCAGCTCATTGCCAAGACTTGAAGATGAATGATTGTCTATGTGCACATTATAAGGGCTTAAAGCCTTGAAGACTTGAAATCAAAATAGCTAAGAAACACCAAATTTTCTAATGTGTCTCAATTATTTTAATTAGAAATCTTCAAGTCTTTAAGTTGTGACAATTCAACGAGGGGAAATAATTGTCTATATCAAAGGCATGCCTGATATTATCAAGCATTCCTTTGATATAGATCAGATGTCTAAAGTTGAAGATAAAGGCATGCTCATATTCTCTTATTCTCTCGTTCTTCATTATATTAAATGGATCCTGGATCACTTTGAATCTAATAACCCAATAATTTTATTTTTTTTAATTAGCAAAACTGTTGGTAAATTTTTTGATGCCCTTTGAACTATTATACGATGAGAAGGATATAAAAGCCATGACATAATCATCGTAGTGTAGTTGGAATTTTGGCTCCTGTGACTCTTTGTTTTCAAGATCATGGCATCGCTTATATAGCATCTTCATCATTTTTTTTTAGTGTGCATGTCATACCATGGCCAAAAATATTGTGACAAATAGGAAAATGGGTTGGTCCTAAGGTGGACCAGAATTGTTGACGATGTATTATGTGTCATTCAATGAATAGGTGGTTAGTATTATGGCGAGAATGTTTTTCATCATTATCTTTGACAAAAAAGTTTGACGTTCAACATCATTGAATATTCAACGTTGTCAAGTCACAAAAAGGACCAATGAGCATGAAAAATTGGGCAAAAATTTACTAGTGCCATTTTCTTTCAGGAAATTTTTTAAACCCAGTAGACATCATATTTGACATGTCTTTGGTTTTTTTTTAGGGGTATATTCTATGTGACTACTTTCCCCCTAATGCAAGGATCCCCTTCCCCATATATAGTTTATAGAGAAATGCCTAAAATTATCCCTTGTCCTTCTGATAAAGCACTACATATATCACTTATAGACTCACCACCTCACCTTGAGGAAAAACTATTATCTTTTTTGAGTTCCTTTTATCCTAGCAAAATTTATGCTCAAGTCACAATATTTTTTTGGAAATGTCCCAACATCTCTAGTTTTGAGTTACAAATACCAAAAATCTTGAATACTCTTGAATTGTCTCATAGAAAATCCCTAGTAGAGTCATCAAACTATTGGTTCCCAAAACCATAGATTGGACTAAGAGCTTTAGTAATTTTACCTAATAGGATTACTCAATCATCTTTCGCTAACTAACAAGAAAAATAACTTCGTACAATTCTCCTTAACTTTAGGATTTACTAAATCTAGGTGGGTATAACTTCACCTTAACCCCTAATCACTTGGTCAAAGGATTTTCTATAGAAAATTTAAACCTTATGATTTCCCAAGGTAGAAATTATTCCTTGAGATTAATCAAAATGAATTGTATGTATGGGTATGTGCAAGATCATGAGGGGCCAAACAATGCCCTTAAGTGGCAATGAAAAATCAGTAAATCAGGGTTAGTCAACTTGACGTGAAAATTTCAACTAGCTATGAACCTAATATCAAAAAGTTGTAAGAATAGAATCTATAGAAAATTGAATTTAGTTTCTAAACTACTAGGCCTTTTTTGAGAAAAAGTTAGTATGATTGGTGAAAAGTATAGATTTCAATGCAGTAGTACAAAAATTTTAGGAAAAAATAAGAAGTAGGTGTATGTCTGACCACCTTAATCATAATCAAATGATAATATTTTATTATAAGATTTTATATATAAGTAGTAGACTCATGCCTAGATGTGACGCATAATTTTTTGTAATTTTATTCCAAAAAAATAATTAATTATGAATTTTTTGCTACAACATTTTCAGAATAAAAAAACTCCCGTGTCTGACCACCTTAACTCATTCAAAACTTTACAAAATTCAATTTTTATTTTTTTTTCCTTATAGTAGGCAAAGCATAGAATGTGATGCATTTTTCGGATTTCAAAAATGTTATACCATCTGAAAGTTATAGTCATTTTTCAATCAGTATATAAATCAACACTTTAGAGGTAGCTCAATTAGAAAATAACTAATAATTACTTACCGAATTCAAAATTTGACAGCAATTATATCGATAGAAAGATGATAATCTCCTTAAGATACCCTTTTTATTTTATCAAATTCACGTGAAAAAAAAGTTGTCAGCTACATTGTTAAAGTTTTGAACTGACATCGCCACTTTTTGGCCCCTCATGATCTTGCACATACCCGTATGGTTTGAATTGGATTCTAATATAAGATAATTTATTATGAATTATGAGTATGAGTTATGCAACAATGAATTATGGATTTTGATGAATATTCCCTAAATTATAAAACAATCTTTAGACCAATCCTTATCCAATATTGGGAAGATAGAGTCATTCCTTTTCAAATATTCAGGGATAACTCTTGGGAGACAACATACACTATGCACTACCACACATATATATGGAAAAGACCTCCTATCTAGTACAAATCTTAGTCCAATTGAATTTAATTTCTCAGGGAGAACCAATTAGACAAAGTCACATGGAAAACCTTCATATACAATCTTTGATAATCCAAGAAGTATACTGGAACATTAATATTTTCAATAAATATATTAAAAGGTAGCAATTGAATCTGAATCAATAATCCAAGAGGATAAATGTAATCAAGTTCAATGAACAATTCTTTAATTTGGATAGAAAAGAAAGTCTTTGTATGAATTTCAAAATAGGTACAATTGAATGGTCTTGGTATCCTTCTAGTACAAAATAGAAGGATGTATACAAGCTTTAGACCTTTACGATGCTTCCTAACTAAAGACTAAAATGTAATTGAATCACTAACTATTAAAATAAGATAAAAAAACTAATCTAACATAACTAGATCTTCTTCACCAACTTTCCTAAATTATTTCAATGTTGCCTCTGTAACCCTCATATAATCATCAAACCACTTGGACATCCACACATGGGATGGCCACTTGATCTGCTCAATCTTAGAATAGACTATGAGAAGATCTAACCATAGTTGGCTTTTAGAAACTCCAACCTCTATTTGGAATTTGACAGTTTTACTTTCTAAAACAATAATCTTATCCAATAACACATGAAAATCATCAATCTTCAAAAACTCTTCTTTCATTAAACAAATCAATATTTTATGTGGCAACTCCATACAATCCCTTCTCCATTCTTATAAACTCTTTATATTTCTTGAATGTTCAACAATGCTTAGAGTTGACTAGCATCTAGAGGTTGTTAGTGTTGATATTTTTTGTTCTAATTTACCCTCCTCCTGTTCCATATAACTCAAACTACTAGATACTATGATCAACATCTTTACCATGGCTTTTATTTTGGAAGGAGCATCTGAATGTCTTTGAGTGATCTCATGTAACTTTTTTAATTCAAACTGTGATGGTTTCCATTTCCTTACCAATTTAGAAAATGCAAGATTTATTTTCTTAAAAACATCCATCCTGTGTGACATACTATTATATCTAATATGTACTTCATCACACTTATTCAAGATCAATTTTATCCTAAATGATATAATTTCTTCCAAATTCTTGTAAAAACAATCATTATGAGGATTCTTAGGCTTGTCTCTCTCTAACTACCCTTCTTACATTACTATCTTTCGAACATCTTTTTGTATAACTATGGAACTTTTACTATCAGGGGTTTTAATCTGGAGATCTTCCTTTATCTTATTCATTTCAACTTCTCTGATTTGTAGCTCCTCAATCTTATCATGTACATGTTTCTTCTATGATTTATTGAACATATCCCTACGCATAAATCCTAAACTAGAAACTAATAGGTTAGTATTATCAATGGTCTAAAAAATAGCCATACCCTTTGATCCTTTTGATATATCAACTGTAACACCACACAATAAAAAACTAAAAAAAAATAACTACAAGAGAACCAAATATAATGAACCTGAATAGCACAACAATTTTTTTTATTAACAAGGTACAACATAGCACCGAAATACAATTCAATTGACATAATCAGTTACTTAAATATCCAAGGTAATCCATTACATGAGAGTATATCAATATACTCAACATTTAATACATATGCACTAAGAGTTCCAGAAAGCATCTAACTATCCCTAGATATCCTAAGCACTGTTCTAATAACAAGTAACTAGGTAATAATTTGTTTTCCATAAATCTTTAGAGTAGTCAACCATTCCCCCAAAAACATAGTTTTCCTCATCTAGAATCTTGAAAACACCAAAATAGAAAACAACCACAAACAACAGGGCTTAGTCAAAAAGACTAAGATGATGGAATACCTCCAAAGCATCTGCATTATACAGGTTAGAACCTTAACAAAATAATCTAAACCATACAAATAAAAATAGACATATTTCATCATTAACAGGAAGCATTTCATTTCTACTCAATAGAAATATACAAGTACTTCATTTCATTTTCAACTGAAATAAACTCACAAAGAAAATGACAAGGTGATGATCCACTAGCTTTGGGTATCTACATAAGAATCAACGATCAGTAACCAATAGGAAACTCGAAGAATTCATTATGCCAGCCTTATTCTTTCCAAGAAATAAGGTAAAACCATTCCCTTACTTCACCAACATGTGCAAGTAATCAGGGCAACATATTTTATCTTTTTAAATGTAACCCATAGCCCATGAATTATTAAATTATCACTTAGTAATTAACTAACAGATATTCTTTTGCCTTCAGGCTCAAGACAAAAGTCAGCTTCCCATACTAAGGATCGCACTTGCATTATCTCAAAACACTTCATACTACCAAAATAGCTAAACCATAGTAAAATCTGAATTACCAATTCAACTATTAATATTTACTTAACAACTGAAATCCTTAATACTAAAACAACCATTTAAAATTTCCACATACATCCATGAAATCTCTTTCCAAAATAACCACAACAAGCATCTTCTCTTCATCACTGATAGAATAACTTAATCAAAATTTCCAATGCTATTCTTAGAAATTCAAATAATAATAATATCCAATTCCTAACATCTAATTGCAATTTAATAATAGATAAATGGAAACATCCAATTCTATTGCCAACTATTCGATATGATAATACCTAAGAATCAATTCCATTTTTCTATCACATTCTAACAAACAGAGTTATTTGTGATTCCATAGAAAGTTAACAATCAACTCATATACCAAAGAATAATGCAGAATTACACATTAACTACATAATTACCACTGTATAAGAATACACTTGTTTCAATTCTGTTATCTCTATTACCAAGTCACTTATGTACATACTTGTAGGTGTAACACATATATATACATATGTATATACACTCACGGTACATGTATATACATATATACATATACATTCCTACAATTATATATATGTATGTACATACTTATAGGCCCACACACATATATGTACATATGTATATACACTCATGGTACGTGTATATACATATATACATATACATTCATATATATATATATATATATATATATATATACATATACGTACCCTTGTATTTATACAGAGTTCAGAGCACTACATCAAAATTGTAATACAATCAGAAAACATGAAATCAAATATTCCAATCTAAATATGAATTATCAGTTACTGATACAACTCCAAACTTCCATAGACAATAAATATACTGCATCAGTAGCTATCAAATAGCCTTCAGACCAAAATCATAACCAAATCTATGAAAGAGATAATGTGACAACAGAGACTTACTTGATAGACCCCCACATTAACTGAGAATACCATAATATCAAGAAATAAAAACTATGTTCTATTTCCTGCTATACCATGATCATCTAAAGAACATGATTCTTAATAAAACCTACCAACAGACCCAATAATCCTCAATAACAATAGCTGCAATATATATAATATCTAGAACTTAAACCCTTCTATCTAGAGCATAGAACTGTGGACAGTCATATGTACCCCTAACACCAGAGACCGATACATAGATAACATGATGACTAAACTCAACATAACCTCGTGGTAACCGAATCTCCCTTCTCTCAAGTTTGAAAATAAAAACTACCAGACAGAGAAAAGAACACTACAAAACCTCCAAACATGACATAACAGAGGTTCCCTATACCAATGCTCGACAAGAAAAGAAAGTCGATTACAACATTCAATCAGTGACATCAAAATGAACATTGCCATGTTTACTAAACAAAATGAACTACCAACTAAATAATATGAAGTCGGGTACAAGATATAAATTCCCTTAATGTTCCATGATTGACAGAAATCTTTTCACTATGGTTACACACCCATTCTAACCTAGGAACCACAAAACCTGATATCTATACCACATAGAGAATGTAATAAAACATAATTCTCAATACCCAAATACCTATCGACAAGACCAAATATCAATACTAGAACAACTAATCTCGATCACAAAATAACATTACAAAGCTCGGTAAAAACTGGTAGCGGAGAGGCGACAACTTCACAGTCTTCACTCTCCATTGCTACTTCCATACACACTACATTGTCATTCCCCCTACTAAGATCACGACAACTGACATGAAATAGTGAAACACACAAACACCCAAACTTAGGAAACCCTACGCTCCCATGATCCAATAATAACAATATCACCATTATGACAACCTCAAACAATAATACTAATCAACTGAACCGAACGTACACAACCGAACTTCCAAATTACAAATAGTGAACATAAACACTGCAATGTGCATTACCATACATTTTGAAAGACATTTCTATGGTATACAAGAAACATGTTTATCCTTAGTGCATAACCCAAATAGAAACCATTTTAATGAAATTTTATAAACCAGATACATATAGAAAGCAAGATTTGAGTTAGAGAATGCCCCTACCTTTATAACAGAGTGGGGGTGTTCTGAACTTGAAGTTGAAACCAAAAATCATGCTCCCAACTGGTGAGCTACACCAAATCCAGACCCTCACTCAGCAAAGCTAAACCCACCGAAAATGTCCAAGAACCAAGCAACAAAACTGAGTACCCCATGACAGAGCTCATTTCATAAGCACCAAAAATCGAATAGTGCTTCCAAATGATAGCTCAAAAACCAGAAATAGAACCATGAAATGCAAAATGGATAATCCCATTAATAATGCACAAGTATACAACCATATTCCTCTCCAATCTGAACAGAATGACTCCATTTCCGCAACCTTTCCAGGCATCAAACCCATTACCTCAACAGAGAAAAACCTTACCAATGCAAATGACCGACAACAAACTGAAGTCATTCAATTCCCATAAGCATGCCATAGCTGCATTAAAGTCCAAACTTATCTTTCACTGCCACCTTCACTGAACACAGTGACAGTTGTCACCATAGTACATACTTATTGAGAACTCCCACTTACCCATGCTCAGAGTAAAATCACATGTGCATATAACAACCAATTCCCACTACACATTCAAACATAGCAAAACAAATATCTTGGAACCAAGAACTTACTATGACATAGCCACATTAAATCATAGTTCACGAAACCATAGGAATTATTTCAAAACCATAGCCAAAGTTAAACCATTTACTAACCTTAGCTTGTTAACCATAATACAAAGAATGTTAGGATATTACTAACACCCCTACTAACTTAACACAAAACTAATTACTAACTCATTCTAACAATTAAACTTATTTGTATTCTTTTAAATATCAATTTCCACTTAACAATCAACACTAACATAATAAAACCATTTATACACTAGCATTAATCATAAAATTAACCATATTTTCCTTTCACAATAACTGACCAATATAACATCAAAATTCTCATTACTGAAAAATTAATTACAGAATAGGAATTCCTCATTCCTTCCTCCTAAGTAACACAAATTTCCAAGTACCAAAGTCAACAGAGAAACTGATGATTCAGAAAAGACAGTGTCTACAGTTATTGAATTAAATCCAATAGATCCAATGTCATAGTCTAACCAAAGATTAACAATTAATAGCCAAACTAAATATCCATAATCTGTCTAAGATATAAATTGATGTTAAAACAAAGCTATAATCCCCTTCTAACCAAAAGAGTCTGAACATAACAAATCCAAACCAAGACATAAATCCACCCTAGAAGAACTAAATAAAGATGCAGAATAAAAAACCAAGTCAGAAGTAGATAGGGGCATGACACCCTCCCCCACCAACCTAGGCTTACTCCTGGAAGCCTGCAAACAAGTGAGGATGTGCTGCTTTCATTACCACTACATCTTCCCATGTAACAGATGTATCATCACTGAGATCCCATAACACCTTTACTTGCTCTACCTTGCGACCTCTGAGGTTTAGTTCTCTTTGCTGGATAATCTACACTGGTTCTAGCATTAGTTGACCATCTACCACCTATAAATCATTCCAATTTAGAATGTGAGCAATGTTAGGAATATACTTCCTCAATAGAGATACATGGAATACATCATGGATTCATGAAAGATTGGGAGGCAAAGAAAGTCTATAAGCAAGTGGAGCAACACGTTCCAAGATCTCAAATGGTCCCACAAACTATGGAGATAGTTTAGATCCCTTACCATACCTAATAGGACTCTTCTGAGGCCTAACTCAAAGAAATACCTTGTCTCCAACCTCAAAATGATGCTCAATCCTATGTTGATCAGCATACTTCTTCTACCTGTCCTGTGCTATAGAAAGATGCTCTCTGACATGTCTTACCTATTGCTCCAAGTCTTGAAGCATCTCAGGACCTAGAATAATTCTATCCTCAAGATTATCCCAGCTCAAGGGTGTTCTACATGGTCTCCCATATAGAGCCTGAAAAGGAGCCATACCAATAGAGCTGTGATAACCATTTTTGTATGCTAACTCAACAAGGTGAAGATACTCCTCCCACTTAATCTGTCTGTCCATAACGTACATCCTAAGCATGTCTTCTAATATCTGGTTGACATGCTCAGTCTATCCGTTAGTCTCAGTATGATATGCTGAACTGAAATTCAGTTGAGTACCCAATTCTCTCTGTATAGATCTCCAAAGTGAAGATGTAAAGACTGAATCCCTATCAAAAATGATCTTCTTAGGAATTCCATGTAACTGGACAACTTGCTCCATGTATATCTGTGCTATATATGCAACATTGTAAGAAGACCTTACTGGAATGAAATGGACAACTTTAGTTAACCGATCAACTACAACCATGATTGCATCATGATGCCTGGCTGTAAGTGGTAACCCCACTATGAAGTCAATGGATATAGTATCCCATTTCCACTCTGGTACACTATGAGATTGCAACAAACTTGCTGGATGTTGATGCTCTGCCTTCACTCTTTGACATTCCAAACACCTAGCCACAAAGTCTACAATATCCCTCTTCATACCTGGCTAATAATGGTACTGTCTGAGATTAGCATGCATCTTCTTCACACCAGGTTGCGCTGAATATGGTGCCTTATGTGCTTCAATCATAACTAGATCCTGAAGATCCCCATTCTCTAGCACATAAACACTACCTCGGTACCTCATGAGTCCATCAGTGCTAATAGAGTAGCCCTCAAAATGACCCTCTAATAGACTACCACTGTCAATCACTGCTTTGACATCTAAGAACCAAGGATCTAAAGACAAGTTCTGAAGTATTCTATCCTTAAGATCCATTGTGAGGGTTAATGAAGAAAGTTCATGACATCTTTTACTAAGTGCATCAGCCACTTTATTTTCCTTACTCTGCACGTACTTCACTTTGAAATCATATTCACATAGAAACTCTATCCATTTGCACTGATGAGCATTAAGATTGGGTTGTGTGAATAAATACTGAAGACTTCTATGATCTGTATGCAACTGAAAATGTTGACCCAATAAGAAATGTCTCCATTTGGTCAATGCATACATTATAGCTGCTAGCTCCAAATCATGTGTAGGATAGTTGACTTCATGATTCTTTAATTTCTTGGATTCGTAAGCAATGACTCTACCATCCTACATCAACACTGCTCCTATTCCATCTAATGAAGCATCCGTACAAACAACAAATGCCTTAGATGGATCAGGTACTGCTAATACTGGAGCACTAGTTAAGCATTCCTTGAGACGTTGAAATGCTGCTTCGCACTCCTCTGTCCAAATGAATTTCTTTCCCTTTCTTTAAAGTGATGTGATGGGATGAGCTATTTGAGAGAAATTAGATACAAATCTTCTATAGTAGCTGGCTAATCCCATGAAACTTCGCACTTTCGAGACATTGGTAGGCATTGGCCACTCAACTATTGCCCTAATCTTGGCCGGATCCATAGCTATACCCTCTCCTGTGATAATATGACCATGATAGCAAATGTCAGTTTTGAAAAACTCACACTTCTTGAGATTGGCAAAAAGCTGGTTCCTATGAAGACATTCAAAAACTAGTCTCAAATGCTGCTCATGCTCTTCAAAGGAATCTAAATATACAAGGATGTCATCTAGAAATACCATGAAAAACTTGTCAAGGAAAGTCCTGAATACACCATGCATTAGGCTCATGAAAATTGATGGTGCATTTGTTAGTCCAAAAGGTACTACTGTGAATTCATAATGCCCGTATCTGGTACGAAAAGATGTCTTGTGGATATCAGCTTCTTGAATCCTTAGTTGATGGTATCCAGATTTGAGATCAATTTTGGAAAACACCTTAGCACCCTGCACTTGATCAAACAAGTCATCGATGCGAGGCAAAGGATATCTATTCCTGATGGTCACTTTATTCAGTTGTTTGAAGTCTATGCACAGCCTTAAAGAACCATCCTTCTTTTTGACGAAGATGATAGGTGCTCCCCATGGTGAGACACTAGGTCTTATGAGCCCTTTTTCTAGCAATTCCTCAAGTTGAACCTTCAGTTCCACTAACTCTTGAGTGGTCATACGGTAAGGAGTCTTAGAAATAGGCTTAGTACCAGGCAAAAGATCAATCCTGAAATTGATTTCTCTTTTAGGAGGGATTCCTAGAATCTCAGTAACAAAGATATCTAAAAACTCCTTCAAAACTGGATGATTTAAGTTAGTACTAGAAGAAACTGGTTCATCAAAATCATTGATAGAAATAGCAAACAATTTGCATCCCATACGCAAGCACTTCTTGAGTTGTTTGGCAAAAATGGTCCTAACTGAAATAGGTCTCTTAATACCTAAAATGTACTTGGCTATTCCAAAATCATCAATACATCTGATGATCTTTTCTCTACAATCAATGACAGCTGAATGCTGGTCCAGCCAATCCATTCCTAAAATAACATCATACGAACCCAAAGGAATAACTCTAAGGCTAACTAAAGTAGTAAAAGCCTTAAGTCAAATCTTACAATCTACAACCACTAACCCTATTTCTACCTTAGATCCTGATGCCAACTCAACTTGCCACACCCACTCAGCTTTATTCATAGGAATTCCACATTGTTTAACCAAATTTGAAGAGATAAAAGAGTCGATGGCCTCAGAATCGAACAAAATGGAAATTTTCTTACCTTGGCAATTACCTTTTGTTTCGATTATGGTATTCTAATGATCAACCTGCCTTTGATCTATGGTAGCGAAAATATAGTGGTTCCTTCTAGAATCACCTACAGTGGCCTCAGAACCTGCTGCCCTAGATCTGCCTTGGTTGTTGCCATGAAGGGGACAATTCCACTGAAAATTACCCAACTGCCCACAGTGGTAACATTCCGCCCCTCTCCTGATACTCTTTTGCTGCATTGAATTTTTTGGAGGAGATACATTTCTCTTTTGTCCACTTTGTGAAGACAAAAAGGATTTGGCCTGCTTAGGTACTTTGAAACTCTTGCTAGACTTAGAGAACTTTCCAAACTTCCTTTTCATGAACTTGCCACTAGAACCACCTGAAGCTGCCCTTGAATTGCCTTGAGAAAATCTCTGGTTCTTGCTACTATTCTAAACAAGAGGATTCACTGTACTCTTGATCGCACCTCCATTGAAACTTGACTTCATCTTAGTCAATTTAGCTTGATTAGAGGCTTCTAGCACAGTTTTAGGCTTGAAAGTACGCACTTCTTCTCCAATTTTGGGATTTAATCCCCTAATAAAATGTTGTACTAATGGATTTTCATGTTCAGCCCAACCAGAGTACTTCTTCAACTCAAACAATCTCCTCTCATACATATCCACCGTAGCATTACCTTGAGAGATATTGAAAAATTCCTCAGATCTGGCCTGCTACCAGTATTTTGACATGAACCTCTCATAAAACCTTTCAACGAACAATTCCCAAGTGACTTGTAAAATGTTGACTCCAAGATGTTCAAGTTCCATGTTCCACCATATGGAAGCAAAGGATCTGAGCTACATAACAGTCCAATGAACTCTAACATTACTCTGATAATCATGGAGAATAAAACATCTTGGTGTTTAGCAGCCATGCTTCAGCAGCGGTACCTTCCTCAGTTCCATAAAAGATAGGTCCTTTGAACTTAGAAAGGTCCTTCAACTGAGCCCTTGCAACAGGATTCTCGGCAACAACCGGGTTTGCATTAGGAGCTTGAACCACATTAGCATTTGCATTTGCTCCCCCACTGGGAACATTGTTCCTAGCTTCAATATCATCAAGTCTATCAAGTATCCGTTGGAGAACTTCAGCCTGAGGTTCTCTCTGATCACCTTGATCAGCTCCAAACCCACCTTGGTGATCTTTCCCTCTACCATGGCCACGTCCTGGATGTCTACCCCTACCTCTACCAACTCCAGCATCAACTGGATCACCGTGCCCATGGGCACCTCTTGTGACAGGAGGCATGCTCAACACCTTAAATAATAAAAGAGAAAGAAAATCATTAATGGAAGCAAAGAGATATAACCCCTTTTCTAAACCCTAAGCCCCTAGTGTTCAAACTTGGGCTCTGATACCAATGTAACACCACACAATACTAAACTAAAAAAAACAACTACAAGAGAACCAAATATAATGAACCTGAATAGCACAACAATTTTTTTTATTAACAAGATACAACATAGCACTGAAATACAATTCAATTGACATAATCAGTTACTTAAATATCCAAGGTAATCCATTACATGAGAGTATATCAATATACTCAACATTTAATACATATGCACTAAGAGTTCCAGAATGCATCTAACTATCCCTAGATATCCTAAGCACTATTCTGGTAACAAGTAACCAGGTAATAATCTATTTTCCATAAGTCTTTACAGCAGTCAACCATTCCCCCAAAAACATAGTTTTCCTCATCTAGAATCCTGAAAACACCAAAATAGAAAATAACCACAAACAACAAGGCTTAGTCAAAAAGACTAAGATGATGGAATACCTCCAAAGCATCTTCATCATATAGGTTAGAACCTTAACAAAATAATCTAAACCATACAAATAAAAATAGACATATTTCATCATTAATAGGAAGAATTTCATTTCTACTCAAGAGAAATATACAAGTACTTCATTTCATTTTCAACAGAAATAAACTCGCAAAGAAAATGACAAGGTGATGATCCACTAGCTTTGGGTATCTACATAAGAATCAACAATCAGTAACCAATAGGAAAATCAAAGAATTCATTATGCCAGACTTATTCTTTCCAAGCAATAAGGTAAAACCATTCCCTTACTTCACCAACATCTGCAACTAATTAGGGAAACATATTTTATCTTTTTAAATGTAACCCATAGCCCATGAATTATTAAATTATCACTTAGTAATTAACTGACAGATATTCTTTCTCCTTCAGGCTCTAGACAAAAGTTAGCTTCCCATACTAAGGATCACACTTGCATTATCTCAAAACACTTCATACTACCAAAATAGCTAAACCATAGTAAAATCTGAATTACCAATTCAACTATTAATGTTTACTTAACAACTAAAATTCTTAATACTGAAACAACCATTTAAAATTTCCACATACATCCATGAAATCTCTTTCCAAAATAACCATAGCAAGCATCTTCTCTTCATCACTGACAGAATAACTTAATCAAAATTTCCAATGCTATTCTTAGAAATTCAAATAATAATAATATCCAATTCCTAACATCTAATTCCAATATAATAACAGATAAATGGAAACATCCAATTCTATTGCCAACTGTTCGATACGATAATACCTAAGAATCAATTCCATTTTTCTATCACATTCTAACTAACAGAGTTATTTGTGATTCCATAGATAGTTAACAATCAACTCATATACCAAAGAATAATGTAGAATTACACATTAACTACATAATTACCGCTGTATAAGAATACACTTGTTTCAATTCTGTTATCTCTATTACCAAGTCACTTATGTACATACTTGTAGGCATAACACATATATATACATATGTATATACACTCATGGTATGTGTATATACATATATACATATACATTCCTAGAATTATATATATGTATGTACATACTTATAGGCCCACACACATATGAGTACATATGTATATACACTCACGGTACATGTATATACATATATACATATACATTCCTATAAGTATATATATATATATATATACATATATATATATATATATATATATACAGATATATATATATATATATATATATATATACATATATATATATATATATATATATATATATATATATATATATATATATATATATATATATATATATATATATATATAGATATATATATATATAGATATAGATATATATAGATATATATCTATATATCTATATATATATATATATATCTATATATATCTATATATATATATATATATATATATATACATATATATATATATATATATATATATATATATATATATATATATATATATATATATATATATACATATATATATATAGATATATATATGTTTACGTACCCTTGTATTTATACAGAGTTCAGAGCACTACATCAAAATTGTAATACAATCAGAAAACACGAAATCAAATATTCAAATCTAAATATGAATTATCAGTTACTGATACAACTCCAAAATTCCATAGATAGCAAATATACTGCATCAGTAGCTATCAAATAGCCTTCAGACCAAAATCATAACCAAATCTATGAAAGAGATAATGTGACAATATGTGACAATAGAGACTTACTTGATAGACCCCCACATTAACCGAGAATACCATAATACCATGAAATAAAAACTATGTTCTATTTCCTGCTACAAAACGATCATCTAAAGAACACGATTCTTAATAAAACTTACCAATAGACCCAATAATCCTCAATAACAATAGCTATAGTATATATAATATCCGGAACTTAAACTCCTCTATCTAGAGCATAGAACTGTGGACAGTCATATGTACCCCTAACACCAGAGACCGATACATAGATAACACGATGACTAAACTCAACATAACCTCGTGGTAACTGAATCTCCGTTCTCTCGAGTTCAAAAATACAAACTACCAGATAGAGAAAAGCACACATCAAAACCTCCAAACATGACATAACAGAGCTTCCCTATACCAATGCTCAACAAGAAAAGAAAGTCGACTACAACATTCAAACAGTGACATCAAAATGAACATTGTTGTGTTTACTAAAAAAAATGAACTACCAACTAAATAATATGAAGTCGGGTACAAGATATAAATTCCCTTAATGTTCCACGATTGACAAAAATCTTTTCACTATGGTTACACACCCATTCTAACCTAGGAACCACAAAACCTGATATCTATACCACACAAAGAACGTAATAAAATAGAATTCTCAATACCCAAATACCTGGCGACAAGACCAAATATCAATACCAAAACAACTAACCCTGATCACAAAATAACATTCCAAAGCTCGGTAAAAACTAGTAGCAGAGAGGCGACAGCTTCACAGTTTTCACTCTCCATTGCTACTTCCATACACACTACATTGTCATTCCCCCTACTAAGATCACGACAACTGACATGAAATAGTGAAACACAGAAACCCCCAAACTCAAGAAACCCTACGCTCCCATGATCCAATAATAACAATATCACCATTATGACAACCTCAAACCATAATACTAATCAACTAAACTAAACGTACACAACCAAATTTCCAAATTACAAACAGTGAACATAAACACTGCAATGTGCATTACCATACATTTCGAAAGACATTTATACGATATACAAGAAACATGTTTATCCTTAGTGCATAACCCGAATAGAAACCATTTTAATGAAATTTTATAAACCAGATACATATAGAAAGCAAGAGTTGAGTTAGAGAATGCCGCTGCCTTTATAACAGAGTGGGGGTGTTCTGAACTTGAAGTTGAAACCAAAAACTACACTCCCAACTGGCGAGCTACACCAAATCTAAACCCTCACTTAGCAAAGCTAAACCCACTGAAAATGTCCAAGAACCAAGCAATGAAACCGAGCACCCCGTGACAGAGCTCATTTCATAAGCACCAAAAATTGAATAGTGCTTCCAAATGATAGCTCAAAAACCAGAAACAGAACCATGAAATGCAAATGGAGAATCCCATTAATAATGCACAAGTATACAACCATATTCCTCTCCAATCTGAATAGAATGACTCCATTTCCGCAACCTTTCCAGGCATCAAACCCATTACCTCAATAGAGAAAAACCTTACCAATGCAAATGACCGACAACAAACTGAAGTCATTCAATTCCCATAAGCATGCTGTAGCTACATTAAAGTCTAAACTTATATTTCACTACCACCTTCACTGAACATAGTGACAGTTGTCACCGCAGTACATACTTATCGAGAACTCCCACTTACCCATGCTCAGAGTAAAATCACATGTGCATATAACAACCAATTCCCACTACACATTTGAACATAGAAAAACAAATATCTAGGCACCGAGAACTTACTATGACATAGCCACATTAAATCATAGTTCACGAAACCATAGGAATTATTTCAAAACCATAGCCAAAGTTAAACCATTTACTAACCTTAGCTTGTTAACCATAATACAAAGAATGTTAGGATATTACTAACACCCTTACTAACTTAACACAAAACTAATTACTAACTCATTCTAACAATTAAACTTATTTGTATTCTTTTAAATATCAATTTCCACTTAACAATCAACACTAACATAATAAAACCATTTATACACTAGCATTAATCATAAAATTAACCATATTTTCCTTTCACAATAACCGACCAATATAACATCAAAATTCTCATTACTGAAAACTCAATTATAGAATAGGAATTCCTCATTCCTTCCTCCTAAGTAACACAAATTTCCAAGTACCAAAGTCAACAGAGAAACTGATGATTCAGAAAAGACAGTGTCTACAGTTATTTAATTAAATCCAATAGATCCAATGTCATAGTCTAACCAAAGATTAACAATTAATAGCCAAACTAAATATCCATAATCTGTCTAAGATATAATTTGAATTTAAAACAAAGCTATAATCCCCTTCTAACCAAAAGAGTCTGAACATAACAAATTCGAACAAGACATAAATCCACCCTAGAAGAACTAAATAAAGATGCAGAATAAAAAAACCAAGTCAGAAGTAGATAGGGGCATGACATCAGCCAATTTAGGTCTATCACCCTTGAAACTAACCCATGTGGAAAGAGTTTTTTTCTTAGGATTAAACATCAATCCTTCAGTATTATTCATGGTCTCAATTTTAGGCATAAATGTGGTATCTTATTGCTTCCTCACTTGATCTAGCAAGAACAATTCTTTTAATGTTAATTTAGGCACGATCAACATAGTGTTATTTTTTACAATTTCCTTGGCTTCTTGTATAGTACATGTGACATCCAAGTGCAATTAATCAATCATCTACTTCACAAAAGCTCTATGTTGGGATTCATCAACACCTTTGAGTCTTTTCTTCTTCTATCCTTCAAAATCTTTCATCTTATCAAATAAAAAAGTCTCTAAATTATTGTCTATTACTAAAATATTATTCTTCCAAGAATCTTATAGAAATAGCCCACCTCTCATCATACATATCAATTAGTTTTTTTCCATCAAGAGCATGTGCTTCAAACCCATGAACATCATCTTGAAATGTAGGGGGTGGAGAAGTATCCCTAACTTCTAAATCCTTTTTTAATATTTTCAAGATATATAAGCTACTTCTTCTGAATTGGTCTCATTATCTGATCGTTCTCCTAAAGTCAAAGGGGCAATATTTTCCTCTTGTGGTGTTTAAACTGCTTCTTAAAGAGTTGGAGGAGGAGAATCAAAATCAGACTCATTTAGAATTAATTTCCTTCTTTTGTTCTTTAGGGAAAACGCAGGCTTTTCGATCTCCTTCTCTTTTCCTTTATCTAATTGTGCATTTTCACTACATAGTTTTTCAAAATCTTCAATACATCTTGCAATCCTTATATTTTCAAGATTTATTTCATCATGAAACTTGGGAATGCCCTTGATTGATATTTCACCCTCTATCTTTCTAAATATGCCCCATTTCCTAACCCTTTGAATAATGGTGTTGACCTCATCACAATTCTCTTGATATCTTCATCCATATTTAATTGGTGTTCAAGTTTTTCTAGGAAAGATTTAATGTGACTCTTTGGATCATTGTATCTAGCCAGATCACTATCTAATCTTTAACTATTCTTTATGTACTCATGTACTTCATTCAACATACCCGACCCAATAGTCAAACTAAAAAACTTTACAACATGAGGCATAATGGTGCCCTTCCTCCTTTGTTGCATGACTTCCTTTTCAAACCAAAGCATCTGCCAAAAAATCTCTAGGAATCCAATCCTTATAGACACAAACCTAGGAAATTTGTTAGCCTATTACCTGCATCCATATATCATTAATATTGTGTGGTTAGGTTTACAAGCCCATCTACAAAGTTATGACCTTATTCCTTGTCAGAGAAGAACTCTTTCAGTCTTAGCATAGCCTTAAATTTCTTTGGCACTCTTGTCAATGGTTACCCTAACAATATGAAAATCCATATCACAAAAATGTCATAAAAAGTGATTTTATTAAAATCCCTACTATGTCAGTCCCATTCCCTACACCATAGTTGCACTGGTAACTTTTGTCCATCCCCATCACATGTAGTCAACCTCATCGAGTTTCTAAATTGTCTATCATTCTGGTATAGTATTAGGTGACAAAGACAAGAATAATTTATGATTCATTTGGTCATTTTCCATCTTCTCAAATTTTTATGTAGTAACCTTTCTATCGCACTTGAAAAATCAAACTCCAAATAGAAATTTGGTTTCTGCATCCTCATCGAAATGCACATAAAATCTAGTACAATTTTAAATTTTGCATCTTCCCCACATAATTGTTCCCATGCATAGTATGTATTCTTGAAGAAACCCATGAAATTATTTGTTTGATGTGGCCCCTTGTTATTGACTGACATCATTTGTTTATTTATACCTCTTCCAATGAAGTATGAAATTTCCTTATATCCTACACACTTGACCATCTGTTCATAATCTATAGCACATTTCTCTCTATCAATTTTGGTTACTTCTTTCCTACTCAAGCAAAAATAATCTTCAATGCATGACCTTGTGGCTTGCGAAATATAAAAAAATTGTTATTTTGCATACCCTTTTCCTTATCCCAATGTGATGGAAAAATTTCTCTATTTTCCAATTAATGTTTTGAGGACCTGAGAAATAGAAAAATTTGTTCTTTTACTCACTTTAAAAGGATAAATCTCCAATTATGATATTTCTCTTTTGTCAAAGGTATAAATTTGCCACTTTTCCAATATTTGAAAGGAAAATATTGAAGTGATCTAATACCTCTCTTATATATTTCTCAATTTCCTTTTCATTGTGTAGATTAGAAAAATTATATTGCATTCAATAGATATTTTGTTCGAGGATTGACTCATATTTTCTTCATTCTTCTTCCTATCCTTGATTTCCTTGGTCATTCTCATCACCATGGATTGTATTGCATTCTTTATGACCGCATTCTCTCACTTTAGCTTCTGGCATTCTTCAGTATTCTCCTTTAGATCCTAATCCAATTGATCATCATCTGAGATATCATTGTCCTTATTCTTTAAGTTTTCACAAAGTTCACTTCTCTTTAACATTGTTTTCTTCAACTATTCTTTCAATGAGCTGATGAAGATTTTATCTTCTCTAAGGTTCCTCTATAGCTCTTTAGTTTTAACTTTAGATTGACCAAGATATTCCAATGCAACTATGAGTTATTCATGCAATCTTAAATCCATTTTATTTCCCTCTATGTCACCCTCAAGCTATTAGGATTCCTCCAACAAAATTATCTCTGATACCAATGGTTAGTGGGTGAGAACACTAGGGGAGGGTGGGTGATTCAGTGTTTCAAATTTTTCCACTTCAATATTCTAACTCAGAATCTACTTAATCACATAAATAGAAAATAACATGCATGAACATGAAGAAAATAAGAACAACACCATAACACATGGAATTTTATCATGAAAACCTTGTTACAGGAAAAACTATAGTGCGGATGACACCCACAAGATAATACTCTATAGAAATATTGTCTTACAATCATACATTCAAGAACACTCTCTAGAGCTCATTGTTCAATTACGATAAGGGGTATAACCATAGATAGAAGAATTATTGTCTTACAAATATCAAAAAAATCATGAGTAAGATATGGACTGGAGAGATAAAATCTACTATTGTCTACTTATAGTTCCTCATAAGAACAAAATATAGATTTGATGCCTTTTTTCTCTAATTGCCTTGTGCCTTTATTCTTCACCAATCAAAAAATCAAAACTCCAATACTTGTGCCAAAACCTTCATAGTCACACCTTCTACACCTCTTGCATGCATCAACAACACATACAAACCCTAAACAAACAATCTTATATGTTTGTAACTCATAAATAAAATTGTATCATGTCAGCATAAAAATGTTCTAGGGATATGTGAAACATGTTAACCAAAACACCAAATACACAATTCAAATTTCAGTCTGTGCCAAAATAATTATACACATAGCACTAATCATGTTGGCTTCACCATTTGAATAAAACTTTACCACCAAAAATGATTAACTGCATTCATACAAATATTTTTCACCTTGTCAACCATTCATATTCAAACATAAAAACCTGATGCATAGATCCATATAAATATCACACAAAGTATCACCAAATCTTTAAATCATGGAGTTCGCATATGTATTGGTATGTGCAGGATCATGGTATGCCAAACTAGGCCCTTAAGTGGCAATGAAAACGTAGAGAATTGGGTTTAGGCAAGTTGATAGAAAAAATTGAACAAGTTATAAATATTATATCAAAAATATGTAAGAAGAGAATCTATAGAAAATTGAATTTTGTTTCTAAGATACTAGGCCTTTTTTGAAAAATAATTATTCTATATGTTAAAAATTTCAAATTTCAATGTAGTAGTATGAAAATTTCAGGAAAAAATAAGTAGGTGTATATCTTACCACCTTAAACACAATCAAATGATAATATTTTTTTACAAGATTCTAGATATAAGTAGTAGACTCATGTCTGGATGTGACACATTTAAAAAAAAAATTTAATTCCTAGTAAATAATTAATTGTGATTTTTCTTCTACAAATTTTTCAAAATACAAAAAATCTCATGTCTGACCACGTTAACTTAGTCTAAACTTTATCAAATTGAAAACTTTTTTTTATTTTTCTTGCAGTAGGAAAATCATAGAATGAGACACATGTTTTGGATTTCAAAAATGTTATACAATTTGAAAGTTATAGCTATTTTTCAATAAGTTTATCAATTAGGACTAGAAATATAATGAGTGGGTGTATGTCTAACCACATTAAACAAAATCAAATGCTAATATTTTTTTATAAGATTCTAGATAAAAGTAGTAGGCTCATGTCTGGATGTGATGTATATTTTTTTGTATTTTTTCCTAGTAAATAATTAATTATGATTTTTCTACTACAATTTTTCTTGAATATTAAAACTCTCATGTTTGACCACTTACTCTAAACTTCATCAAATTGAAAGAATTATTTATTATTATTGTATTAGGTGAAGCATAGAATATGTTGTATATTTCAGATTTCAAAAATGTTATATTATTTGAAAGTTATAGTTGTTTTTCAAAGAGTCTATCAATAAGGACTTCTTTTTGACATCACCACTTTTTGGCATACCATGATCTTGCACATACCCGTATACAAGTATCACACTTCTGTTAGCTTGTGGTGACTGATCAAGAATGTACTATACACTATTCTACATAAAGATAGCCAAATTGCCATTCATCTTACAAAGAATTATACTTTGCACTCAAAGACAAAACACATATAGTTGCGGTACCATTTCATTCAGTCAGTTTTGGATGATAGGAAGTTAAAGTTGGAAAAGATACATACAGATGATAATCCAGTAGATATGTTTACAAAGGTAGTAATAAGGGAGAAGTTGAACTTATGTTCAGCTTTAGTTGGTCTTCTAGACTAAACAAAATAAAGGAATAGCTGAGTCCAGTGTGGTTTGATCTAGTGGGAGCCTCATATGGTAGCAATATTGCTACAAGATTAGTCTCCAAGTGAGAGGTTTTTTTACTGTGGATATTGATTAGACACCAAGTGGGAGATTGTTAGCTTGTGATGACTGATTAGGAAAGTACTGTACACTTTTCCTCCCACCCTAGTGGATTTTTTTGAGGCTGACATTTTTTTGGCTATTTTTGGGCCGACATGATTATAACTCATTCTAACACTAAAGTGGAAAAATATTATATAATATGGCTTAGGGTTAGGGATTTTCATAATGTATGATTTTAGTACTTGTGACGGAATTGAGCTGTATGGGATTATAGATTGCAATCAGGTTGTAATCATTGGATAATAAAATATTGGACTCACTGTTGGTGGACGTAGCCCAAGGATTGGGTGAACCATGTTAAATATTTGTGTCTTGTGTTCTCTTCTGTGTGGTTTATTGTTTTTTGATATTGGTTATATTTGCATGTAATTGTTATTTCTACCTTGTTAATCCTAAAAAATTCCATTATGTTTACAAAAAAATATATTCAATATGTGAACCTCACTCATCCAATATGTGAAAACTAGTAGAACACCCTTGTCTTGATTTCAAAATTAGCAAATTTCATATTGCAAATCATCAATATGATCTCCTACTATGGTGTGAATGTGAAATATGAATTTGTTTTTCCATCAACGATAACATCCAAGCATCTATGAAGTGTCTATGGCCAACACAAATGGACTATAGAAACTAATTATATCACAATATAAAATGAAGTGGTGATTTTCTAGGATTAAAATATTTAGTATCTTGTCAAATATTCTTGTTATTTTCTATCTTCTTCACTTTATAAATAATTTGGATTTGTACATTTGAGAGAAAAAAATGAGATTATAACATCAAATTAAGTAGGATTATGAGCTTGATATAGACATAAAATATGACTATAATAGATGATCTGATGGATAGCATAAAAAATAGTATAATTTAGGTTTATAAGGTAATCATAGTATTGGAATATATTTTTATATATGATCTCTAGTTTTGGCTTCAATAGATTTTCATAAATATGCACTTATTAGAATCACCAAAAAATGGTCTAGCTAATTAAGTGCCCCTAATATCAATTAATTAAATCAAACAATACACTAGAAACAATTATGTAAGTAATTAAAACAATTGGATTGTATAATTAAATCAATGATCAAATAATCAGTTAATTCTCCTTCACATTCAACAAAACTAAATTTAGTCTCAAGGCACAATAATAGAACTTCCTTTACTTTGCCATTAGAGAATCATTTTTCTTTTATGCACTCTCCTAGCAGTCTTAGCTAAAACCTTAAAGCAATTAATAGGCTCCAAAGCATGCCCTATATTCCCCCCCATACTGTAGAATCAAGATTACAGAATCATCTTCAAAAGACCTGAAACTTGAATCTAACCCTAGATTGGGCAATCATTCTCCAAAAAATATCCCTTATTCACCCCCCACTAGACTGCATCCTTCGACTCCCTTTCTAATAGAAGTAGATGATGGATTTATCGAATGCACCTAGGAGTTAATGAAAATAAAATGAATAATTGGAATGACTGTGGCTTGTCCTCAGGTAAAATTATAGATTGGCTCAAAAAGAGTTTCCCTAACTAGGTAAGTATATCTTTTCTCCCGGATGAGTTTATTTTTTTATATTATTACAATGAAGAGTTTAAGGATATTTTTTTTAGAAAAGGATGCCCTAGTCTATTAGGTATTAATTTTACTATGATAGATTGGTTCCTATCTTTTATCCCAAATAATTTCAAAGGCCTCACAGTAGCCAAAGCTGTAAAGCTTATTAATATGCCTTTAGAATGCACAAATAAAATCATCCTGAGGAAAATAGGGAATAGGTTAGGCTCTTTTTTCAGAACTATAAACACAAAATTCCCCCAGTCAAAAATAAAAATCATAATCAATATGGACATCTCAATAAAATCTTTGAACCCTATTACAACTAGCAGTGGCTCCTCGCTGTTCAAAATCAACCCTATTATCATCACAAATCTAGTAAAGGATTTTAAACACACTTCAAAAATTAAAAATCTAACTCAACCTAGGATAGATCCCCATAATGATATCATTAGTCAACTAAAGGAGGATGGAGGAGGCTTCATAATCAATTATCCTACTACTCCTCCCTCTGAATCCAAAGGAAATTTGGAGATATTGAAGAAAACATAAACTAGTATTTCTAGAGAGTATCATTTAGCCTTTCTAGAGTCTCAAAACAAAATTCAGTTAGAGAGGATCCTTTATCCTTTCTAGAGTCTTAAATGAAAAGTCAGTTAGAAATGCTAGATGCCCTCTCTTGACCTGGGAAGACTACTAATTCAAAGATTAAGGGGTCGACAAAAGCCACAAGGGTAAATGTGGTGGATTTAATTTTAGAGGACATTAGTATAGATGAATACAAGAATTCTCTTATGCAAGTTAAAGATCTAGCAGTGGCTATGAGAATATTTGTAGAGAAGGAACTGAGCAATATAGAAGAAGGTGTTATAGGAAAGGAGTAATTTTATAAGAATGTTGTTATAATGGATGAGAGATCAAGGAGATCTATGGTAAAGGACAATAGTGAAGAGAAAAATTTAGTTAAGGCCCAACAAAATATAGCATAGTTGGACATCTTATTTTTAGTACATGAAGGAAGCATATCTCAGGATAGGATAAACTTGGAAAAACATCCTGCTCCAATAGAGAGGGATTCAAAAGAGAAAATCATAGATTTTTAGGGGCTCAAACCTCTTCTTGAGGATGCTTCATCTAAGGAAATAGGTCTAAACTAGGATATTCTTCTAAAGATTCTAGAAGCCTTGGAAAGGGAAGAAGAGGAGGGTATTAGAGAACTACTGATGAGTTCAATGAGTCCAATTCATGTGATAATCTAGGATTTAAAACTAAGATCTCTAGGAAGAATATCCTGGACTCTGCTTATGTACCCAAATCTAGAGGGAGAAAATCCCTCAAGGAGTTAAGATAAAAAGTTGGACACACCGCAGGCCAAACAAAAATTAAAAAACTTTTAGATGCAGGGAAGGGGAAGTTCCTTCCTACTCAACAATAAAAATCACTATATGGAATGTTAGGGGCCTTAATGCCACTAACAAAAAATGCATGATTAAAAGGGATTTATCTCTTTTGAATCAAATATAATTATTCTTCACAAAAAAAAATTAAATGAGGAAGGTTATAAACTATTGTATAGGAAACTAGGAAGATGGAAAGTTTGTGGCTCCTCCATAGGAGCATTAAGGGGAATATGCATTATTTGGAACCCTTGTAAATATAGCTATATGTCATTAGAAATGAGAACGAAATGGATGAGTGGTAGGGTTTGAAGTATAAGAAGTAAAATAAACTTTTTATTAATCAATATCTATGGTCCTAAATTCCCCCATGAGAATAGAAAGATCTAGAAAGAAGTCAATGACTTTACCTTAGCACATCCTAATGAAATAATTATTATGGGAGGATATTTTAATCCTATTGTATGTGAAGCAGACAAGATGGGAGGTTCTGGGAGTCATCACAAACCATGAGAGAATTCAATTAATGGATCGACAATTTTAGAGCTTTGGAAATTGGGACAGGGAATGATGGTTATAATTGGTCTAATAGGAGAATGGATTCATGCATGATAACAAAGAAACTGGACAGGTTCTTTTTCATAGGAAATATGGAAAACCTTGATTTTGATATCAAAGAAAAAAAATTTCCCTTCTCAAGCTCGGATCATTTTCCAATAGAAATGGCACTTATATAAGCAATCCTCCCTTAAAATGAACCCCTTCAAATTCAAAAAAATGTGGCTTTTAGAGGAAGAATGTCTGATGAATATAGAAGTTTGGTGGAAAGAATCCATTTTTTAGGGCTCTAAAACATTTACTATGATGTGAAAACTTAAATTAATTAAAATAATCTACTCAATTGGAATTAATCCTAATTTGGCAACATATTCGAGAGGAATAACTAGAAATAGAAAGTAAGTTATAAAGTTTAAATAACAAAGTAATAGAAAGAGGAATGAATCAAGTATTATATGAAGATGAAAAGGATTTAATGATGAAGCATGAATACATCTGAGCTAAAGAGGATATCTTATGGAAACAGGGATCTAGAGAGACATCATTGGCCGAGGGTGACAAAAATACCATTTTTTTTCATAATAGTTCTAAATAGAGGAGATCGGCAAACATGATATGGAAATTGTGAAAAGACAAGAGGGAATGGATAGAAGATCCTAATCAAATAGGATTAGAAGTTGTATATTACTTTAGGAAAATTCTCAATAATATAGAGGGATCCAATATGGATGAACAAAACAAGCTACTAAGTTTTATACCTAGAATTATCACGGAATACTAAAAACAAAATTTTAAATGCTAGATTCATAATGGAAGAAATGGAAAAATCCCTTAGGGATCTTCATCGGGATAAATCTCTAGGGCTTGATGGATTTCGTTAGATTTTTTCTATTAAAAATACTAGTCGTTCATAGGTTTATAAATTTTAGGGGCTCTAGAAGGTATGAGGAACTTTGGGAAACTGCTAAATGAAATTAATAACACCTTTCTCACATTAAGTCCAAAGAAACCAAATATGGATTGTTTAGATGACTTCATACCAATATTCCTTTGTAACACTCTATATAAACTTCTGACAAAGACCATAGCTAATATATTATAATCTCTTCTTCTAGTAATTATTTCAAAGGAACAAAAAAGTTCTATTCCCGGAAGATCAATCCTAGAAGGAGTAATTATAGCATAGGAAGCCATTCACTCAGTTCAAATGAACAAAACCCATCGTATTCTCATAAAGCTATATATCCAGAAATCGTATGACAAAGTAGACTCAAGAATCATGTGTAATTTTCTTAAAGCTTTTGGCTTCTCTAAAAGATGGATCAATTTAATCTTTGAATGTATCTTGGGACTTCGTATGTCAATGCTAGTAAATAGTTCCCTAGTAGGTTTTTTAACAATTTCTCAAGGTCTAAGACAAGGAGATCCATTATCCCCATTTCTCTTTATCATTTTGGAAGAGGCTCTAGGGATATCCTTCTCCAAAGGTAGGGAGGAAAATAGAATTAAAGGAATTAAGATTACCTCAGAAGTTGAAGCTAACACTCACCAAAAATTTATAGATGATACCCTCCTTTTGGGTGAAGCTAGAAAAAGAGGCTAGTACCTTTTATAATATTTTAAAATCTTATACAGCTACATCTGGTCAAAGAATAAATGATGAAAAATCTAATATTTTCTTCCTGAATACAAAAAGAGTGGAAGAAACTGATATATGTAGAATCTTAAATTTTAAAATAGGCTCATTTTCATGTAAATATCTAGGGTTTCAATTGGACAAGGGGATAAGATCATTCAACTTGTGTAATGAAGTTTGTAACAAAATGGATAATAAAGTTGAATTATAAAATGGAAAATGGCTTTCTAGTCCATGAAGGGAACTGATGATCAAATCCATTCTCTCAGCTATACTTATCTATCAAATGATGTGTTTCAAACTCCCAAAAGGTATTAAAGAAAATTGTATGAAAGATGAGATCCTTTTTTTGGCAAGGATCTGGGGAAAATTCAAACATGGCTTTGATAGTCTGGGATACCATATGCAAAAGGAAAGAGGACAAAGGGATTAGTATCAAGAACATTTCTCTTCAAAATAAATCCTTAGGAGCCAAACTTGTATGGAGTATGATAAAGAACCCTGACCCTAGTAAATGGCTAAGGACATTAAGGTATAAATATCTAGATGGGCAAGGTAACCTTAGTATTTTCAGAACACATTCCCTACCTAAAGGCTCTAGAATATGGAACCTTATCTCAAATTGTAGAAACATCATTTTAAAGGGCCTTTAATGGGATGTTAAAGATGGGGGAAAAGTGTTATTCCGAGATGACTCATGGGGAGCATACCCCTCACTGAGATCAGTTCTATTAGATGATAGGTCTATTGATCAAGCTATTTCTTTAATGGGATGTCACTTAAAGGACTATATATAATTCTCTAATGTGGAAAGGATAGAAGGTTGGAAGTGGAAATCATTAGATCATTTGAATCTCCCAAGGAGTTTCTTAAATCTTCTTGTGGATACCTAAAAATGGACTATAATTCTAAGAAGAGGGGAAGACTCAATTATTTGGGAAAGAGCAAAAAATGGGATATATAGTACCGAAGAAGGTTATGATTATCTCCAAAAGAGTTCTTCTAGAATAATAGACCTCATGATAGATCTTTGCTAGAACAAAGATTGTTTACCCAAAGAGGTAATGTTTACATAGGTGACATTACAAAAAAGGATACTTACATCAAATTGGTTTACCAAAATGGGTTTCAATGGTTCACCAAGATGTGCTCTTTATGAGAAGGAATCTAAAGATGTGGATCATTTACAGATAAGTTGTGAATTTTCAAATAGTTACTATAATTGGTTGTTATAAAAACTAAATGGAAAAATATCTCTTCAAAAAAACCTAAATGGCCTTTTGAAGAGCTGGCCAAGGAAGGATAGCAATGAAATTTACAGAAAAATATGGAAAAATAGCCCCCTCAATGCAATTCAAAATTTGGAAGGAAAGAAATATAAGAATATATAAAGATTCAAGGTTAAGGTGTTAATCTATTCCTAACTAAATTAGAATTTTGAATAGTGGAATTAGTTAATAGAAAAAATATGTTTGGTAGGAAAGGTAGATCCTTCTCAATCAGTGATAGCTTCCTTATGAGAAATTGGTATGGACTAAAGATTCCTCCTTTCATGGGCCATAATAGTGAGGAGGCAAAGATGAAAAGGGCTTGTTGTATTTGGAAACCACCAGTAGAAGATTGGTTCAAACTCAATTTTGTCAGAGCATCAAGAGGTAACCTAGGTGAAGCAAGAGAAGGATGTTGCATCTATGACTGGAAGGGGAGCAAGATAGTGAGAAAATATTTGTACCTAGGGAAATAATTCAATAATTTTGTAGAGCTTAGTGCTTTACTAGAAGGGTTAAGACTATGTTATAGGATCATAAAGATAAAATAGAAATTGAAGGAGACTCAACTTTTGTTGTAAAATGTTTGAAAAATGGTCAGTGCTCCCCTCAAGATTTGTGACATGGCTTAACCACCTCTTGTGTCTTCTATAAGTCTAGTGGTTGTATCGAGCATTAAAAGGTTGATCTTTTAGTGCAATGAAAACCACTACTTGTAACAAGTGGTATTAGAGCCTGGTCATAGGTTTGAATCCCCTCAGGTAACACTGAGGGGAAGATTGTTGGAAAAATGGTCAGTGCTCCCTCAAGATTTGTGACGTGTCTTAACCACCTCCCGTGTCTTCTATAAGTCTAGTAGTTATATTAGGCATTAATAGGTTGATCTTTTGGTGCAATGACAATCACTACTTGTAATAGTAATATGGTAAGAAAAGGATAAACCCTAAACTGGCATCTGAATGGATTGGTTAAAAAATAATGGAAATCTTATCAGCCATCCCACTTTACATAGTTAATCATATATATAGAGAAGGTAAAAAAGTAGCGGATCAACTAGAGAATGACGGAGTAGATGACATTAATAAATAACTCCTTAGTATAGAATAGGGTATGAAAGCCCCTTATGAAAAGGCTAGACATATAGGTTTAATAAATCTTTCTAAAATAAAACAAGATAAGAAGAGAAGAAGGCCATCAAAAAATTATTAGCTTCTAAAAGATATCCTTGAATGAGAATAATTCAAAAAGGTAGTAAAAAGGAATGAAAAATTAATAGGAAAATATAATAATTAGATATCCCTTATTCAAAAGATATACTAAATAAGAAAATTAAGAAACAACAGTTAAAACAAAGTAAATATAATAATGAGAAATTATGTATTTTTAGAAACAGTTTAGGATATAGATCGGCTCCCCTTTTGCAAGGATCATTTGTTGAAATCATTCCAGTAAATAGGTTCTTACTTAAAAACCTATCTAAAGAATTAATTAGTCTGAGAATTATCTATCCTTGTTTAGAATTAGTAAGGAGATCTTGTAATGAAGAATACGGAAAAGTAATGTTCACACATCAATTATTAAGAAAACAAGATGAGCTTACTTCTTAAATATCTAATTCGAAAGCGAAGAGGAATACAATGATTAAAGGATACTATTAGTTTTATAGGATCTTGGAGTAATCTCCAAAATCACTGGAAATCCTGAGAAACCTTTAAAATTTTCTTTTTTCAATTTATGATTAAGAGAAACTTATATGACATCAGATCATATTTTTAGGAATTATGAGAATTTCGTTAATCTTCCTCCCGTTAATTTAGAAGACTCACCAATTTAGTTTTAGTATTTGAAAATGTCCCTTCGCTGATTAACATTTTAGCTGGCAATCACTCCTCATTTCACTAAGTACTTTGCATGATGTGAGAAGATTGATCAATTAAGAAGGCAAGGATTTGCGTGACATTTCATTACTATGGAACTAAAATTTATTGAATTATGACATAAAAGTAGGTTAAATAGTCTTAAAATCACAACAGGTGTTTGAAGCTTTCTCAATTAATCTCCCTTCATCTAGAATGGAGTTGACAATATTAACCTTTCCTCTTAAAGATAATACGAAAATGGCATTTAGGGGCTCAATCAAACCTGAGAGGTGGAATGGAATCCTCAATCCCCTCTCAGATTTAGCCTAAAGAGTGCTCAAAAAAGGTCTAGAGGATGATAATTTCAACAATAAATTCTTTATCCATGTTAATGGCCACATAGTAGTACTTTTCACAGAACTATTATCCTTCAACGGGGTAGAGAAAGAAAATATTATATCAGAGGCTAAAGCAATATTCAAAGAGGATTTTCTAGCCGATCTAAAGAAGGCTAGTATATAGTATAGATAAAAACTTGTCTATTTCCTTTACAAAAATTTACATGAGAACTAAGATAGAGAACTTACCCTTCATTCCCAACTTCCAACGCATGTCTATGTTGGTTTTCCAAGACAAGGGAAACTTCGATAGGCACCGACCAGAGATGAGGAGAAACCTTGATTTTCTAATAAAAATCATTCTAAAAGAGCAGGTAGAGATGGAATGGGTGTTGAACTATTGGAGAGATGAAGGATAGGAAATTAACAAGGAGTTTGATGAAGATGAAATTAACAATTTAAAGATTGTTTCTCCATCAGTGAGAAAGAGCTTGTGGAATTTTGGAGAACATGTTAGGGACGGGGAAACCATAGTCATTTTGAGGTGTAATGACAAAGCATGGAACTGCAACATAATAAATAAGGAGTAAATATGCAATGAAATATAGTAATAGCATATGTAGGTTTTATGGTAGTTTTCCTCTAAATGGTATAACATAGTAGAAATTGTTAATACCAAGTATTTATAGTATACTATCTATCACGTTTTTAAAATCTATTGGCAATATTTTGTTTTAAGATAGAATTCGATAAAACAATAATTTTGGACAAATGAATTGAACCTTCTTATTTCAATTAATATGGAAGGATACTATATAGAAACTAATTCTAGATATTTTGATGACAATATTATCTTTATTTTTAAGTATTTTAAATATTTAGCAATTATTCAAAATTATGCGAAGATATATAGAAATTACTAGGAAGGTATAGGTTAATTATTATAATGAATATCATGATAAGAGGACTTCAAAAAGGATTAGAAGAATCAAATTAGGAAGCTTCTAGGTATTGCATTAACATGTATTAGAATACCAAGAGCTAGATATGTTAGGGTTCTTTCTTCACTTGAAGAAGGCATCTACCCTGGTTAAGGTTATCCAAATCCCTCATACCTATCCCTCCAAACAAGATTTCTATAAACCAATAAGGTGATTCACATTCCAATGATTAGGATTCTCCCCTTAAGTAACCCTCCAGTTTCATAGTACTCTTTTTAGGAAGATGCATAGACATAAGAACACTATTAAAAAACTTAGATTAGTAAGCCTTCCTACAAATCTAAGCACAGTGGTCTCTCTAGTATAATGTCAACCCCTATTAAATTAGAGAGCGCCAGATCCCAAATAGCTTTTAGGAGAGGGATCTTTGTAAGGAGACTCAAAACCACTCTACTAAATACACACCCTTTAAATCTGCGAGCAGTTTATCGTATACTAGGCATGTAATTACTCTATAATGATGATAGGTATAGAGTCAACACAAAGATTCTATTGATTTTTATTGCATCCTCAGTTCAGGTGATTCTGTAAAAGGAGGATGTAGGGAGGATATGTGATTGTATTTTCAAGAGGAAATACCTCAGAAACCTAGATATAGTTTTCCAAAATATTAGGGATGACTTAATGATCCTGAAACCAAGATTCTGACTTGCCTACACTTGAAGGAACACCACTTCCTTCCTCCCTAATTTTGATAGTAGAATATGTTGATTTGATGAGACTAAAACTTACAATAATAAAATGGAATGTTGATTTCCTTATGAACTTTACACATATTCATCCCCCTAAGTAGGAAAATTGGTTTTATTTATATGAGAATGAGGATGAGGTAGGGGAAGTATATAGAGAATGTTTCAGTGAATTAGGATCAAAGGATTTAGTGGAAATATGGATGGAGGAAGGTAGGAATAGGAAAATGATTAAGAAAAAATGGACCCTCTCTTTAGATCCCCGATCTTTGGCAGCACTGAAGGAAAGGGAGAGTAATTAGTTATACCATTCAACCTCATTCAAATACGTAAGATCTTGATTGTGTTTTCATGTTAGATCAGGATTTAAATTTTGGCAATTAGTATGCTATCAATGATATATCTTTCAGAATGATTTTCAAATTATTGTGCAAATTTGGCAAAAGGTAGACTATGCATTAATAAACTTGGAGAAAAAACTTAGAAGTATTGAAGATAGATTAGTCAAGTCAAAGTATTACTTTTCTTCTATGGCTTTTTTTATTATGTCAAAGGAGAGATATACTAATAGATATACATGTTGGATACTGGATTAATTATTTTTAAATTTTGAATAGATAAATGATACCCAATAGTAAATAATATGGCATAAAAAAATTCCAGTTAAGAGAAGTATAAAACAATAAAATTTGACTATCCCTTGTACTTTCCTTTTACTTCTCTCTTATATCTTAAAATTTATCTAGTCTCAATTCCAGGTATATTTGTATAAGAACATCATTTCTAAATTCATGTATTATATGGAGAAATTAATTTTAATAACAGAGTAAGTAAGTTATAGGCAATTAAAACTAAAACCTACCATCTAGAGTCAAGTCAAATTATTATAATTAGAAATAGTAGGAAACTAAAATCATCTAGGCGATTAATTAATTGGAAGATAGACAATAGTTTGAAAATTCAATGGGACCAAAAAGGATTTGACTCCTATAGACAACTACCAACTAGAACAAGATAAGACTCTTAGTTCCTAGAAGAATAAAGATAAGAACTACTTAGTTAACCTCTTTTAGACCTGGAATAAGGCTCTAAATTAATATACCTAGCCAGTTACTAGAGTGTCACACTGGTAATGATGTATCAATATTATATAAGTTCTAATTACCTCAATAAACATATATACATATTTAAATCCATTAATATATATATAGATACATTTTCATTAATATTCTGAAGATTAATATATAATCAAATTTATTTATATAACTATATATATATATATATATATATATATATATCTGTGTGTGTGTGTGTATGTACATGTATATATATATATGTATGTATGTATATATATATCTATATGTATATATATATGTATCTCTATATGT